>CM035406.1:159261021-159816021 GCA_020310875.1 Ceratopteris richardii
GCCAAGATTGGCTTGGTTGTGAAATTTGTTGATGACAGGTGTACAGTTCATGATCTATCAAATGGCGATGTGATTATTGCTTCTCGCATTTTATGTCATGGGCTGTATAAGCTCATAGACTATGAAAGATCTGTAAATGATTTTGCATGTGCAGTAAATGATTCTCAGGCTATGTTAGATGCAAAGCTTTGGCATGCACGCTTTGGTCATCTGAACTTTGCTAGTTTGCTATGCCTACAGAAATCTGAAATAGTGTCCTCTTTGCCCAAACTTGAGGCACCTAGAAAACATGTTTGTGAAGGTTGTATTTTGGGCAAAATGCAACGTTTCTCCTTTCCAAAAGATGGTTCGGTTCGGGCTACTCAGAAATTGCTGCTTGTACATAGTGATGTTTGTGGTCCTATGCAGACAACTTCTTTTTGGAAATTATCTTTACTTCATGACTTTCATCAATGATTTTTCCAGGCATGCATGGGTATATCCATTGAAGGCAAAGTCCGAACTGTTCATGTGCTTCAAACAGTTTTTGGTTTTAGTTGAAAATTTGTCAACATGTAAAATGGGCACCCTCCGTTCTGATCGAGGGGGGAATATATGTCTTCTGATTTTAATGCATTTCTGGCTGAACGTGGGATAAAACACTAGTGTACAGTGTCGTATACACCTCAACAGAATGGAGTTGCAAACCAAAAAACAGGTCACTCATGGAGATGGCGAGGTGTATGGTTAAGAGTCAGGCTTTACCACATAGTTTCTAACTTGAGGCTGTCATGTGTGTAGCATATGTACTGAACAGGTGTCCCACTAAAGTAGTGCAGTCTATCACTCCATATGAGGCTTGGAATGATCGCAAGCCATCTATTGCTCATCTGCGTGTTTTTGGTTGTTTGGCATATGCATTAGTGCCTGAACAATATCGCAGAAAATTGGATGATACAGCAGTAAAATGTATTTTTGTTGGCTACAGTTCTGAAAGTAAAGGCTATCGTCTATATTATCCACAAACTAAATGCATTCTGGTTAGTCGTGATGTTTTTGTGGAAGATGTTATTCAGCCATTGCTTTCATGTACTAAGGAGACATCTGTTAGCTCCAAAGACGTATGATACTTTGCTTCCTCTTTTTACAGGTGGACAATCTAGTGCTAGTCCTAATGAGGCAACTTCTCAGCCTTTGCAGGTGTCATGTGATGATGCAGATAATTCCATTTCTGATGCATATGTACATGATGCACTTATTGATGAGAGAGCTGATATTGAGCAGGCAAGAACGATGCCAAAATGGCTGGTGCAGACCTTGCGTGACAGCAAATTAGATGCACCTCTGTCATATCGTATTCGTTCAGGCTCTCCTAGTGCCTCTTTTGCATCAGATTGCTATACTATGGCTGCATCTAGTCTCTATGATGAGAATGAGCATGTTTCATTTGATGAAGCACAAAATTCAGAAAATTGGATGGCTTCTATGCAATCTGAATATGATGCTATAATGAAGAATGGTACTTGGTCTTTATGTGACTTGCCTCCTGGCAAGAAGGCCATTGGCACTAAGTGGGTATACAAGCTGAAGCGTAAACCGGATGGTGCAGTTGACAGGTATAAGGCTAGGCTTGTTGCAAAGGGTTATGCACAAGAAAGAGGCATTGATTTTGATGAGACCTTTGCACCTACATGCCGTATGACTACTGTTCGGAGCATCTGTGCACTTGAAGCTCATCATGGTTGGAATGTACATCAGTTGGACATTAAAACTGCATTTTTGAATGGTGACTTGCATGAAGAAGTGTATGTTTTTCAGCCCCGTGGCTTTGTGCAGAAAGGGCATGAACACCAGGTGTGCAGGTTAAAGAAGGCATTATATGGTTTAAAGCAAGCACCACGTGCTTGGTATGAGAAGATACATGCCTATATGAGTGCACATGGTTTTGAGAACCATCCAACTGAAAGCACCTTATATGTTAAGTGTGCTAATGATGTGCTTCTGATCATTGTTGTCTATGTTGATGACATGCTGCTCACTGGTCCTATTGAGAAGCATATTGCTGATTTTAAGGCTGATTTGCATGCCTCATTTGAGATGTCTGATTTGGGGCATTTGCATCACTATTTGGGCATTTATTTTATGCAAGTTGATGGTGGAATGGCTTTATGTCAAACGAAATATAATGATACATTATTGTAGCGTTTTGGCCTTGAAGACTGTAAGCCTATTGCTACTCCTATGGAGACAGGTTTACGATTGAGTTTTCACGATGCTGGAGATGCATTTGATGTTGTTCTCTATCAACAAGCTGTTGGATGCTTGATTTACTTATGCATTACTCGACCAGATATTCAGTTTACTGTCTCACAGATGACAAGGTTTATGCATTGCTTAGGTGTCAAGCATTGGTAGGTGGTTAAACACATCTTTTGCTACTTGAGTGGTACCCTACTACTTGGGTTGTTTTATCCCAAGGGGGGATCATTAACGCCAGTTTTGCATGCTTTTTCTGACTCTGACTAGGCTAGTTTCTATGACACTCGTGTGTCCACTAGTGGTTTTTGCTTCATGCTTGGTAGCTCATGTATATCTTGGTTGAGCAAGAAGCAGCCTACTATGGCCACTTCCAGTTGTGAGGATGAGTATAGGGCAGCTTTCACGGTGACTGTTGAGTGTGTGTAGCTCAGACGCCTTATGGATGATTTGGGTGTTGGTCAGTCTTTTGCCATCACCATCTTCACTGACAGTCAGAGCGCATTGGAAGTTGCGAGGAACCCTATGTTCCATGCTCGCACTAAGCACATTGAGGTGCATTATCATTACGTTAGGAAGAGGTTCTCTATTGGGGAGTTCAGCTTGGCATATGTGCCCACGCAGGAGACCATTGCAGACCTTTTCATGAAGGCTCTGCCTAGGGAGAAGTTTGAAGCTTTCCGCAAAGCTTTGGGCTTACTTCCTTTTGTGGAGTGAATTCCACATAGCTTGGCACTTCCTTATACACGAGTGCAAGCTCCTTGTTCACGCCATCACTCCCAGGGGGGATTTGTTGATATACTTAGGTAGTGATGTGTGTGAACACACTAGGACCGCCGGGGCAATTTTTTCCCTCTTTAAAAGGTTTTTCCCCCGGCTTGCATATACGCTTATTGCCCTAACGGGCTACTTATCTTTGTACATTCTCTAGTAATACATTTTCAATATTGTGTGTTGTGCTCCAAGCTTCTTCTTCTTCCTTTTGCTATTCGTGTTCATCAGCAGACGTCGAAATCCAACAACTGCTACAAGAAATGTTTTCTTTTTATGCCAAACATATATATATGTTTTGATTCCCAAGTACAAGTGCCTTGAAGTCTACCACAAGTTTAGTAGCGCTTGAGAGGGTTGTTCTATTCAACTTTTTAAGATACAATCATTTTTCTACATCAACGTATTTATTTAGTAGTAATGGGTGAAAGAAATGATGTATTGCATATGATGTTTTTTCTTTTATAAAAGGAAGTTCAGCCGTAGCCTACTCTCCCATGCCTGAGTTAATAATAGAACAATTATACAATGAATGGTCTTAGTGTCCTTGGGATTCCATGCATTCCACAAAGCAGGGGTATAATGGCCCGAAAGCTATGACATACGAAATCAGTAAGATATCTAGGATGTGATGGGAGACAAAAGTTTTAAAGAGAGTTGTTGAGAAGTTTAATTATTTTTTCATCGTCGTGAGCGACCCACTTGCTTTTAATCTTGTTTTTTTCCAAGAGAAGCATCCTATGGTGTCTAAAAGGCAGATATTTTTTACTATTACATATCCTTCTACCTAACAGGTAAAGAGATTTTTCAATTGATGTGGATCATTTCCAAGAAGGAGATGAGTCTTTGAGTTGTCTGAAGATTTGATTCTCTACCTCAGAATGCACCAATCATCAATGTCAATTCTCATAACAAAGTCTATGTCCTCAAACCTTATCCAGTGATCTCTATCATGGTTCCAAAGATGTTTCAATTGCAAAAACCTTTGTTCCATAACTTTTTTGCTCTTTGGATGTTCTCCAAATAAACTTCTTTGATTCCCTTAATAGGAAACCAAATAGAATCATTTTGCCTAATCCAGGCCGCCCATTTCTAGTTATCATTAACCTTGATGTAAGATTTCATCTTGTTCCAACTTAATAGGAAACCTAATAGAATCATTTTGCCTAACCCCAATTGCCCATTTCTAGTATTCATTAACCTCGATGTACAATTTCATTGTTCCAAATGGCTTCTCAAAGCTTAGTGAAACAAATCCTCTCTCACACTTTAGTGAATCCCTAGGTGGAAGGATATTTATCTGCTTAGCTTGTTGTTTTCTGAGCCTCTAGTGATTCCGTATTGTGTTGATGATAGGTTGGATGGTACTAATTAGCCATTGTGGACATATATGATGTCTCATGTATTGGTAGTAAAAGGACTATGGAATATTGTGTAGGTCATTGAAAAACGTCCTACTACACCTGCAAATAACCTTATTGAAGGTGATGCAGATGGGACTGAAAATTATGATCTTCAAATTCCTAGTGGTGCTCGGGTTCCTGCTGCAGCCACTATAGAGCAACGTTTTAGGAATGGTAGAGATACTCGCGCACATGCATTGATAACTTTGTCTATCAGACATGCAATTATCCCTCACATTCACTCTTGCAAAACAACAAAGGATGCTTGGGATACAATTACCACTTTATACAGGGCACGAAATGAGGCTCATGTTGCTTACCTTTGGAAACATTTGGAGAGTGAGCATATGAATGAAGGAGACTCTATGGAAATTTTTTTAACAAAGATTAAAGATTTTAAGGAGCAATTGATTTTTGTTGATGAAGTCTTGTGACACAGTTCACTTGTGTAGACTCTTCTTAAAGGTCTTCTAGATTCATATCTGAGTTTTGCTTCTACTTTTTGATTGATGATGAAAGGAAATCTTAATGCCCTAACATTTGAGGAGTTAGTCTCTGTTTTGTTGTAGGAAGTTTGATATAGACAAAATAGGTCCATAATGTGTGTTGCAGATCAAGCTCTCCTAGCTAGTCAAAAGGGCAAAGGTAAATGGAGCTCATCTACTAGTAAGTGAAAATTTGCTAATGTTGCACAATTAAAAAAAGGAAGACAAAGATAAGAAGAAAACAAAAAAGCAGAAGCAATTTTGCAAATACTATAAGGGAAGTCATCATGTCATAAAGAGTTGTCCGAAATTGGCTGAAAAAGAGACAAAGAAGAAAGAGGATGGAATGGTTGTTGCAGAGGCCTCTCCACCTAAAACAGAGTCTGATAATCTTGTTCAGGATGAAGAATGGTCAGTATTATTGTATGCAGCTATGATGCATCTACTCATGATTAGTGTATGTTTATAGTAGACTGAGGTGTTTGGTACTTTGATGATGGGGCAACAAAACATATTACCTCACACTCTAGTTTCTTTAGTTCACTTGAGCCTAACCCTACAAGGATTACTATCACATGCACTAACAACTCCTCTTATCCTGTAATGGGAGTTGGTAAGATCATCCTAATTACTACTGATGGTAGTTCTTTCACATTTTCAGATGCTTTGTATGTACCAAGGATCAAGAAAAATCTGCTTTCACTTTCCGCATTAGCCAAGATTGACTTGGTTATCAGATTTGTTAATGACAAATGTACAATTCATGATCTCTCAAATGGCAATGTTATTATTGCATCTGGCATTTTATGTCATGGGTTGTAGAAGCTCATAGAATATGCAAAATCTATGAATGATTCAACATATGTAGTTCAAGATTCTCATGATATCTCAGATGCAAAGCTTTGCCATGCATGCTTTGGTCAATTTTGCTAGTTTGCTATGCTTGCAAAAGTCTGAAATAGTGTCCTCTCTGCCCAAACTTGAGAAACCTTGTAAACATGTTTGTGAAGGCTATATTTTGGAAAAAATGCAACATCCATCCTTCCCCAAAGATGGTTTAGTTCAAGTTGCTCATAATATGCAACTTGTTCATATTGATGTCCTTGATCCAATGTAGAAACATTGTTTTGGAAAATACCTTTACGTCATGACTTTCATTGATGATTTCTCCAAGCATGCATAGGTGTATCCATTAAAATAAACTTCTAAAGTATCTATGTTTTTTTCAAAAAATTCTAGTTATGGCTGAAAATATATTAGCATGTAAATTGGCCACCCTCTGTTCTGATCAAGGGGGAATACATGTCTTTTGATTTTAATGCATTTTTTATTGAGCCTAGGATAAAACATTAGTGCATAATGTCTTATACACCTCAACAAAATGGAGATGCTGAAAGAAAGAATATGTCTCCCATGGAGATGGTGAGGTGTATGGTCAAAAGTTAGACTTTACCACATAGTCTTTGGCTTGAGGCAATTATGTGTGCAACATATGTACTTAACAGGTGTCCCAACAAAGAACTTCAATCTATCTCTCCATATAAGGCTTGGCATGGTCGCAAGCCATCTATTGATCATGTGTGGGTCTTTGGTTGTTTGCATATCCATTAGCACCTAAACAAAAATGCATGAAATTCAATGATAAGGCAATGTAATGTGTTTTTGTTGGGTACAATTATGAAAGAAAAGGTTACCCTCTATATCTTCCATAGAGTAAACACATTTTGGTTAGTTGTGATGTTTTTGCAGAAGATGTAGTTCAATCATTACTTTCATGTACCAAGGAGACTTGAGTTAGCTTTAGAGATGTATATGACACTTAACTGCCTCTTTATACAAGTGGACAATCAAGTGCTAGTCCAAATGAGACAATTTCTCTACATTTATAGGTTCGACATGATGATGTAGATCATTCAATTTCTGATGAAAATTTACATGATGCACTTGTTGATGAGAGGGCTTATACAAAGGAGGCAAAAAATATGCCTAAATGGTTGGTGCAAACTTTGACAGAGAGCAAACTAGATGCACATTTGTTATATCATACATGTTCAGCTCACATAGTGATTCTTTTTGCATCAGATTGCTATATCATATAAAATTTGTAATCACCCTCCATCCACATGATGTAGAGTTCTTAAAAATAATGGAACAATTATTTGCATATAACAAAATTTTTTTTTTTTTCATTCATGTTGCTCCTACATATTTTTTATCAAGATGCATCTTGAGTAGCTTTGGGGCACTACAAAATTAGGAATTTTCACGATGAATGGAAATGATTGAGATGCTACATGGAAAAACATAGTCACTAAAACTTATAGTGTGCATTTTCCATGTTGTATTGGTAGGGATTTCATTAAAAAAAACTTGATTAATGTAAAAGTTCAACTCTAGTTAGAATCCAATGATCCATGAAATGCTAAGCCCTAGTTGTAAATGAAACTTTACGCTTACAATTTGAGAATGAAGTTATATAGTAAAGATAATTTAAAGTTTATCACTCAACATATTCCTACATAGTCATTTACCATGAGCGTCACCTTGTGACAATCATTGCAACACAAAGGTAAGCATGAAAATTAACCTTCAAATGTAGATTTAAATTCAAAATAAGCATTACAAGAAGGAAACATATCAAAGCCCTCTTGTTAGGAGGAGATACAAGACAAGAACAATGCAAGAAATTAGGGAAATGCAAGGCTTTCTATTTGCCCTAATCGCGTGCATTGGTTATGCCTTCTATCTCCTTCTAGCAAAAGTAGAATGTGTAGATAAAGACATAATGTAAATAATACAAGTGTTATGAATTATGGAATGTGTTGAACAAGGAATTGTTGGGGTGTTAATTTATTAATGTATTACTGTGTTTCGGTGCTTAGAGGGATCTATTGTTAGAAACAATTAGTAAAGTAGTGGTTAGAATAAGGATCATTGTAGACTGCAATTTTTGATATTAAAAGCAAAGGCTTTCTACAAAAGTTACAACTTTTACTTTCGGGCATGCTTTTCGAAGCCGCTCTCATGTAACCACTATTTTTTATTTAATCAAAAATCCTATAAATATGCACTCTGTGGACTGTCGAAATTAAGTGCATGGGGGGAGATTGCACCCAATACTGCATTCTGTATCATCTCTTGGCATGTCTATTTCTTTGTGTGTTCTCTACATCTGTAACATCTATGTGCACGTGAGAAAGATCCTAATAACAGTGGTATCAGAGCCAGGTTCGCATCACTCTGGATGGGTCTGTTTCTATTTGTTTTGGCGATTAATCTTTGTTTCACTATTCTCTATTCGTGATCCGATTCCGATTTTGATTTTCCATTTCTCTTTCCGTTTCCCTTTCCATTTCGGTTTCTAGTTCCAATTCATGTTCTTGTTTCAGTTTCAGTTCTAGAACCAGAACCTACATTTACACCTACATTTACACCTACGTTTACTCCTTCGGCTTACTCCAAGGCGTCGACTAAGGCATAGAATGTAGGCATAACTTAAGGAATAACTAAGGCATCTTTGGCACCCAAGGCTCCCTTGGTGATAGTTGGCAACCATTGGCTATGCCCGAACCAATTTTAATTTATGAGGGGCAATAAGGAGTTTTCTATTCACCAAGGTGGGGGGATTTGAACCCACAACCTCACTCTCACAAGGGAATTCCTTTAACACTACACTCTCTTTGTCTTGTCACTCTAGTTCTCTTTTCTTATATTTAACACAACTTGCATCTCTTTCTTACTTTTTCAAGTAGGCTTGGGCAAGGCAGCATGACACTATGCACGTCTCAGGGTACATCTTGTTAGGGTACATTTCATCAGGGTACATCCTATTAGGGTACATCATGCCCAGGTACATCCTTCTAGGGAACATCCTAATAGGGTACGTTTCCCCAAGGTACATCCCCATAGGGAAGCCCTAGATTGAGGATGCAAGATAACTTGCATGGGTGAGAATTAGGTTCAAGAGATCGAGGTTGAGAGTAAGGAAACTCCATAGGCAAGTGGTGAGAACCTTCCTTTTACATTTTAATTCAAGCAATCTCAAAAAAAAAAATTGTTTTCACATATCTAACAAGAGGGTTTTGTTCTCTACATAGTCATGAACCCTACGAACACCATGGAGGATTTCGGTGAGTCACCTCTACCTGAGGTAACACTCAAGCAACAACTTGAGCTCCTACAGCACGAACTTTGAGGCACTCAAAACGAGATCCGACAACGTGATGAAGTACTTCAGAAGATGCAATCTGATGAAGATAACCTTACGAGGGTTGTAAAAGTTAATGTCTTTGCCCAATCTGATGGCACGCATTCCAAGATTGGTGTTAAAAATTACCAATTTCTACGGTTTGATGGCCGTAAGGATGGCCCTTTAGTTCTTTCATGGTTGTCACACTTTGATGATTTTTATACTAATGAAACATATACTGAAAGTGAAAAAGTCAAAATTTCCACTAACTATTTAGTAGGAAAAACTCAGCTTTGGTGGAATGATCTTTTTCATAGTGCAGATTGTCCAAACATATGGAAGGCTTTTCAAGAAAAGCTTAAGGAGTCTTTTCTACAATTCAACCTACATGTTCGATGATTGTGGGCTAAATTTACATGGATGGAAGGTGTGATACTTTTAGAACCTATAAGGACCCGTTCTACCAATGCCTAGTATTCCTCTGCTTGCTTGAAGATGTTTCCAACCATACTATGAAGAAGAAGTATGACGATGGTTTAGAGAAGGAGATTCAAGCAAAGATTCACTCATGCCAACCTTCATCACTTCATGAAGCTATTTCCTTTTCTCGTAATGCAGAGAAAGAGTACCAATCAATTATCAAGATGATGAGCTTGGCACAAAATTTTCACTAGTCTATTATTTTTTAATATGTGCTACATTTACATATAGAGTTTAGTCTCTAGGATCATACTTTAGTTACACTTCCCAAAATAAACTACAACATTTTGAGCATATTCTAGATCATGAATGCTTGGGAAAAAAGTCACATAGCTAGTAACATACGTTCTTTTATTAACTAATTTAAAGACTATCTCAAAACCTCATAAATAATCTTAATAATTTAACACCTCCATGAACATTTCCATGCATGTGTTTTTACATGGTACATGCTTATTTTCGTTCAGTGATGGAACATGTGACTTGCCATCCATGCTTATGTTTCTTTTATCAACTAGTCAGTTGCTTTTTCAACTGCGGGGCATGTTATGAATTATGGAATGTGTTGAGCAAGGAATTATTGGAGTGTTAATTTATTAATGTATTAATGTGTTTTGGTGTTTTTGATATAGCAGCTGAAGGTTCGTGAGGGTGTGAAAAGCATGAAAGGTGGACATCAATAATCCGATTTATAATTTATATAGTTTGTAAATAAACGTGTGTAGTATTAATGTGTTTTGGTGTTCTTGATATAGCAGCTCAAGGTTCGTGAGGGCATGAAAGATGTGAAAGGGCGGACATCAATAATCTGATTTATAATTTATATAGTTTGTAAATAAACCACATAGAGGGTTCTATTGTTAGAAATAATTAGTAAAGTAGTGGTTAGAATAAGGGTCATTGTAGACCACAATTTTTTGTATTAAAAGCAAAGGCTTTCTACAAAAGTTACAACTTTTACTTTCATGCATGCTTTTCAAAGTTGCTCTCATGCAACCACTATTTTCGACTTAATCAAAAATCCTATAAATACATGGACTCTGTGGACTGTCGAAACAAAGTGCATGGGGGGATATTGCACCCAATACTGCGTTCTATCTCGTCTCTTAGCATGTCTTATTTCTATGTGTTCTCTACATGTGTAACCTCTGTGTGTGCATGAGCAAGATCTTGATAACAACAAGACAATTCAATAAGACAACAATTGAAAGCACTCAAGGAAAGCCTAGTATACACCTTTCACTTGTTTTCTATGGACATAACCAATGCAAGAAATAAGGACCATCAGAGGTTCTATGATGGCCCTATGACCATAGAAAATAAGTGAAAGATCTCTACTAAGATTTTCTTGGGTGAAAGCTGCATATTAAGCTACAAAAAGATATATTTCAACAAGGAAACATGTCAAATCATTTCTCCAAGCATAGACACTACACACAACCAATGCAAGTGATTAGGAAAATTAGAGATTTTCCAATCTCCCTAATCACTTCCATTGTTCATGTACATAAAAGTAAAACATAGGGAAAGCTTACATTACATATATGAGCAAGATGTGGATGATCCTTGTGAAAATGTGAATAGTGAGAAAATGAGGATGTGAGGAGCATAGAGGAGACCTAAGAGGGTGCACAGAAAAACATGCCTCAAATGAAATGAGGAGCTAATATAGGATCTCTTTGGAAAATAACTACTGGTGCCATTTGGAACCTCTCAATTGGTCCATGCCATCTTGCCATTGTGAATTGACATGTGGGATTCACAATCGCAAGATGGGATCCACATTGTCACTCTCACAATGGTCCACATCATCTCCATGCCATGTGGCAAAATTTGATTGGTCCACATCATTGGCATTCGTGGTTTTTGATGTCCCTTCCATTGGATTTTGAGGTCTACAGAAGCACATGGACAACACAAGGAATAAGAAGAAGCTTGGGGAACAACACAATAACGAGTGTATTACAAGTGAATGTACAAAGATACTTGACCTATTAGGGTTCTAGACATATATACAAGCCAGGGAAAAAAGCTCCTTTAGGGGGAAAAAATTTCCCTTGTGGTCCTAAGTATGTTCACACACATCACTAGAAAAATATATAAAAAATCACCCCTTGGGAATGTTGTAGTAAACATGGAAGTGGTGTGCCAAGATATGTGGAAAGAAATCAATCCATAGGAGGAAGTAAGCCCAAACCTTTGAGGAAATCTTCAAACTTCTCCCTAGGTAGAGTGTTTGTGAAAAGATCTACAACATGATTCTATGTGGGCACATAAGCGAAACTGATCTCTCCAGTAGAGAACCTCCCCTTGACATAATGATAGTGCACCTCAATGTGCTTTGTGTAGGTGTGGAGGAGAGGGTCCCTTGCAGTTGCCTATGTGTCTCACTCTTAATGAAGATGGTTGGGGCACAAAATTGACTAACATCCAAACTAGCTAAAAGGTGTTTGATCCACACACACTCAACAATCTCTATGAAAGCTTCCCTAGACTCAATCTCATAACTAGAAGTGGCCATAGTAGGTTTCTTCTTCCTCAACCAAGATATGCATGAGCTACCAAGCATGAGGCTAAAAGCACTGGTCAACACACGTGTCATAGCAACCAACCCAATGTGAGTTAGAGAAAGCATGTAAATCTAGTGATAATGATCCTCCCTTGGGATAAAACCATCCAAATAGTTGGGTACCACCAAGTAGCAAAAGATGCACTTAACCACCTACCAATGTAAGTAAAGCATCCAAAAATATGCTAATAGAGAACAAAATCAAATTTATCTGCAACATCATGAAGTCTCAACCATAAAACTATTTGCATGGGAGTGGCAACATGTTTGCAACACTCAAGGCCAAAATGCTACAATAACGTGTCGCTAAATTTTGCTAGAAATCTGAAATGGTTTCCTTGCCACCCAAGCTTGATGCGTCTTCTAAGCATGTCTCTGAAGGCTTCATTTTGGGCAAAATGCAACATTCTTCCTTCCCAGAAGATGGTTTAGTTTGAGATAGTTATAAATTATAGCTTGTTCATAATAATTTTTGTAGTCCTATGCACACACCTTCATTTGGGAACTACCTATAATTCATTATTTTTATTGATGAATTCTAGGCATGCATGGGTGCATCCTCCATTCTCATTGAGGAGCGAATACATGAATTTTGATTTTAATGAATTTCTAACTAAGTGTGGGATAAAGCATCAATGTACAATGTTGTATACACCTCAAGAAAATGGATCTCGTGAAAGAAAGAACATGCCTCTCATGGAAATGGTGAGGTGTATGGTCAAAATTCAAGCTTTACTAGATAACTTTTGGCTTGAAGCTGTTATGTGTGCAACATATGTACTTAAAAGCTGTCCCACAACACTACAATCGATCACTCCACATGAGGCTTGGCATGGCCACAAGGCATCTATTGCTCATTTGCATGTATTTGGTTGTGTGGCATATGGATTAGTGCTTGAACAACACAGAAAGCTAGATGACAAAGCAGTGAAATTTATTTTTGTTGAGTACAATTTTGAAAGTAAAGGCTATCATCCATAGATTAAATGCATTCTTCTAGCCATTATGTTTTTTTTCGTGGATTATGCAATGCAACCATTACTTTTATGTACCAAGGAGACATCAACTAGCTATCTTCTTGGAGTTATTATTGATAAAATAGGTAAAGAAGATTGCTTAGAGTATATTTTTTAGTTGTTTAACGTGATGGAATTTGAATGAATTCGAGACGAATATTAATCACTAGAAGGGCTTATAGATAGATGGGGATTTGATAGAGACAAGGTGGTGAAAACATTTCTTATTCTTACCATATTGTCAATTTCTCTCTACTTGGGCATCCTAAAAGTAAAGTTCCAAATGATTGATTATAGCAAGTAGTTCCCAAGAAGTCCCAAACCATCGGTAGTGGTACTTAAGTCCAATAATTTGGTATAACCTAAAGGTGTATCAATATTGATGATACTCTTAGCTTTGGAATAAAAAAGACATTAGTGTATGCTTGAAGTTGAGTTGAGGAAAAGATCTCTATAAATCCTGCAGGTAAGCCAAAAACCTTTAGACAATTTTGGGAGATCTTAACAATAAAGACTAAGTCTTTATTTTATCACATGATAAAAA
The DNA here is from genome assembly GCA_020310875.1 of Ceratopteris richardii. Lineage (NCBI taxonomy): Eukaryota > Viridiplantae > Streptophyta > Polypodiopsida > Polypodiales > Pteridaceae > Ceratopteris > Ceratopteris richardii. The sequence continues at coordinate 159,274,714 of CM035406.1, forward strand.
AGACTTGATCAAGCTTGGTTAGCTTTGTCCAAGAAATTGCGATTGGAACTACTATGAAGATTGACCAAATATTGATACTCGAATTCCTTTTGAGAAATTTTCACTCAAGTTCCATTTATCCAACGGAAAAGTGTGAAAAGAGTAAGTTGTTCCAAGTCTGAAAAGAGTGCAATATTCCAAGTATGTGGTCTGCAACCGTGTTGATGGTAATTAATTCTGTGGAAGGTAAAACATAAATTTTACCTATCCTTAACGGGATTTCTTAAAGGTGAAATCCAAAGTCATGAGCGGATTCTTATACTTAAGCAGTAGAGATATTCCTATAAAGTCCCCGAGGTAGCTACTTAAAGCTTGAGTAAGAAAGGAATCTAAAGACAAGAAGTAAAAATCTCTTTTCACTACAAATTGGTTGAGTATAACTAATTAGACTTGAATTTGTGAAATTCAAGAACTTGGAATGATAACTAGTTTTCTTTTGAAAATCCTAGCAAAGAAGGATGAATATTTTATCCAAAGGTTTTCAAGTTTCCAAGGAAACGCTACAAGATTGTGAAATGATCTTTGGAAGAAATCAAAACCTAGAAAATCTAGTTAGAGGTAATGACTAGAACTTCATAAATTCTTTTAAAGAATTGAAGTGAGAAGGTACTCTATCAAGAGATGTTTAGACTTCAGTAAATGTCACTCACACATCAATATGAATATAAAATAGGGTCGTATGGAACACTAGATTTTATACTCAGACTCATGTAGGAAAGATGGTATAGGACATCATACCATGGGATGATAATTATCTTTTATTCCTAGAATGAATCTGGAAGATAGAATTCGATCCTCAAGGGAATTGAAACTTCAAAGGAAAAGTTCAAATTCAAGGAGTTCAAGATCAATCAAGTAAGAAAAAAATAACGTAAATAAATTCCAAGATTTTCTTGGAACACTTCAAGCTAAAGTGTTGTTCTCTTAGAAATATTTGATAAATTTTTGAAGAAATCGGACTTTGACATTGAAATGATCCTTTCAACTCGGGAAAAGATTGACTAAGTCAAGCACCAAGTTCCTAATGTAACTTGGTAAATTCAATATTTTAGCTCTCGGTAATGCACAAGGATTGCATTCCCAATAAGCAATCATAAAGATTGAACATAAGCATGAACTTAGTCTCAAGTGAAGCATTATTTGAGTAAAAGCTCATCAATAGAGCCTCACTAGGTCAACACATTGATGTTGGATACCGCACTAGTATCTTGTGGTTGGATAATGTTTAGATTTACTCTGGATCTTTTTGAGAATCAAGTTCCTTTCTCTTAAAGATAGATAGATTGCTTCAATACCTTGTTGAGATATATCTTTGAGTAGTTAACTTGAGTAGTCTAGAAATTGACTCCTCGCAAGTTTATGTATCTTCAAAGTTTGAATTGGTTGTACATAGTTTTAGTTCTTACATCAATGTTCTATATAAGAACCTTTTCAATCTTCAATGGATAATAAGTCTAAATTGGCTTATTCATTTGAGTTCGCTTCAAGTTATAAAGCATAAATGACTTTCTAGGGTATAGTCCACTCTAGAAAAGAGAAGTTAGGAGTTTGTCATAAGATTGACAATTCCCAAGAACTTTTAGTTAAACTCTTTGAGAGAAGTATCCTTAGTTGGAAAATTTTCATCTTGGATTTGACTTGGTCAAGTTATAGTAGGATTGACCCAAAGTAAATGATAGAACTTTCTCTTGTACTTTACATAAGAATTTTCATGCCCATTAGGACAAATAAGACCTCTTGTCTGGTGAAAAAATCAAGTAATTGTTGGTTGGGATTGCGAGCTCTGAGAATAATATTGAGACCTTCTATTCCCAAAATAGAAAGTTCTTCTCATTTCTTGCACATAGAAGTTATTTGTTTTGATGAAAACATCTGAGAGTGATGCTCCAAAAGACTTGGTGGTTCTAAATGCTTCATAGTAAAGATAAAGAATTATACTAAGAATATTTAGAGCTAGATTGGTATGTGTAGACCAAGTTTCTTGTAGCACCACCTCATCTCTTGAATCAATCTCATTATCTCCTCACATTGGTATTAGAGCAACTAGTCAACATGGGAGATGGATCTCCTTCATCCATAGACAAATTGGATCGAGGTAACTACTCAGCCTAGTCACTTAGAATGGAAGCTTATCTTCAAGGGAGAAACCTCTATGGTTACATATCTAGAAATGAGATGATGCCAAACCTCAGAAGTAAGGCGCAACCAACATAAAAAGAATAAGAGAGGTCAAATACATGCTGCTCAAAGGATTCTCTAGGAAGGTCTTATATTCTAAACTCAGTTTCTGATTTTTTTACTTCCACACATCAGGAGTTGCAAGACTTCAGAAGAGACTTGGAGTGCTCTTGAAGCATTCTTCTCATCAAGTACTAAGGCAAGGAAGAATCAATTGTGGATGGAATTCACCACACTCAAGAAGATGCCCAAGCAGAGTGTGACTGATTTGGTCACCAAAATAAAGGACATAGGAGACCAACTTGGAATCATTGGAGAAATCATTCATGAAGAGCAAACAGTGAGACAAGTAATCAATGGAATAAAGGCAGATGACAAATGGGAAGCTTTAAGCATAGCCATGGATCTCTACATGGACATGCAAGTTCCTAATTTCAACACTCTCATGGGAGAACTATTCACACATGAGGCAAATCTAATGAATAATGGAGACAACTCAAAAGGTAATCAATCCTCTGCTCTCTATACAGATACAAATAAGAAAAAGAATAGCAAAAGCAAAGGTAAGAAGTTTGATGGTGAAGGGAACACCTCTCAAGAAACCTTTGCAGGTAGAGGTAGGGGCTCAAGAGGAAGAGGCAGAGGAGGAAGACAAGGTAGGGGGAGAGCTCAAAGCTCATCTCCATGTGCCATATGTGGCCTAACCAATCATATAAGTGAGAATTGTTGCAAGAATCCTAGGAATGGAAGAGGTAGAGGTCACAACAAAGGAGTCTATGGAAGGTCAATAGGTAGATTCAACAACTATAATGGATATAGTAACAACTTATACAACAATGGAAGATACAAAAGAAGGAGCGACTACAACAATTATGCAGATGATCAAACCCAAGAGGATTCACTTCTTCTAATGAACATGACCATGACAGAAGGCAAAGTAGATCAACATGTATTCTATATAGAATCACATTTCTCAAATCATGTAGCAAGGAATGTAGCTCTACTCTTAGACTTGGAGGATCCAATGAATAGACATGAAGTCCAAAAAGGAGATAACACAAGACATGGAATTGAAAATATTGGTAATGTAAAGACGACAGATGGTAATATGAACATGTTGAGCAAGGTACTATATGTACCAACTATCACCAAGAATCTCATCAAATTGTTGAGAAGGGATTACAAGTCAGGTTCACAAAGAATGAAAGATTTGTTGAGGATCCACATTAGGGTTTCAAGAGGATAGCAAGAGGAGAAAAATCACGTAGATTATTTACATTTGAACTCCAGGATACTAGAAATATTGATTTATTCAATTATGGTAGTCAAACTCTATTAGAGTTGGAAAGTTGGCACAAAATATTAGCTCACATAGGTGAAAGAGCTCTTAAGAAAATCAATAGGAAGGAGATTGTACTTGGTCTACCAAACATATCCAAAAAACACATGATCTATAAATGTAGTGCTTGTCAATTTGGTAAGTCACATAGGCAACCATTCACAAACAAAGGATACATTCATGGAGATCTATTGGAGCTAGTCCATATAGATGCATGGGGACCAAGCAAGGAGCCTTAAATCTCTGGATCCAGGTATTATGTATCATGCATTGATTATTGTAGCAGATGGACAATACTATACTTTATGAAGCATAAACATGAAGTGTTCTCATGCTGAAAGAAATACGTATCTCTTGTAGAAAATCAAACAAGAAAAACTCTGAAGAGACTAAGGTCAAATGGAGGGGGAGAATACTTCTCCCATAAATTTGATTACTATCTCCAATAGAGAGGAACTAAAAGAGAGATGGTAGCAGAGAGAAGAAATAGAACAATAGTGGAGGTTGCAAGGTCAATGTTAAATGAGAAGAAATTACCCAACTACATGTGGTTAGAGGTTGTATCTACTGCCACATACTTGATCAATAGACTCCCATCAAAAGCATTGGATGGAATGACACCATATGAGGAATGGAAGAAGACCTAGCCTTGATCATTGCAAAATCCTTGGGTGCATATCATATGCACACATACCTTCAAAAATGAGAGGAAAATTGGATCCAATGGTAGAAAAATGCATCTTCATTGGCTATGACCTGAATCAAAAAGATTATAGGCTATGCAATCCAAGCACCAAAGGGTTCACTGTAAGTAGAGATGTTGTGTTTGATGAAAAAATCTTGGTTTGAATATGATTGTAGGGAAATCAAACTGCCCTATGATATAGAGGAAGACTTTCCAACATTATCAAAGAGCAATGAGCTTACACTTGAAGCATAAAGTGATTATGATGATGGCTAGAAAATTCCAAGAAGGGAAATCAAATCTTGGAACTCCAAAGGCAAAGCTAAAGTGCAAGAATTGAGAGATGTGGTAGAATCATCTCAACAAATATAAGAAGGTCTACTAGAGAGAAAAGGAAGCTAGAAAGGTATGGATATGATACTTCTTTGGTCACTAAACATTCAACACATATAGCACATGACCCAAAATCTAAAGAACCTTCTACATATGAAGAATCCAAGAAGAATCTAGACTGGAAAAGTGCCATGGAAGAAGAAATAGAGACACTACAAGAGAATCAGACTTGGAAGTTGGTACCCAAAAATCCATCTATGAAGGTCATTGGATCAAGATGGATATACAAGGTAAAGAAGAATTCTGATGGTTCAATTAACACATGCAAAGCAAGGCTTGTAGCCAAAGGGTTTGCACAAACTCAAGATATCAATTATGAAGAAACATTTTCACTTGTTGCAAAAATGCCTACTATTAGGGTACTCATGAGTGTTGCATCTTCCAAGAATTCAAAGATATATCAAATGGATGTTAAAAATGCGTTCTTAAATTGTTGGATATCAGAGGAGGTATATATGTGTCAACCTCTTAGTTTTGAAGATCAATCATACCCTGAACATGTGCAGGTTGAGGAAGCTTTGAATGGCTTGAAGCAAGCTCCTAGAGCTTGGAATCATAGACTTGTTACTTACCTGCAAGATAAAGGTTTCAATGTAAGCAAGGTAGATCCTTCCCTCTTCATTGACAAGAATCATTTAGAGGTCATATACCTATGTGTATATGTTGATGATATAATCATTACAAGAAATTATGCAGAAGGAATGAAAAAAATTAAAGTTTAAATGAAGGAGGAATTTAAGATCAATGATCTTGGTTTGGTCACATACTTCCTAGGCTACAAAGTACATACCAAGGGACTACAACTGGCAAAGGCTCACAATGAAAAATGAATAACTAGACAACCACCCCTGCTATGTTTGGAAGATAGACAACTCTTGTTCATACAACATGGACACTACCTCTCAAAGCGCTACATGGAACAACCACTACAACAAGGGTTTGTCAGGGACGACAGACTCGAGAGGGGGGGAGTGTTAGAACTCAAGGTCAAGAATGAGGCACAAGAACATGTCAAAGAAGTGGACACACAAGAAGAAGGAGCAAGTAGGGAGCTCCAAGTACTTGTCAAATTTTCAGGAGGAATCCCTGTAGAAATAGTGATTTTCATCACTAAAAGCCATTGTAAATACCATTTCATATTTTTGTAACTCCGTTTTGTTCAAGCCAAGGATTCCTCAAGCTTGAGGAGTATTAGAACTATCATCCTACCATTTTTCATAATTTTTAGACTCGGTTTGATCCCTCAAATAAGGCCTGGAACCTAATTTTTTACTAGGCTGGACACTAAGTTTGGACAAGGCCAAAACTAGTAAAAAAACTATAAAAAGAGCTAGAGAGCTCATTTTTGAGGTTAGCTTGTTGTAGATTTGAGCTTTTGTATGAGAACTGTTTTGTAATCGAAGCTTTCCATTGTTCCTCTCTTTGCTCTTACTCTGTGTGTGTGTGTATGTGTGTGCAGGCTTGTGTGCTTTCACTCACACACTTGTGTCTTCACTTGCTCATGGTTGTCATACCAGTCTCACATCTGTGCGGATTGACAAGTAAAGGAGGTGATACTCATGCTTGAGCTATAAGGAGGCACTATGAGAGCCTGACCGAGTACAATATGACATAGGTGCATCTAATTTGCTATCTCGCAGGTCTGCACCAGCCATTTTGGCATAGTTTTTGCCTGGTCAATATTAGGTCTCTCATCAACAAGTGCATCATGTAAATCTACATCAAAAATGGAATGATCTGCATCATCACATGAAACCTACAAAGGTTGAGAAGTTGCCTCATTAGGACCAGCACTAGACTCTCCACCTGTAAAAAGAGGCAGCAAAGTATCATACATGTCTTTGGAGCTAACAGATGTCTCCTTAGTACATGAAAACAATGGCTGAATAGCATCTTCCACAAAAACAACATCACGGCTAATCAGAATGCATTTAGTCTGTGGATGATACATACAATAACCTTTCCTTTCAGAGTTCTACCTAACAAAAATACATTTTACTACTTTATCATCCAATTTTCTACGATGTTGTTTAGCCACTAATGCACATGCCAGACAACCAAAAACAAGCAGATGAGCAAGAGATGGCTTGTGATCATGCCAAGCCTCATACAGAGTGATAGACTGTAGTGCTTTAGTGGGACACCTGTTAAGTACATATGTTGCACACATGACAACCTCAAGCTAGAAACTATGTGTTAAAGCTTGACTCTTGACCATACACCTCACCATCTCCATGAGTGACTTGTTCTTTTGTTCAGAAACTCCATTTTGTTGAGGTGTATACGGCACTGTACACTGGTGTTTTATCCCACGTTCAGCCAGAAATGCATTAAAATCAGAAAACATATATTCCCCCCCCGATTAGAACGGAGGGTGCCCATTTTACATGTTGATAGATTTTCAACCAAAAGCAAAAGCTGCTTGAAGCACATACTTTGCTATCAATGGATATACCCATGCATGCTTGGAAAAATCATCAATGAAAGTCACGAAGTAAAGATAATTTCCAAAATCAGGTGTCTACATAGGACCATAGACATCACTATGTACAAGTTGTAATTTCTAAGTAGCCCGAACTGAACCATCTTTTGGGAATGAGGAACGCTGCATTTTGCCCAAAATACAACCTTCACAAACATGTTTTCGAAGTGCCTCAAGTTTGGGCAAAGAGGATACCATTTCAGATTTCTGCAAGCATAGGAAACTAGCAAAATTCAGATGACCAAAGCGTGCACGTCAAAGCTTTGCATCTGACATAGCCTGAGAATCATGTACTGCACATGCCGAATCATTCACATATCTTTCATAGTCTATGAGCTTATACGGCCCATGACATAAAATGCCAGAAGCAATAATCACCTCGGCATTTGATAGATCATGAATTGTACACCTATCATCAACAAATTTCACAACCAAGACAATCTTGGCTAAAGTTAAAATTGATAACAGATTCTTCTTGATCCCTGGCACAAATAAAGCATTTGAAAAAGTGAAATAACTACCATCAACAATAGTCAAAATGACCTTACCAACTCCCATGATAGGATAAGAGGAGTTTGGCACATGTGATAGTATTCCCTGTAGGGGCAGGCTTGAGTGAAGTGAAGAAACTGTGCTACGAGGTGATATGTTTGGTCGCCCCACTATCAAAGCACCAAACATCTCAGTCTACTACAGACATGCAGTGCTCATGAGAAGATGGGTCAAAACTGCAAATAGTAGTTAACGCCCATTCTTCTTCCTGCACAAGATTAACAGACTCTATTTATGGTAAAGAGGCCTCTGCAACAACCATTCCAGCCTCTTTTTTCTTTGCCTCTTTAGCAGCTAGTTTTTGGACAGTTCTTTATGATATGATCATTCCCTTTACAGTACTTGCAAAACTATTTCTGTTTTTCTGATTTCTTTTCATCTTTGTCTTCGCTCTTCGATTGTGCAGAATTAGCAGATATCTGCATACTAGTTGAAGAGCTCCATTTTCCTTTGCCCTTCTGACTAGCCAGGAAAGCTTGATCTGCAACACGCATAATGGACCTGTTGTGCCTAGACTGATCTTCCTGCAACAGAAGAGAGACTAAATCCTCAAATGACAAGGCATTTGGATTGCCTTTCATCATCAAATAAAGAGTAGAACAAAAAATTTGATATGAATCAGGAAGACCATTCAGAACGGTATGCACAAGTGAGCTATGTGGTATAACCTCATCGGTAGAAATCAATTGTTCCTTCAAGTCTTTGATCTTTGTTAGAAAATTGTCCATAGAATCACCTTCATTCATGTGCTCACTCTCCAATTGTTTTCGGAGGTAAGCAACGAGAGCCTCATTCCTAGCTTGGTACAATGTGGTAAGTGTATCCCAAGCATCCTTAGTTGTTCTGCAAGAGCGTATGTGAGGAATAATGGCACGTTTGACAAACAAAGCTATCAATGCATATGCCTGGGCATCTCTGCAATCCCAACAAATTTGCTTTGTAGTAGATGCAGCAGAAAATGTAGCACGAACATGAATATGCAGAATATCATCATCTTCAACACCTGCAGTTGTAATAGTTGCAGGTGTGATAGGACGTTTTTCAACACCCTGCACAATGTTCCACAGTTATGGAATAGTTGGTATCATCGAACTTATCCTCAACAACCAACATACGGAATACATCACTGCTTTTTGCCATGGTCGGTGGCTAAAATACCTCGATGCAGAAAATTGACTGTATCTCAAAAAGTTGAAGAGAATTGCCTAGACGAATTCTACTAGACCTATAGCAGACTTCGAGATGCTTATACTGGGAAACCGAAATTGGTATATATCTTCGCCACAAAAAAGACAAAATAGCCTGCACAAGCACTACGATAGTGCATTCAGAGGTCGAAACGAGCTCAGATCATGATTTCAACACCACAAAGAAAAGTCGTTTTGATCTTGGAAACACCTTGAGTATGCTCATCAAAATTCGTGTGATTCTGAGATTGCAACCAGAGAGGTGTCGACGACACCCTAGATGAAGGGGCAACCTGCTCTGATACCAATTGTTGGAGTTACATGTCTGTGGAAGCACGTGAGCAGCACAAGGAAGAAGAAGAAGCTTGGAGCACAACACACAATACTGAATGTATTACCACTAGAATGTACTAAGATAAGTAGCCCGTTAGGGAAATAGGCCTATATACAAGCCGGGGAAAAAAACCTCCTAAAGAGGGAAAAAAGTGCCCTAGCGGTCCTAGTGTGTTCACACACATCACTACCTAAATATATTAACACGTGTGTATGTAATATTGTACGTGTATGTATATATGTATGTATGTGTGTGTACATATGTGTGTGAATGCATGTATGCATATGTTTGTGTATGTATATGTGTATGTATGTGTATGTTTGTGTATGTGTATGTCTGTGTATGTATATGTGTATGTATGTGTGTGTACATATGTGTGTGAATGTATGTATGCATATGTTTGTGTATGTATATATGTGTATGTATGTGTGTGTACATATGTGTGTGAATGTATGTATGCATATTTTTGTGTATGTATATGTGTATGTATGTGTGTCTACATATGTGTGTGAATGTATGTATGCATGTGTATATGTGTGTGTGTATGTATGCATGTGTGTATATGTATGCATGCATATACATAAGTATGTGTGTGTATGTATCTCTATCTCTCTCTCTCTTTTTCTCTCTCTTTCAACTCTCTCTCTTTTTCTCTCTCTCTCTTTAATCTCTCTCTCTCTCTCTCTTTAATCTCTCTCTCTCTCTTTAATCTCTCTCTCTCTCTCTCTCTCTCTTTTATCTCTCTCTCTCTCTCTCTCTACTCTTGAAAGCAACCACAAAGCAAGAAGACTATCTCAGGTATTGCATGTTCCTACTATTACAAAGAAATTAATCTCCTTGGACAGATTGTTGGAAGGGGATACCAAGTAAATTTCAAATAGAAAGTATGATTTATTGAAGACTCAAGGAATGGCTATGAGTTGATAGCCAAAGGAAAGAAGGAAGGAAGGATGTTCACTCTTGAAATTGGCAAAGGAAAAAGCAAAAAGGCAATGTTCATCACCTTTGGAGACAAGAAGATTGGAGACTTGGATTTGTGTCACAAAAGGTGCAGTCACATCAACATTCAAAAGTTGAAAGACATCGAGAAGATGCAATTGGTAAGAGTTTTACCACATTTTATATCACAACTGTTGCATGAGATGTGTGAATCTTGTCAACTAGGCAATCCTGTTGATATATTTAGGTAGTGATGTGTGTGAACACTCTAGGACCGTCGGGGCACTTTTTTCCCTCTTCAGAAGGTTTTTTCCCCCGACTTGTATATACGCCTATTGCCCTAACGTGTTACTTATCTTTGTACATTCTCTAGTAATACATTCAGAATTGTGTGTGTTGTGCTCCAAGCTTCTTCTTCTTCCTTGTGTTGTTTGCGTGCTTCTGTAGATGTCTAACTCCAACAATTGGTATCAGAGCTGGTCGCCGATTCATCTAGGGCGTCGTCTACACCTCTCTGATTGCAGTCTCAGATTCACACAAAATTTGGTGAGCATACTCAGGGTGTTTCAGAGATCAAAACAGGTTCATTGTGTGGTGCCGAAATTGTGATCTAAGCTCGTTTTGGCCTCCGAACGCACTATCACAGTGCTTGTGCAAGCTATTCCGTCTTTTTTTGCCAAAGGTATATACCTATTTCGATTCACCAATATAAGCATCTCGAAGTCTACTACAGGTTTAGCAGAACTAGTCTGGGCAGTTCCGTTCAACTTTTTGAGATACAGTCAATTTTCTACATCAAGGTATTTTAGTCACCGGCCATGGCTGAAAAGGAGTGATGTATTTGGTATGTTCGTTGTTGAGGATAAGTTGGATGGTACCAACTACTGTTGTGGGCTTATATGATGCGACATGTATTGGTTGCAAAAGGACTGTGGAACATTATGCAGGGTGTTCAAAAACGTCCTATCACACCTGCAACTGATACAACTGTAGGTACTGAAGCTGATGCAGAAGGTGTCAAAGATGATGATATTTTGCATATTCCTGTTCATGCTGCGGTTTCTGCTGCACCTACTGTAGAGTAGATTCATTGGGATGGCAGAGATGCTCAGGCACATGCATTGATAGCTTTGTCTGTCAAACATGCCATTATTCCTCACATTCTCTCTTACAGAACAGCTAAGGATGCTTGGGATACACTTACCACATTGTAACAAGCTAGGAATGAGGCTCATGTTGCTTACCTCCGAAAACAGTTGGAGAGTGAGCACATGAATGAAGGTGATTCTATGGATAGTTTTCTAACAAAGATCAAAGACTTGAAGGAACAATTGATTTCTCCTGATGAGGTTATACCAGATAGCTCACTTGTGAAGACCGTTCTGAATGGCCTTCCTGATTCATATCAGATTTTTGCTTCTACTCTTCGGTTGATGATGAAAGGCAATCCAAATGCCTTGTCATCTGAGGATTTAGTCTCTGTTCCGTTGCAGGAAGATTAGTCCAAGCAGAACAGGTCCATTATGTGTGTTGCAGATCAAGCTTTCCTGGCTAATCAGAAGGGCAAAGGAAAATGGAGCTCTTCTACTAGTAAGCACAAATCTGCAAATGCTACACATTCGAAGAATCAAGATAAAGATGAGAAAGAAATCAGAAAAGCAGAAATTGTTTTGCAAGTACTATAAAGGGAATGATCATATCATAAAGAACTGTCCAAAACTAGCTGCGGAATGGTTATTGCAGAAGCCTCTACACCAAAAAGGGAGTCTGCTAATCTTGTGCACGAAGAAGAATGGGTGTTTACCAGTGTTTGTAGTTTTGACCCATCTTCTCATGAGCACTGCATGTCTGCAGTAAACTCAGATATTTTGTACCTTGATTGTGGGGCGACCAAACATATTACCTTGCAACGTAGTTTCTTCTCTTCACTTGAGCCTGCCCCGACAGGGAATACTGTTACATGCGCCAACAACTCCTCTTATCCTATTATGGGAGTTGGTAAGATCATTTTGACTACTACTGATGGTAGTTCTTTCACTTTGTTAGATGCTTTATTTGTGCCAGGGATCAAGAAGAACCTCTTATCAGTTTTTGCATTAGCCAAGATTGGCTTGGTTGTGAAATTTGTTGATAACAGGTGTACAGTTCATGATCTGTCAAATGGCGATGTGATTATTGCTTCTGGCATTTTATGTGGTGGGCTGTATAAGTTCATATACTATGAAAGATCTGTGAATGATTCGACAAGTGCAGTACATGATTGTCAAGCTATGTCAGATGCAAAGTTTTGGCATGCACGCTTTGGTCAATTGAATTTTGCTAGTTTGCTACGCCTACAGAAATCTGAAATGGTGTCCTCTTTGCCCAAACTTGAGGCACCTGGAAAACATGTTTGTGAAGGCTGTATTTTGGGCAAAATGCAGCGTTCCTCATTTCCAAAAGATGGTTTGGTTCCGGCTGCTGAGAAATTGCAGCTTGTACATAGTGATGTACGTGGTCCTATGGAGACACCTTCTTTTGGAAATTATCTTTACTTCGTGACTTTCATTGATGATTTTTCTAGGCATGCATGGGTATATCCATTGAAGGCAAAGTCCGAAGTGTTCATGTGCTTCAAACAGTTTTTGGTTTTGGTTGAAAATCTGTTAGCATGTAAAATGGGCACCCTCCGTTCTGATCGAGCGGTGGGGGGATATATGTCTTCTGATTTTAATGCATTTCTGGTTGAACGTGGGATAAAAGACCAGTGTACAGTGCCATATACACCTCAACAGAATGGTGTTGCTCAACAAAAGAACATGTCACTCATGGAGATGGCGAGGTGTACGGTCAAGATTCAAGCATTACCACAAAGCTTCTAGCTTGAGGCTGTCATGCGTGCAGCATATGTACTTAACAGGTGTCCCACTAAAGTGTTGCAATCTATCACTCCATATGAGGCTTGGCATGATCGCAAGCCATCTGTTGCACATCTACATGTTTTTGGTTGTTTGGCATATGCATTAGTGCCTAAACAACATCGCACAAAATTGGATGATAAAGCAATAAAATGTATTTTTGTTGGGTAAAAAATTCTAAAAGTAAAGGCTATCGTCTATATCATCCATAGACTAAACGCATTTTGGTTAGCCGTGATGTTGTTTTTGTGGAAGATGCTATTTAGCCATTGCTTTCATGTACTAAGGAAAGATCTGCTAGCTCGAAAGACATGTATGATACTTTTTTGCCTCTTTTTACAGGTGGACAGTCTAGTGTTGGTCCTAATGAGGCAACGTCTCAGCCTTTGCACGTTTCATGTGATGATGCAGATCATCCATTTCTGATGCAGATTTACATGATGCACTTGTTGATGAGAGAGCTAACATTGAGGAGGCAAACACTATGCTGAAATGGCTGATGGAAACTTTGTGTGACAGCAAATTAGATGCACCTCTATCATGTGGTACTCGATGAGGCTCTCATAGTCCCTCTTTTGCATCAGATTGCTATGCTATGGCTGCATCTAGTCTCTGTGATGAGAATGAGCATGTTTCGTTTGATGAAGCACAAAATTCAGAAAATTGGATGGCTGCTATGCAATCTGAATATGATGCAATAATGAAGAATGGTACTTGGTCTTTATGTGACTTGCCTCTTGGCAAGAAGTCCATTGGCACTAAGTGCATTTACAAGTTGAAGCGTAAGCCTGATGGAACAGTTGACAGGTATAAGGCTAGGCTTGTTGCAAAGGATTATGCGTAGGAAAGAGGCATTGATTTTGATGAGGCCTTTGCACCTACATGTCGTATGACTACTATTCGGAGCATCTGTGCACTTACAACCCATCATGGTTGGAATATACATCAATTGGACCTTAAAACTGCATTTCTGAATGGTGACTTGCATGAAGAAGTGTATGTTTTTCAGCCCCGTGGCTTTGTGCAGAAAAGGCATGAAAACCAGGTGTGCAGGTTAAAGAAGGCATTAGATGGTTTAAAGCAAGCACCACGTGCTTGGTATGAGAAGATACATGCCTATCTGATTGCACATGGTTTTGAGAGCAGTCCAATTGAAAGCACCTTATATGTTAAGCATGCTAATGATGTGCTTCTGATCATTGTAGTCTATGTTGATGGCCTCCTGCTCACTGGTCCTATTGAGAAGCATATGTCTGATTTTAAGACTGATTTGCATGCCTCATTTGAGATGTCTGATTGGGGCATTTGCATCATTATTTGGGCATTCAGTTTATGCAACTTGATGGTGGAATGGCTTTGTGTCAACCGAAATATATTGACGTATTATTGTAGCGTTTTGGCCTTGAGGACTATAAGCCTATTGCCACTCCTATGGAGACAGCTTTACAATTGATTCTTCATGATGTTGGAGATGCATTTGATGTTGTCCTCTATCAGTAGGGTGTTGGATTCCTGATTTACTTATGCATCACTTGGCTAGATATTCAGTTTGTTGTCTCACAGATGAGCAAGTTTATGCATTGCCCATGTGTCAAGCATTGGCACAGGCGGTTAAGCGCATCTTTTGCTACTTGAGTGGTACTCGACTACTTGGGTTGTTTTATCCCAAGGGGGGATCACTATCGCTAGATTTTCATGCTTTTTGTGACTCAGACTAGGCTAGTTGCTATGACACTCATGTGTCCACTAGTGGCTTTTGCTTCATGCTTGGTAGCTCATGTATATCTTGGTTGAGCAAGAAGCAACCTACTATGGCCACTTCTAGTTGTGAGGCTGAGTATGTGGCAGCTTTCATAGCTACTGTTGAGTGTGTGTGGCTCAGACACCTTATGGTTGATTTGGGTGTTGGTCAGTCTTTTGCCACCACCATCTTCACTGACAGTCAGAGCGCATTGGCAGTTGCGAGGAACCTTGTGTCCCATGCTCGCACTAAGCACATTGAGGTGCATTATCATTATGTCAGGGAGAGGCTCTCTACTGGGGAGATCAGCTTGGCATATGTGCCCACGCAGGAGAACATTGCAGAACTTTTCATGAAGGCTTTGCCTAGGGAGAACTTTGAAGCTTTTCGCAAAGTATTGGGCTTACTTCCTTTTGTGGAGTGATTTCCACACAGCTTGGCACTTCCTTATACATGAATGTCAGGTACTTGTTCACCACATCACTCCCAGGGGGGATTTGTTGATATATTTAGGTAGTGATGTGTGTGAACACTCTAGGACCACCTGGACACTTTTTTCCCTCTTTAGGATGTTTTGTGTTGTGCTCGAAGATTCTTCTTCTTCCTTGTGATGTTCGCATGCTTCCGCAGATGTCTAACTCCAACAAATCCTACTAGGAAAACCTTCAAGAAGAGTGGATATGTAGCACATGGTGTGTTAGACCTTGTGCACACAAATTTGTGGGGGCCAATCAAAGATCCTTCTCTTGCAAGTAATAGGTAATATATAATCTTCATTGAGGACTACTCAAGAAAAGTATGGTTGTATTGTAAAAAGCAAAAATCAGATGTGTTTGATGTTTTCAAAAGATTCAAGGCACAGGTTGAGAAGGAGACAAGTCAGATGGAGGGGGATATACTTCTCCCATGCCTTTAATGATTTTTTGCATGACCAAGGAATAAAGAGGAAAATCACTTGCAGGTATACTCCCCAACAAAATGCAGTGGCATAGAGGAAGAATATGTATATTGTTGAAATTTTTAGGAGTATATTAAATGAAATGAATGTGCGTTTAACATACTGGGCATATGCTATATCTATTGGTGTATAGTTGATGAATAGGTGTACCACATTAGGGGTACATGACATGATACCCAAGGAGGGATGGAGTGGAAGGAAACTAGACCTTTCAAGGAAACTAGACCTTTCAAACATTAGAATCTTTGGGTGTGTATGCTACACACATGTGCCATAAGAGTTGATAGGTAAGATGGATGCAAGGGCCAAAAAATATATGTTTATTGGTTATGCTATGGAGAAAAAAGGTTAGAGGTGCTACAACCCTAATACAAAGGAGTTAAAGGTATCTAGAGATGTAGTGCTTGATGAACTCAAACCATGCTATGCTTCCAAAGTTCTATTGTAGGATGAAGATATTGAAGAGGCAAAGAGGAGGTATGAAGCTAGGGTTCAAGATAGCTTGGAAATCAATGGCCCAAGCATACAATGTAATTCAAGCATGAATTCAGCCCATCAATCACTGAATAAAGGAAAGGCAAGATTGGTAGAGCTTGATGAAGATGGAAATGAATTTGAAGACTTTGAAGAACCTATGTTAGAATGGGGAGCTACATCAAAAATAGAGATCAAGGTAGTGAGGCAAAGAAGGTTTATTCCACCAAAGGGAGAAGAAAGGAGGTCAAGAAGAGTATAACATCCAATCTCAAGGCTTGTCTATGATAGTTATATTGCCACACATTATGCTTTCATGTGTAGGTTGATCAAAGATCTTGAATCTTCTACCTATGAAGAGGCCAAGGACACAATGGAGTGGCAAGAAGTTATGGAAGAAGATTACAAAGCCCTTGAAGACAACACATGGAGTCTAGTTCCAAGAAAAGAAGGGATGATAGTAATTCGCAACTAATGTGTGTATAAGATGAAGAGAAATTATGATGGCTCAATTGCTAGGTACAAAACAAGGCTTATGGCAAAGGGATGTGCTCAATCCTATGGGATTAGCCATGAAGAAATGTTTTGAGCCAATTACAAAAATGGCCAAAATTACGGCAATACACCTAAGAGGTGGTCAATATATCAATTGGATGTAAAGAATGCTTTTCTTAATGGTGATTTGCAAGAGCTAGTTTAACCACTAGGGTTTGAAAACCCTAAATTTTTAGAATTTGTTTGTAAACTTAGAAAGCATTTTACGGTTTAAAGCAAGCTCATAGGGTGTGGAAGCAAAGGCTTGTGGAGTATTTTTGCAGGTGTGGATACAAGGAGATTTATGTAGATCCCTCCGTCTACCTCAAGAGGGAAGGAGATCTAGTTGTCTAAATTTGCATATATAAGGATGAATTGATTATAACACAAAGTGATGATGCAAGTATATACGAATCAACTCAAGCTTTTAAATCTTGGGATGCTTAAAAATTTTCTTGGAATTAAGGTTATTTATGTAGAAAATGGTATTTACCTAGCTCAAAGGAATTAATTGCTAGATGTACTTTATAAGTATGGTATTAGTGGATGTAAGCCACTCACAAAACGTATGGATCCAAACACTAAGTTATGTGAAGGTGAAGGGCAACCTTTTGAAGATATCTTTGCATATATAAGCATAATTGGAAGACTTAATTATGCTACCATCACAAGACGTGACTTGTGATATGTTATCGGAGTTCATTCTCAATTTTTGAATTCACCAACTGATGTTCATATGAATGCAATCAAGAGAGTGCTTAGGTACTAAGAAAATCAAGCACATTGTCAACCAAGGATTGTGCTACCCTTATGGAGATGTATTACAACCACAAGGCTTTAGTGATGTGGATTGGGCTGGTTCAAAGAAGGATAGAAGGAGCACATCTGGCTATGTTTTCATGCTAGGTCAAAGATTCATCTCATGGATGTCCAAGAAGCAACCTATAGGTGCATTATCATCTACAAATGATGAGTATAGAGCCTTAGCGCTTACTACATGTGAGATCATGTGGCTCAAGGAGCTCCTCAAAGACTTGGATGTGAGGCCAAAGAGATTACTCTATTTGGAGATAACATATCAAACATTCATCTAGCAAGAAACTAGCAAGCATCCCTACATTCCATGCAAGAAACAAGCACATAGAGATCCATTTTCACTTCATTAGAGACAAGGTACTAGCAAAGAAAGTGTACATCAACACAAAGGAGCAACTAGTAGATATCATGAACAGATTTATGGATGCAAACAAGTTGGAGAAGTTAAAGATCAACCTCAACTTGAAGGAGATCAATGGAGACTAATACTTGAGCTTGAGGGGGTGGGGGGGGGGGGGGAGTCTTAGAAATGTACAAGTTCAAGTGTGTGTGAACCAAGGCTTAAATCAAGTTCCGCATCACTTCACTTTTTGGTCAAGTTTAAAACCACTTTTGCATGAGTTTCGTAGCTCAAGATTCCATCTAGTTTGATGGAGAAAAGTGAGGGATTTGAGAGGTATGTTTTGATTTCAAAATCTAAACCAACGTTTGGAGCATTATATATGAAAGAGCTTGCAAGAAAGTTGTGTCCATCCTCAATCTTCATTTGTGCACTTTTAGGCTCTCATTGGGAGTGTATACTCTAGATCTAACCTAACCCCTAGCTAAGCTAGCACCCTGCTAGATGATGTTTTCTTTTAGGGTGAGATTTTCAATAATTTATATCTCATTGTATAGTTGTCTATTTCATGAGCAAGATAGCTCATCTTGTAGCTCTTGTTGGAAGATTTCTTATGACTATATTCTCAAGTGTTCATTCTCCTTGTGTATATTGTTCTTGAAAGCTCTCTAGTCTATCTCTACATATTTCTCAATATATGTGTGCAAAGATGTACATATAAGTACAAGCTATCTTTTTGGGTAGGTTTTGATATGTCTTGTGCAAGGAGATTGACATAGGTCACATTGTCCCAATTGTGTGATCTATGGCTTGTTGGAAAGATCTTCCATTGTGCAATTTTTGGTGGACTATGGTAGTGAACATTTTGGTCCTAAGAAGGGCCTATCATTCCTCTGCTACAATTGGACTCGATATACTCCATCAATATTTGCAGCCAAAACTATTCAAAATACATGGGGGGAAATATTCAAGCTGTAAAGAATTCAATATGCTTCATAAATTTATCTGATACCCATAGGGGAATTATCGTACCAATAGGTTTTGTAAGGCATCATCTGAAAGACCATTGCATTATTTTTGAGTTTTGGAATGGTGGTACACTTGATATGTGGCTAGAAATATTGATAAAAGAGGCACTAAGTATGTGATGTAGTAGATTTATCATAGGAAAAAAGGGGGATTAGATTTAATGAAACACAATATCTGGTAGCCAATCGTTGAAATGTTGCAAATGGTCCCCTTTTCATACATGTATAATAGCACATAATGAAGTTCATCTTGGAAATTTTTGCTACAGTTTGAAGAAAAAATAGTTTATATGGAAGTGCGGAATTTTGGAAAAGCAACATTATTTCCAACAAAGAGTTAGATGACCTTGAAATATCCATAAGAAATGAGAAGTCTTGAAAATATCTATGTGTCATGCCAGAGTGTATTTCAACATATCTCCCACCATATACCAAAGCACAAGAAGCATACTAGATTGTGATACTTATTTAGTAATTACTTAAGTTTTTAGATTTAATATTGTTCTCCTATTTGTAAAAATGGGGTATATAAATTTGAGTATGTATTAGAAATCACTGCATTTAAGAATGTAGCCAAAAGAGTAGATGTACATGAGTTACTTAGACTTTTTACAAATTTCTCTAGATATTGTTTAAATGTGTTTATGGCCATTTTGAAGTGGAATGAT
This sequence comes from Ceratopteris richardii, assembly GCA_020310875.1. Taxonomy (NCBI): domain Eukaryota; kingdom Viridiplantae; phylum Streptophyta; class Polypodiopsida; order Polypodiales; family Pteridaceae; genus Ceratopteris; species Ceratopteris richardii. The sequence goes on from CM035406.1 coordinate 159,294,298, forward strand.
GTAATAAAGCACATTTTTTTGCTATTCTTAGTGTCCATTGGAAAGGCCAAATGTTGTCGGATACTTTTTTATATGTTCTTTAACAAAACATATAGTAGCCTCATCAGCCACAAACTGTAAGTTTGATTGCACTTATAACACTTGAGAAATTCGTGCCCATACTCTCTCTGTACTGTGCTTTTTGCGTATTCTGCAATCCCTATATGGAATATTGTGTGGAGTATCCAAAGCTCAGTTTTCTACCACGAGGGTATTGTTGTGGAGTGTGTGATAAGGAGAATGCACTCTCATGCATCACCATCACCACACTTCAATGGTATCAGAGCAATGTAATGTAAAGGTTTGTTTTTTTTTTGTGCAAGCTAAGCGAGCACCTGCCCGCCCACCCAAGGCTTTCGACTAAGGCTACGACCAATGCATAGACCTTGGCATACCTTGTCATCCGAGTCACCAAAGTCACCATTGGAATTGTTGGCACCTTTGGTTGCACAACAGGGAGGAACTCAACAATCAAGGAAGATGGAGATTCCTAGTGCTTCTCGAGAGATTACCCATCCTAGTTTGTTCCCCCCAGAGCTCAGTTAATGAGCAATCCCTCGCCACTAAGCTACACTCTTGTGGTGCTTCACTAAGGGGAACAACTAGGGTTCACATTACCTTGAACATTTTTTGGGCCTCAAAACTTCATTCTTTGCTTTCAAAGCTTGTTTTGAATTATTTTTGGGGTGATTCCTTAAGCCAATTTCTAGTATGCTCATGCATAGTTCTCTTTACACAAGTTCAAGAACATCAAGAAAAGTGTTCTTTGTACGTGTCTGACAGTGAAGATTTAGTTTTGGGGCTGTGTTTTAGCCACACTAGTAAATCTACAAGTTTCTTGAAAGGTTTTCAGTTGTGGTGGGAGAAGCCATCGCAAGTTTATGCAGGTGTTTGAGCCTAAAGAACATAGTTGAGACATACTTGTAGGTGCTTTTGGCTAGTGTTTGGGTTATGAATTCAACCTTTCAGTGCCATTTTATGGCATTAATTGAGCACATACACATTATGTACATTTATGTGGATATCGCTTATGTACATCCATGTGGGAATTGATATAGTGTTTAAATTTTTACATAAAACCTTTGATATTGATAAAGAGGATCATGGTGAGGTTTTCTTAACTCGAAGACACCCAGATGTCAGAGTCTCTTCGGTGATGCAGGTGGAAGACTTACCTAGCCTCATCATAAGAGATGTATGCTAATTGTTCATAGGTGCTCGATAAGCCTAGTTGCCTTCTTTCAATTAACTGATTATATGCAATTGAGTCACTCATTCATTATGCACGTTTACATGTCAAGACTTGTAGTTTTATGAGATTTTGACACCAGAGTGATCTAGTGTGATCTAGTGTCAAGGATCTTAAAATGTCCCCCAAGCTAGGGACCTTGGCTAACTAGCGCTTGTCCAATACATACATAATGATGGCCTACTAGGCCTGACGTCTAACAAAGCCCCAAATCAACCTCTTTCTCATATCCATATGAATTATTAATCTAAAGAATGTGTCCATGGAATCTTGTGCATATGTTCATAATGCTGCCTCCAACTATAGAGAGATACATCTTATAGAATGTAAAGTGATTGACATTGCATTATGGAACATTTTCATATTTTGGAAACTCTCATGCTCGAAACAAAGAAATATCGTAGTTTTCCTTTGAAAGAAGCGATGGTCCAATCCAATTTAATGCTTTTATGAAAGCCAAATAAGGCGGTACGTTTGAATTCTATTTGTCATGAGTCGTGGCCCACAATCAACCAACAACTTTCAGTGGGAATTCCGCACTGTTGGAGGTGCTTTCATTGGTTGGGATTTGTATTTGTGGCTCATGTTGATTGGTCTTCTATTCGCCATGGCCCACAATCAACCAACTAACTCAGCTTTATGCCACTGATTACATTTTATTTACGGATTTAAATAGTCAACTTTCATTGGGAATCCCGCATCGTTGGAGATGCTTTCATTGGTTGGATTTTATATTTGTGGTGCATGTTGATTGGTCCTCAAAGCGTGATGATGTGACAGATCGTGAGTCCTGACTCGTTATGTGACAAGGTGGACCGTGGCCCACTTTAATGCGTCACGAGAAAGTCATATCATATTCGTCGCAGATCCACTTTCCCAAATGCTTTTTCTATTTCCTTATTCCGGGCTCTCGACAAAGAACCTTTTTTTTCTTTTTAATGGAGGTTCGGCCGAGGCCTACTCCCCCGGGCTTTAACTTTGAAATTGCAACTGTACAAGGAAGGGCATAGTACCCATGGGACCCCCTTTATCCCACAAGAACAGGGGTTTACATAGCTGGGTTGAACGGCGATCAGAACTACCACGGGGTAGAATAGTCGGTGGCATAGCAGCCACATGATACATCATTCCAAGTAAACATGACCCTCACAAGTGCTGCCAACAGGGGTTGAACCCTTGCCCCCACCTCAAGAGGCAAGAGATCCAACCACCAGGATAGCGAACGGGGACAACAAAGAACTTTTCCAGAAGTACCACCCATCACTCTTAGCATTTAATGACTTAGTTACAGTGAACGGCTGACAAGGTTAAAGGGACCCATTCAAGGCCTAAATTTTGAGGGGAAGTATAACTTTTCATAAGATAGGCAAAAAATGAGGAAAGAGCATAGCTTAGTGGCTGATGCCTTGAAGTTGTGAGAGAAAGTCCTTAATTCAAGCCTTGTCCATGAATCTCGTATGATGGGTGCCTCTATGTTACGAAGTTGGGTGTGTGAGTGTGTATTTTCACTTCATTGCGCTCTCAAATAAAAAAGAGAAAAGAAAAGTATAAATCATAAACACATGTACATGTTCATAGACTTGCATTTCTCTTGATTATATGTAGAGACATAGATATACAAATATATGCACATTTATGTAGTAGGAATAATATAAACCAACACACATAGACAAGTCCACGTCTTGTAGGACAGTTGGTTGAGCTTTGGCTTCTTGAGGTGGAGGTCCAGGGTTCAAGTCCCAGGCTGGACATGTTATGGCTTAGGCCAGTTAAACCGAGTTGTAACCATGTCTCCTTTAGTTGTAACCTTGTCTAACCCCTGCTTTGTGGGATATGGGGGGTCCCGCGGGTGCTATGCCCATTCACTTGTACAGTTGTAATTTCAAAGTTAAAGTCCGGGAGAGTAGACTTTGACTGAACCTCCATTTAAAAAAAAACACACACACATAAACAAACACCAGCTGCATTCAGACTATCGTATATGTATATATATATATATATATATATATGCAGAAAGACACATGATCACATACCACTTACACACAAACACCTACACATATACATTTCTTACACATGTACATATACAAACACACAAATATCAACACCTGCATGTACATACATGTACCAACACAACAACATGTACATATATACACAATGACACGTACATATATACACAATGGCACGTACATATATACACACAAACACAAAGTCTTTATCGGATGCTTGACTCCAATAGAGGTCATGATTTATGTCGCAAAATGGTCATATTAATAATGATGGGTTCCCATTCTTTTAGGATGCATAACAATTATAGCATGATTCTGAAGATGATTTGTAGGAATGAGGTTTGTATTTGGGTGTTAGGTCATTCTGTCACTCTTTCTCAAAAGTAATGTTTGATTTGTCCTTAGTTTTGAACAATGAAAGGTTAATTCTGGTTTACGCTCTATAGCAAGATCACTGAATAAATATAGATCTTGTAGAATTTTGACACTTGTAACAATTGATACACATTTAATTTCTTATGTTTTGTAATGTTTCCCAAGCCATCTTCGTTGACGACGACTTTATATATACACATTAGCTTTCAAAGAATTAAATATCACATAAAAGCATTGATTCATCTCCAAACTTTCGAGAGGCTCAAAACTATACATTGACTATTGAAATCTCATTAATTCAGTAATTTGTGATTGAACCATCTCTTGGAACATATAATCGTAATATGCAATTTAAACATATATTGATAGATAAATTTTGCCAATGGAAATCAAGCATATATACATATTCAGATACGCCAACATATCATATTGATTTAGATACGCCAACAAAAATTCATCAATGCGCATACGTTTTTTTTTTTTAATTTTATTTTTTTAACTTGTATATTTGTTCTTTGACGTACACATATATGCAAAAGCATATGTAGCAAAATTATCATATAATGATGAAGAAGAATGGGTACATACAAACCGATTGGCATCTATTCATGCCTATGCATACCTTTATGTATGGATGCATGAAAGCATGTACACACATGTCTGTGTGTGTGTGCATGTTCATATGCATGTATGCATGCATCAATGATTGAATGCCTAATTGTATGTTAAATACACATAACATAAATAGGTATCTATGTATCGATTTACATGTGCATGCACATGTATGCATGTATGTGTGCATGTATGTATGTTTATATGCATATATGTATGTATGTATGTACTATGTATATATGTATGTTTGTTTGTATGTATGCATGCATGTATATATGTTCTAGAGAGAAAATGGCATGGACATATATTCACCAGCAAATTGTATATACCCCTTACCTGCTCACCTTTTAGAATCTTTTCTAAGGTCTCACCAATCATGTGGCTAGCATAAATAAGAGAACACCCTTAAGAATATTAAGATCCATCCCGCGAACTAGGAACCATGGCATTTTTCCCTTGCTCCACATAGACACATAAGATGGAATATTGCCTAGAATATAGCATGTTCTCATCATAAGTACAAACAAACTTCTAAATTGAATATTATGACCAATGGAAATGTATGAGATTGGACGTAGTTTCTTCAATATTAGATAGTACGGAATAGAACAATCCTACAACCATATCTCTTTCCTATCTACTAACATTTAAAGGGCACTAATCATCTTAAAAAACACAAAGGGCTAAAATTAAAACCTCATAGATAGATCCGCACACTTTTTCCATGGAAGAAGAACCATAATACAAATTGGTAAAAGATGTTATATCTCCTTTGACATACTTGCCCCGATCAAAGACTTGTTGAATCTTCCTTAAAATCTGAGATACACTTGAATCTTAGTAACAAAAGCTAATGTGTTAGGACTACAAAGAATTACTATAGAAATCTACCATAATCACTCTACGTGTCATACATAAAAGATTATCAAAAGCTAATGAGCAATTATCATCATCCTTAGCATGTTGAAGGAATATTTCTAACGCTCCTAAATGTTGATATATTTAGGTAGTGATGTGTGTGAACACACTAGGACCACCGGGGCACTTTTTTCCCTCTTTAGGAGGTTTTTTTCCCTCGGCTTGTATATATGCCTATAACCCTAATGGGTTACTTATCTTTGTACATTCTAATTGTAATACATTCAGTATTGTGTGTTGTGCTCCAAGCTTCTTCTTCATCCTTGTGCTGTTTGCATGCTTTCGTAGACCTTGAACTCCAACAATTGGTATCAGAGCAGGTTGCCGCTTCATCTAGGGCATCGTCGACACCCCTCCAGTCACAGTATCAAAATTGCACGAAATTTGTTGAGCATACTCAGGGTAAATAGGAGATTAAAACAGCTTCACTTTGTGGTGCCGAAATCGTGATCTGAGCTCGTTTCAACCTCTGAATGCACTATCACAATGCTTGTGTTGGCTATTTCATCTTTTTGTGCCAAAGATATATATAGGTTTCAGTTCGCTAGTATAAGCATCGCAAAGTCTGCTATAGGTCTAGCACAACTCGACAAGGTAGTTCTGTTCAACTTTTTGAGATATAGTCAATTTTCAACATCAAGGTATTCTACTTAGTGGCCATGGCTGAAAGTAGTGATGTATTCCATATGTTGGCTATTGAGGATAAGTTGGATGGTATGAATTACCCATTATGGGGTTATATGATGCGCCATGTATTGGTCATAAAAGGACTATGGAATATTGTGCAAGGTGTAAAAAACATCCTATTTCACTTGCAAATACAGGTACTAAAGCTGATGCAGATGGTGTCAAAGACGATGATATTCTGCAGATTCCTATTCGTGCTACGGTTTTTGTTGCACCTACTAAATAGAAAATTTGTTGGGATGGCAGAGATGCTCAAGCACAAGCATTGATGCCCTTATCTATCAAACGTGCCATTATTCCTCATATTTGCTCTTGTAGAGCAGCTAAGGATGCTTGGGATACACTTACCACTTTATACCAGGCAAGGAATGAGGTTCGTGTCGCTTACCTCCAAAAACAACTAGAGAGTGAGCACCTGAATGAAGGTGATTCTATGGATAGTTTTCTAGCAAAGATCAAAGACTTGAAGGAATAGTTGATTTCTGTTGATGAAGTTATACGAGATAGCTGACTTGTGTAGACTATTCTGAATGGTGTTATTGATTCATATCAAAGTTTTGCATCTACTCTTCCTTTGATGATGAAAGATAATCCAAATTCCTTGACATTTGAGAAGTTAGCCTCTGTTCTGTTGCAAGAAGATCAGTCTAGGCAGAACAGGTCCATTATGCATGTTGCAGATCAAGGTTTCCTAGCTAGTCAGAAGGGCAAAGGTAAATGGAGCTCATCTACTAGTAAGCAAAAATCTGCAAATGCTGCACATTTGAAGAAGGAAGACAAAGATGAGAAGAAATCAGAAATTCTTTTGTAAGTATTGTAAAGAAAACAATCATGTCATAAAGAAGTATCCAAAAGTGGCTTCAAAAGAGGCAAAGGAAAAAGAGGCAAGAATGGTTGTTGTAGAGGCCTCTACATCGAAAACAAAGTCTGCTAATCTTGTGGAGAATGAAGAATGGGTGTTTACTACTATTTGTAGTTTTGACCCATCTTCACATGAAGAGTGTATGTCTATAGTAGACTCAGATGTTTGCCAGTACTTTGATAGTGGGGCAACCAAACATATTACCTTGTAGAATTGTTTCTTCACTTCACTTAAGTCTGCCCCTATAGAGAATACTATCACATGTGCCAATAGCTCCTCTTATCCTATTATGGGAGTTGGTAAGATATTCTAACTACTGTTGATGGTAGTTTCTTTACATTGTCAGATGCTTTATTTGTGCCATGGATCAACAAAATCTATTATCAATTTCTGCATTAGCCAAGAATGTCTTGGTTATGAAATTTGTTGATGACAGATGTACGGTTAGTAAAAATGTTTGTGAAGGCTATATTTTGGGCAAAATGCAGTGTTCCTCCTTTCCAAAAGATGATTCAATTCGAGCTACTTGAAAATTGCCGCTTGTTAATAGTGATGTTTGTGGTTCTATGCAGACACCCTCTTTTGAAAACTATCCTTAATTTGTGAGTTTCATAGCTGATTTTTCTTGGCATGCATGGGTATATCCATTGAAAGGAAGGTCCGAAGTGTTTATGTCCTTCAAGCAGTTTCTGGTTTTGACTCAAGATCTGTCAGCATGTAAAATGGGCACGCTCTCTTCTGATCGAGGAGGGAATACATTTCTTTTGACTTTAATGCATTTTTTGTTGAATGTGGGATAAAACATCAATGTACAGTGCCATATACACCTCAAAATAATGGAGTTGCTGAATGGAAGAATAGGTCACTCATGGAGATGGCAAGGTGTATGGTCAAGAGTTAAGCATTACCACATAGTTTTTGGCTTGAGGCTATTATGTGTGTAGCATATGTACTTAACAGGTGTCCCACTAAATCATTGCAGTCTATTACTCCATATGAGCCTTGGCATGGTCATAAGCCATCTGTTTCTCATGTGCTGTTTTTGGTTGTCTGGCATATGTGTTAATGCCTAACAGGAATTGCATGATAAAGTAGTGAAATGTAATTTTGTTGGGTATAATTCTGAAAGCAAAGGCTATTGTCTGTATCATCCATAGACTAAACACATTTTGGTTAGCCGTGATATTGTTTTTGTGGAAGATTCTATTCAGCCTTTATTTTCATGTATGAAGGAGACATTTGTTACTTCCAAAGACATGTATCATACTTTGCTCCCTCTTTTTACAGGTGGACCATCTAGTGCTGGTCCTAATGAGGCAACTTCTCAGCCTTTGTAGGTTTCATGTGATGATGGAGAACATTCCATTTCTAATGTAGATTTACATGATGCACTTGTTGATGAGAGAGCTGATATTGAGGAGGCAAAAACTATGCCGAAATGGTTGGTGCAGACTTTACGTGATAGCAAGTTAGATGCACGTCTATCATGTAGTACTCGTTTAGGCTCTCATAGTGCGTCTTTTGCATCAAATTGCGATGCTATGGCTGCCTCTGGTCTCTATGATGAGAATGATCTTGTTTCATTTGATGAAGCACAAAATTTTGAAAATTGGATGGCTGCTATGCAATCAAAATATGATGTTACCATGAAAAATGGTACCTATTCTGACTTGCCTCTTGGCAAGAAGGCCATTGGCACTAAGTGGGTGTACAAGGTGAAGTGTAAGCTTCATGGAACAGTTGATAGGTATAAGGCTAGGCTTGTTGCAAAGGGTTATGCACAGGAAAGAGGCGTTGATTTTGATGAGGCCTTTGCACCTACATGCCGAATGACTATTGTTCATAGCATCTGTGCACTTAAAGCTCATCATGGTTGGAATGTACACCAGTTGGACATTAAAACTGCATTTCTGAATGGTGACTTGCATGAAGAAGTGTATGTTTTCCAACCCCATGGCTTTGTGCAGAAAGGGCATGAAAGCCAGGTGTGCAAGTTAAAGAAGGCATTATATGGTCTAAAGCAAGCACCACATGCTTGGTATGAAAAGATACATGCCCATCTGATTGCACATAGTTTTGAGAACATTCTAACTGAGAACACCTTATATATTAAGTGTGCAAATGATGTGCTTCTGATCATTGTTGTGTATGTTGATGACATGCTGCTCAGTGGTTCTCATGAGAAGCATATTGCTGATTTCAAGGCTAATTTGAATGCCTCATTTGAGATGTATGATTTGGGGCATTTGTATCATTATTTGGACATTTAGTTTATGCAAGTTGATAGTGGAATAGATTTGTGTCAAACAAAATATACTGACACATTATTGCAGTGTTTTGGCCTTGAAGATTGTAAACCCATTGCCACTCCTATTGAGACATGTTTATGATTGAGTCTTCATGATGTTGGAGATGCATTTGATGTTGTTCTCTATCAACACACTGTTGGATGCTTGATTTCCTTATGCATTACTCGGCTAGATATTCAGTTTTTTATCTCACTGATGAGTAGGTTTATGCATTGCCCAGGTGTAAGGCATTGGCAGGTGGTTAAGCACATCTTTCACTACTTGAGTGGTACGCGGCTACTTGGATTGTTGTATCCCAAGAGGGGATCACTACTGCCAGATTTGCATGCTTTTTTTGACTTTGAATGGGATGGTTGCTATGACACTCGTGTATCTGCTAGTGGTTTTTGCTTCGTGCTTGGTAGTTCATGTATATCTTGGTTAAGCAAGAAGCACCCTACTATGGCCACTTCAAGTTGTGAGGCTAAGTATAGGACATCTTTCACAACAACTCTTGAGTGTGTGTGGCTCAGATGACTTATGGTTGATTTGGGTGTTGGTCAGTCTTTTGCCACCACCATCTTCATCGACAATGAGAGCGCATTGGCAATTGCGAGGAACCCTATTTTCCATGCTCGCACTAAGCACATTGAGGTGCATTATCATTATGTCAGGGAGAGGTTCTCTGTAGGAGAGATCAACTTGGCATATGTGCCCATGTAGGAGAACATTGCAGACCTTTTCACGAAGGCTCTGCCTAGGGAGAGGTTTGAAGCTTTCCACAAAGCTTTGGGCCTATTCCTTTTGTGGATTGATTCTAGATAGCTTGGCACTTTCCTATACATGAGTGCGAGCTCCTTATTCACCCCATCACTCCCAAGGGGGGATTTGTTGATATATTTAGGTAATATTGTGTGTGAACACACTAGGACCACCAAGGCACTTTTTTCCCTCTTTAGGAGGTTTTTTCCTCCTCAGTTTGTATATACACCTATAACCCTAATGGGCTACTTATCTTTGTACATTCTAGTGGTAATACATTCTCTATTGTGTGTTGTGTTCCAAGCTTCTTCTTTGTCCTTGTGCTACTCGTGTGCTTTCGCAGACCTTGAACTCCAACACTAAACAGCCACGTGTATGTCAAAATTTTCATGTGAATAACCTTTGGATCCTTATGCCTAGGCCTTGCCTAACTTGTAGAACTTTCATGGTCACCTACATTGGACATAACATCATCCACCTCTCTCATTCAATCCACTTTATTTTTTTTTGTAAACCTAGATGAGAAGCTCTCTTCAAAATACTCTAGAACTTCCAAAGGTTAAAAGAGACATGATGACAAACATATACACATATGTCTGTTGATATATTTAGGTAGTGATGTGTGTGAACACACTAGGACCGTCGGGGCACTTTTTTCCCTCTTTAGGAGGTTTTTTCCCCCAGCTTGTATATACGCCCATTGCCCTAACGGGCTACTTATCTTTGTACATTCTCTAGTAATACATTCAGTATTGTGTGTTGTGTTCCAAGCTTCTTCTTCTTCCTTGTGATGTTCGTGTGCTTCCGGAGACGTATAACTCCAACAATTGGTATCAGAGCAGGTCGTCGCTTCATCTAGGGTGCCATCGACAGTCCTCCGTTTGCAGCATCAAAATCGCACGAATTTTGGTGAGAATACTCAGCGTGTTTCCCAGATCAAATCAGCTTTGCTGTGTAGTGCCGAAATTGGGATCTGAGCTCGTTTCGGCCTCGGAACGCACTATCACAGTGCTTGTGCAGGTTATTTTGTCTTTCTGTGCCAAAGGTATATACCAATTTCTATTCGCCACTATAAGCGTCTCGAAGTTTGCTACAGGTCTAGCGGAATTCATCTGGGCAGTTCTATTCAACTTTTTGAGATACAGTCAATTTTCTACGTCAAGGTATTTTAGTCACCGGCCATGGCTAAAAGCAGTGATGTATTCCGTATGTTGGCTGTTGAGGATAATTTGGATGGTACCAACTACCCATTACGGGCTTATATGATGCGACATGTGTTGGTTGCAAAAGGACTATGGAACATTGTGCAGGGTTTTGAAAAACGTCCTATCACACCTGCAACTGTTACAACTGCAGGTACTGAAGCTAATGCCGAAGGTGTTGAGATGTGATATTCTACATATTCTTGTTCGTGTTGCGGTTTCTACTGCACCTATTGCAGAGCAGATTTGCTGGGATGGCAGAGATGCCCAAGCACATGCATTGATAGATTTGTCTATCAAACGTGCCACTATTCCACACATTCACTCTTGCAGAACAACTAAGGATGCTTGGGATACACTTACCACATTGTACCAAGCTAGGAATGAGGCTCGTGTTGCTTACCTCCGAAAATAGTTGGAGAGTGAGCACATGAATGAAGGTGATTCTATGGACAGTTTCCTAACGAAGATCAAAGACTTGAAGGAACAGTTGATTTTTGTTGATGAGGTTATACTAGATAGCTCACTTGTGGAGACTGTTCTGAATGGTCTTCCTGATTCATATCAGAGTTTTGCTTCTACTCTTCGGTTGATGATGAAAGGCAATCCAAATGTCTTATCATTTGAGGAGTTATTCTCTGTTCTGTTGAAGGAAGATCAGTCCAGGCAGAACAGGTCCATTATGCAAGTTGCAAATCAAGCTTTCCTGGCTAGTCAGAAGGGCAAAGGAAAATGGAGCTCTTCAACTAGTAAGCAGAAATCTGCTAATTCTGCATATTTGAAGAAGGAAGATAAAGATGAGAAGAAATTAGAAAAGCAAAAATTGTTTTGTAAGTACTGTAAAGGGAATGATCATATCATAAAGAACTGTCCAAAACTTGCTGCTAAAGAGGCAAAGAAGAAAGAGGCGAGAATGGTTGTTGTAGAGGCCTCTACACCAAAAACAGAGTCTACTAATCTTGTGCAGGAAGAAGAGTGGGCGTTTACTACTCTCTGCCGTTTTGACCCATCTTCTCATGATCAGTGCATGTCTATAGTAGACTCAGATGTTTGGTATTTTGACAGTGGGGTGACCAAACATATTACCTCGCAGCGCAGTTTTTTCTCTTCACTCGAGCCTGCCCCTATGCATTGCCCAGGAGTCAAGCATTTGCAGGCAGTTAAGCATATCTTTCGCTATTTGAGTGGTACTCGGCTACTTGGGTTGTTTTATCCCAAGGGGGGATCACTACTGCCAGATTTGCATACTTTTTTTGAATCTGATTGGCCTGGTTGCTATGACACTCGTGTGTCCACTAGTGGCTTTTGCTTCATGCTTGGTAGCTCATGTATATCTTGGTTGAGCAAGAAGCAACATACTGTGGCCACTTCCAGTTGTGAGGTTGAGTATAGGGCAGCTTTCACAGTGACTCTTGAGTGTGTGTGGCTCAGACGCCTTATGGCTGATTTGGGTGTTGGTCAAACTTCTGCCACCACCATCTTCACTGACAGTCAGAGCGCATTGGCAGTTGCAAGGAACCCTGTGTTCCATGCTCGCACTAAGCACATTGAGGTGCATTCTTACTATGTCAGGGAGAGGTTCTCTGTTGGGGAGATCAGCTTGGCATATGTGCCCACGCAGGAGAACATTGGAGACCTTTTCACGAAGGCTCTGCCTAGGGAGAAGTTTGAAGCTTTCCGCAAAGCTTTGGGCTTACTTCCTTTTGTGGAGTGATTTCCACATAGCTTGGCACTTCCTTATACATGAGTGCCAGCTCCTTGTTCACCCCATCACTACCAGGGGGATTTGTTGATATATTTAGGTAGTGATGTGTGTGAACACACTAGGAACATCGGAGCACTTTTTTCCATCTTTAGGAGGTTTTTTCCCCCTGCTTGTATATACGCCTATTGCCCTAATGGGCTACTTATCTTTGTACATTCTCTAGTAATACATTCAGTATTGTGTGTTGTGTTCCAAGCTTCTTCTTCTTCCTTGTGTTGTTCACATGCTTCCGGAGACGTCTAATCCAACAATGTATATGGACAACTTGGTCACCAATCTATTCATCACATCATTACAAGTATCATTTCTACATCAAGATGTCATGGAAATAGAAAATCTTGTTTGCAAATAACACTCATTTATTAATAGTCAATTTATCTTACGAACCTATGTGCGAGACTTGTCTTTGTTGTAAGTATGCTATTCTCCACTTAGATATTAACAAATATACTTGCCTTGTTTTCTTCTCTAATGAATCCAAAGAATGAATCCAAATTTGAAATCTTTATCTTCATTTTTAGTAGAGTGAAGATATAATGATTCAATGCGTCATAACCAATGAATGTGAACTAATCCCTAACTTCCCATCATAATGAATTCTTGTCACTCTAGGGTAGAATGATTCATGAGGCTAATCCATTCTCCATAATCCACAATGAAGAATTCAAGAGCATGAGTTTGAACCATTCTTATAATAATTATAAATTCTATAATATGACTTTACATGATGGTAGATATGAACTCAAGTCCATTATTTCCCATGACTTAGTAGTGTTAAAGTTATCTCTATGATTTCCTACTATTCAATGTATTTCAAGTTGATACCAAGATGTCTATGATAAATACAATGACCAAGGCATAGAGATATAGAACTTTGTGTACCTTTTCATCTTTGTCAGCAAAGTAACTATTGGCTTCATTGATTGTGTGTGAGGGAGGACCTCATTTGTGAAGGAGGAAAAGGGATAAATTTTCATGAGGTCAACCATTCTAGTATTGTCATGCCTAGGGCTTAATAGCATGCCACTGGTGTAGAACTTAATTACTAATTTATTAAAAGTTGTGGATGCTAAGAATTCTAGAGAAGAGGAGCCACTCTGTCATCCCTTCCTTGTATAACTATTCTCCTTCCAACTTCAGAAGAGAGACTTCTCCCTGATTCAGAGATGACGGTGGTGTTGTAGAGCCATATGTTTTGATGAACTTCTAGTTCCTTTCTTCTTAATACAAATCGCATTATTACTATGTCTATTTTGTTTACAAATTTCATTGTGTATTTTCTCTCTAAAGTTAAGGTTAATCTATTGAGATAGTATATGGTCTGTGTGGAAGAGTATGGCCTGAAAGTCTTTTGTGGTGTTGGAATAGAAATAGTTGATGCTATTTTTTATTAGTAATCCGGTCTCCCTATGTGAACTAGACGGTAAGGCAAATCCTTTGGGTCATCTAGGCAATGGAGGCAAATCATGCCAACTCATTCTAGAACATGGTTTTCATGGTTTAAAGAGGAATAGGAGAAGTTGACCACATCAAGTTCATCTACTTTAGAAGTTGCAAAAAGCTTTGGTAGTGGGATTATGAGTAGTGTACACATTTGGAAGTAGTTACTCTCACTAATTGAAAAAGGATTTATTCTATAACCATTAATTATATTGCTCTTAGAAGTGCAAGAGTCAATTCGAGAGGGTCAAGGAAAAGAAACCCTAGAATTCTAGAGGGGTATTGGGCCTATTGGATTTCATTTGGATAGAGTAGTTGTAAGAAAAGCCCATAGTGCACTTGAGAAGGCTATATGCCATTGATTGGGGCAAAGGCTGAATACGAAGTGAATTTGGAAGAGGAAGATTTCTTCTTAATAGGTAAAAACAAGGAGTGGCAACATTGGCAGATTTCGTGATAAATGGTGGCTCTTGGATATAGAATTAGTGGAATGTAGTTTAATTGTTTTAAGTGGTAAGATGGAAGATGATCTACATGATCATGTTTGGTTGTTTGATACACAATATGAACTATTGGAATGTGGGCAAGATGATGCTCGCCAATGTCAGGTGTTCCAAGTGAAAGTGCTTTAGAGAAGAATGGATGCAATGTGCAGCTTAGAGTGATGAGGTTTGGTTCAACATTCTAGTACAAATAAGTCTATTATCGCTTGGAGACTTTGATTTGCCTTTTGAGCTTCTATGTATTGTACTAAAACACCCTATCAAATTTGAAGCATCACAAAGAGCAAGTTAATGCAAAATAGGCTATCAGCTTGAGAAGTGACTATGAGAAAACTTTTATTATGGAAGGAAAGTTCAACTTCAAACACTTAGTGCTCTCAGCCTGCTAATTCTTCTTAGAATAATTTTTTTAATAGTGTAAAGACCATATGGTGCAAAAAAGTTAGAATAATAAGCTACACATGCTCTGATTATAAGCTTAGCATTAACAAGTGGGTCACTCCATCTTTTCAAGGAATAGTAAGAATAGACCCAGAGGCAAAGAAATTACCCTAAATCATAGTAGATGAATCCAAATGGTACAAGATTCTGAAAAATGCAAGTAGACACTAATACCTTTCCAATGATTCCTTACTAATGAAGGTTGGACTTTTGAGTTGTGAGAACCAAACTCTGCAATCTTGCTAACTTGAAGAACAATACATAGAGAAGATGGGTAGTGAGCAAGATATTGATGTAACTTGAATGTATATTCATCTATATTATGTTAAAAGTGGTCATATTCTCCATGACTCTTGATAGCCAAAATATTCAGAATACCTCATGGTATGATTTAGTTGTGACTCATTCCTTTTTTCCTACAATCTAGGAGATGAGGATTTCAAATTCAAGATTGGTTTGAAATGTTGCTTGGATACAAACCTTTTGGCTCATGTATTTCAAGTCTTTTAAATTAATCATTCTATAAAGGTAAAGATTTAGAATCCACAAACAATCATGCATCGTAAAGTTTCATGTACCACCACAAGACTATGGTTCACTCCAAGAATGAACTTAATTTATTCAGGGAAAAAATCTTCTTCTAAGCATGGTGAAAGCTTGTTGTTCTAATAGCACCCCTCAAGCTAAAGCATGCTTGAGTATTCAATCTTGAATAACTTGAATAGCTATAATTGCTTTGAACTTGCAAACATTAACTCCATCTAGAGCTTTGGTCATCATACTTGCCACTTGCTTATGTATTGGAACAAATGGCACATTAATTTCCTTTGACATGAGTTTCTCTCTAAAAAAATGTTCATGAATCTCTCTATGTTTGGCTCTTGCATTATGCACAAGGTTTTTTGTTAGACACACTGAGCTTATGTTGTCTCAAAATATGTGAGGTTTGGAGCTCACAAGTCCCAAATCTCAATATAGTTTTGTTCAACCTTATAGCTTCCTCTTTGGCTATTGTCAAACATTTGTACTAAGCTTGAGTTGATGAAAGTGCTACTGTAGGTTGCTTCTTGGAACTCCAAGAGAAAAGCTTTGATCCTGCAAATGCTAGAAATCTTGATGTAATTTTCCTATCATCCTTGGATCCTACCCAATCTACATTAGAATTTAGTTTTAGGTCCAAATTAGATGTATAGGAGTAGAATATAACTTCATTGATTGTACCCTTAAGATACTTGAGCACCCTTTTAGCTACATCGATATGCCATATTCTTGGAGAGTGCATAAATTGGCTACACACTCCAACAATATAAGATATGTCTATCCTTGTATGTGTAGCATAGATTAGACTACCTAGAAGTCTTTGATATTCCTTTGGATCATCATAGGGAGGCACACCTTGAAGTGATTTGGATGGTACTCTATTGATAAGATATGATAAAATGGATATTGCTTATGCCCATAGGTAATGTTGTAACTTCTTTTCTTGAAGCATTTTCCTAGCTATCCCAATCAAGGTTTTGTTCCTTCTCTCAACAACACCATTCTCTTGAGGAGAATACCTAGTAGTGACCTCTCTCGATACATTTATCCTGCAAATACTCATGAAAATTACTGGAGAAATATTTTCCCCCTCCATCACATCTAAGCTTCTTCAATGATTTCCTATGTAGTTCTCTACATGTGCTAAATACCTAAAACAATCAAACACTTCACTTTTTTTTTTTATAAAATACAAGAGTGTCCATCTACTGTGATCATCAAGTAATGATACATAATATGTTGATCCTGCTAATGATGGTTCTTGACTTGGTCCCCACACATGTGTGTGTACTAAGTCTAAGAGACTGTTGTGGATGTACCCTTTGCTATGGTAAGGTTGTCTTTGTGATTCCCCAATCTGAGAAGCATCACATTTGTTGATCATATGTTGGTTTGAGATGTTTGGCAGTCGTAGAACACTTTGATCCCTAGATATATCCTTTAGTGTTCTTTCATTTACATGAGCAAGCCTCTTATGCCATACCTCTAGCTCACTTAGGGTTTGAGACCCAAAGTTATATAGGGCTATATTTCTAGTTTCTCCCACTTCAAATGTGAAGAGCCTACCTTGTTTCTCACCTCTTGCTATCTTCTTGAAACCTTGACATGGAAGCTTTTTCTACAATTTGGCCTACACTTGTTAGGTTTTTGGTGACAGTTGGTACATAAAGACCTTACTCAAAATGTTTGTTCTACCATTGGATGCTTTGACATTGCCAATTCTCTCCACATTGTGCTTGATATCATCTCCTATTTGTACTTCACACTTGTGCTTAGGTTTCTCAAAGTCTAATAGGAGAACAACACTACGTGCAATATGGTTTGAACAACCAAAATCTATGTAGAAAAAATGCTCATCCTCTTTCACTTCTTTGCATTTCAACTTAATTAGAAGCAATGAATCTTCATGTGATTGATCATTTGAATAGTTGTTGTAGTCTCTTTTGGTATTGTTTTTATTGTTGTAGTTTTTTCCACCTGTACCTCTTGTAGTGCCAAATCCACTTTTACCTCATCCTTCCTCTGTTCTTTTCTTGAACCAAAAACTTTGAGTAGTGTGATTAGACTTTTTATAGATGGGAGAAGGCTAACCTTCTTCTCCTTTAGACTTGTCTTGCTTTGCTCCTTTTTTCTTTCCCTTCCATTTGCTTTTTCCTACATAGTTGGCTTGGGAAACTTCTTCATCATCCTCCTCCTTCTTCGTTCCTTTGTTCTTCTTGTACTTCTTATTTGTATAAAGAGCAGTTGTAGAGTTACCTTTCTTCATGTTGCTCTTGGTCTCTTGATTGAAGAGTTGTCAGATTTTGTACATCCATGATGAGGTCATGGGTAGTTGTGTATGATTGTCATTGCCTATCATTTCTAATGCCATTCAAAATTTTCCTCATTATGGTTTCATCTTTGATCAAGTCTTTGATTGAAGCTAACTAGACCTTGGTAATAAAGTCTATGATTTTTGGTTTAGGTGTCTTCTTCATTTGGTTGAATTCATTCTACAAATGATTCTTCCTTGACTTTGTGCTAGCTGAGAAGAATGTGTCAAGTGCATCCCATGTTTCTTGTGATGTTTTAGAACTCCTAATGTGTGGAAGAAATAAATCAGAGATAGATTTTAAGATATAAGACTTGGCTTGATCATCTCTTGCACACCATAATGTGAGCTTCTCATTCTCTTCTTGCATAGGTCCTCCTTTAGATCTCAATGTAGGCATGACTTCATCACCCTTTAGTGCTCATAAAGGTTTCTTCCTTGTGGATAAGCTTCCATGCTAATTTGCCAAGCAGCATAGTTGTTCCGATCTAGCTTCTTGATTATGGAAGGAAATCCTCACCCATCTTCAAGAGGATAGCTCCAATATCACTAAGGCGCAACCCCATCTTCCATGGTGATGTATCTGGCAGCCCCACATATTTGTATTCGGGGAGAGCCTTGCCCAATACTTTCTCCATGCCTACTATAGGAACCAGGGTTGTCAAAGCTATTACACCTTGGGAGTGTATGTGGCATCGAGTAGTAATAAGCCCAAAATTAGGAATGTTCTCTCCTTGTTTCTCCAATAGCTCATTCATTTGCAAAATGAATGAGAGAGCCATTGGTGAAGGTTTTTCAATCAAGCATCGCATATTCTAGTGAACCCCTATTGGCGAATCACTCAATGTGTGTTTGTGATAGCTGTTGTGGAATATGCACCTCATGCAGGTCTGTGACTTGATAGGGTTTGGCAACAAAGTTACCTTTATTATTTTTGAACTCCTTGTCACAAGTAAGCAAAAACCAAAAACAATGACATAGATTTCATGCTCCAAAACGCAAATAAACGTGCAATTATAGGGGTTTAAATATGATCACCCTAGAGTCCAATTGTGTACTCCATGACAATTGATTCTTCATGGAATACAACACATTATTCAGCATGGAACTGATTTAGAGACTATCTCTTGAGCTTCCAGCCACCATGCATTTAAACTAGGTTGCATTATTGCATTCCATGACACCCTAACTGCATGGAATGAAAATCCATACAAATTTCCTATATAGGATCTTGTTCTCAATGTCATTTATCCATATATATATATATATATATATATATATATATATATATATATATATATATATATATATATATATATATATATATATATATATATATATATATATATATATATATAACATTACTATTTAGAGAATGGACACTTGCAAGCCTTGCAAAGGACATCAACTTTGGTAAGGCCGATGTCTAGACCCATTAACTGCAGTCCATAGCACTTCTCTGCCAAGAGTCGCTGGTCTAAACATCGTAGGTCAAACTTTGGAATGGATTTGAAAAGGGCAAGTTCATTAAAGTTTGAATTTTAGAATGAAAAAACAACACTAGCTCACCAAGAGTGGCTGGTCTAAACATCGTAGGTCCAACTTTGGAGTGGATTTGAAAAGGGTATTTCATTTTAGAATGAAAGAACAAAACCAGCTCACCGATCCAAAAAAATGGAGTCTTAAGATGATGATCATGGCAACATATCTTTCCTATACTTCTTGCAATTCTCAAGGACTAAAGTTAACCACTCTATATTTGAAAATCTAAGATCCTGAAATTTTTTGACAAACTCTCCTCTACAAAATGAGCATGTGAACAATGTATAAAACTCTAAGTACTAACATGTAATCTATAACCACTTAAGTGAACGAAGCCAACTAGGATTAGCAAGCACTTATCAATCCACTAGCATACATCTCATATGGCGAGGCTAGGGCAGGTCTTCCACATGCACCATCTAAGAGGTCCCAACATCTCGGTATCTCCCGCTTCATAAAAACTTCATCACGACTCTTTTTATCAATATCAAAGGCTATGCAAAAAAATAATTGTTATATCAATAACCACACATGCGTGCATAATCGGTATCCATAAAAGCGTATCTTAATGACCTCAATCACATTGTTTTGAGTAATTGATGATGCTTTGGAAGGTTTCTTAGGAAAACCTCAAAAGAGATGTTCCTTTCCAAATTCATTGCAATATCCTTCCCAAAGTCTTTGGGGGTGGGGGAATATGGGGAATTGTGCATTCCACCATTGATTTCCCTTGGGGAGTGTTCACCCATATTGATATGGTTGTGAGTTTCATCAATCTCTCCTATTTCATTTGTTTTTCTAGGTTGATCATTCACTAAATAAAAATTGCCTCTTCTATCCATATAAAATCCACCTTCAAACTTGTTGGTAGGATAAAGCTTTGATATCAACTTTCTTCGAATTTGTGTAAAATATCAATCCAATAAGCAAAAGGATTTTCTTGTAACAACCAATCTTGCACTACCATGTGTAAAATAGGAACAAAAACTCCATATGTGCAATGACTTCCATTTCGTAGACTAATTTAAATATAATTGATCTACAATGATTGAAATTTTCTAACTTCAAAGTGATAGCTCTTTCTAGGATGGAGACCATACATGCATAGGAGACACACATGGCTAGAAAAGCCATCATTTCATCATTTCATGCTCATTAGCATCGACCACATGAAAGCGGTTGGCATCCAAAAAAGAATCATCAACTCCCTGGCGAGGATCACCATTATCCAGGCATGATAAGAAATCTCCTACCATATGGGAAGAACTTGGTCAATGTCCAAAATCATAATCAAGTTCTTGTAACGATAGTACCCACTATGCAAGCTGGCCTGCCAAGTTTTGTTGCTTCACCAAGTACAACAGAGTTGAATGATCTACATGGAAACTAAATGGCCAGTCTAATAAGTAGTGATGGAAGTTTTTAATTGAGTAAATCAATCCTAAACGTTCTTGTTTGATCATTGAATAATTCTTTTCCACATTGCTTAATCTTCGATTGGCATAATAAACTAAGACATGGAATGGATGGTTCTAGTAAAGCCTACATCATGGGTTTGTTAGTTAAAAGTACCTTAGATCGGCAGAACGCTAAATCACACTCCACATCCCATCAAAATCTCCACTTTTGACATGAGCCAAGGGATTGAAGGGTATGGAAATTTGAGCCAGATTTATAAGTGATGACCCTTCCATCAAATTTGGCCCAAAAATTGAAGAACTTCTTTCGAGGATTGTGGTGCAGGAGTTTGCAATACCACTTTAACTTTATCGGGATCAACCATTATACCTTCCTTGGAAATGAAATGACCTAACAACGTCCTGCATTTTACCCCAAAGATAGACTTTGCGGGGCTTAAACAGAGATGAACTTCTCTACACTATGTAAAGCAAAGTTGTAGATGTTGCAAATGGTCCACTTGTTTCCTTAAAGCTGAAAAATCATCCAAAAAAAACGTGCATGAAGCTAGTCAAGTATGGAGCAAAAAATTGATGCATACATCTGAAAAAAGTACTAGGAGCATTTTGGATTACAAATTACATGACAGCACAAGCAAAGAAACCCCAACTAGTGATGAAAATTGTTTTAAGTACATCGGCCTTAACCATCCAAAATTGATTATCCACTAAATCAATCCAAGAAGGAGAATATTTCTCTTCGTGCAACTTCATCAAGCATTGTGTCCAAAAAAGGCAATGGAAAGGGACCTAGAACAATACTTGCATTTAATTAACACTAATCTACATAGTTTCTTAGTTGTTTGCTTTCTTGGGTACAATCATGATCAAAGATACCCACTCTGGATATTCAATGGATACAATGAAACTAACCCACAATAATTAATCCAACTCTTCTTTGGCCTATTTAGCAAAGCTAAGATTCATCTAATACCATTGTTGAATGACCGGAGATGCATTTGGGTTCAATTGAATTCTATGTTGATATAATCGTAGATCTAGACCCTCCATGTCCAAGTAATCCCAAGCAAAGACATCTTTAAATTCTTTTGATAAAGTAATTAAATCACTCTTGAATGGTGCTATTAACTCTACACAAACCTTCACCAATTGAGGTTGATCAGTGAGACCTAAACTAACTACCTCCACTTGATCCTCTTGGACATGCGCACTATGTTGCTCGACAAGATGTTCAATTGGTGGTATTACGATAGCTTCCATAATATCATCCTTGACTAGCTCAAGTCAAAGAGAAGCTACAATAGGATCGTGCTTTCAATATTGTGCTTACGCTTCTTGAATATCAATAAGTCTGAGTAACCAAAGATCCTTGTTAGCTTCCAAAAATTTAAGTTCCTCATCTTTTTGCATAGCTTCCAACATATGAGGGGGTTCTACAATTATCTACAACTAATCTTTTGGGTAAATCTACTCCTCATCCAAAGTGACAAAGTACTTCTTATGTCCCTTGTGAAAAGTCATAGTCTCAGATCCCCAATCCTATTTGACTTTGGCCTGCTTTAACCAAGGGCAACCTAAAAGCAAATTAGAATCCTCACGTTCGCCAATTAATTCAATGACACCAAAGCCAATAAGCAATGTAACTTCAATATTTGGATCTAGATATCTTCATTAATCCAATGGGTTGAACACATGATTGATCAACCATCCAAATATAAAAAGGGGTAGGTTGAGTGCGAGTCCAACCCATTGAACGATAGATTGGCAATGTAGCAATAATAACTCTAGAGCCACCACCAATTAAGATTCCGGACATGGGTATGGACTTGTACCAAAGTGTTATCAGGGGAACAAAATAATCGCTTGACTTATCATCCATATTTTCCTTTTGATTAACTAGTACTACCTATTGTTATATCGTAGGCTCTTGAGCAAAAAATCAAACTTTGGCTAGAAGGGGTTCCTTAAGTCATATTGCTTCTAGAAGTTGGATCATATGGTTCCTTTATAACATTTTTTGTTTGGTTACTTGTTCCTTTCTTACTTTGGTGTCTAAGGCCATTACTTGGTCCACCAAAGGCACACTAAGGTCTTGAGCTCATAGTTGGTCCAATTGTTCCATATTGGAAGAACTCGCCTCATTGCATGGAGAAAAATAAAACAACATCTGGGTAGCCCACCTAGAATCTTGGTTATCTATTTGATGTTGCTCCGAGATGCCAAGATATAGTACATGTTCTTGCTATTGAATCTATTTTCTAGATTTAGTAATCCCAAGAGCCATGGGTTCTTCATAACTTAGAATGACCATACTATTCATGGGTGTTTTGAGCCTATCTTCTTGCTTTCTTTGATCGTATTCTTAGGCTTCCCGATAGTTCAATACCATATGGACAAATGCCATAGAAAATAGGCATCAAGGTGATGTTCCTTCCTTCGGATAATTTCCTCCATCCCTTCGATTTCGGTTGAAGAATCTTCAGCCTCATCCATTAGCCTGACAACTCGAACTTCCTTGAACAAGATGGGTTTGATGATACATTATCATTACTAACAGTGAGTCGTAACAAATGCAAACTATGTCCATAAAAGAGAAACCCCTTGTTGAAAACCGAGCGAGTTGTATCTTATATTTGATAACCCTTTATACTAGTATACATAAGTTTTTGAAATGAACTAAAACATGTGCTTTCTTAACATTTTCTTATGTTTTTTGAAATTTTTGATATCAAATTTTATCAAAAAAATTATACCTTAGCATGTCGCCATATGAACATTGTATATGAAACATATGAAAGACATTGAAAAAAGCATATCGATGAAACCAATTTAACATATATATGAGCCAAGAATTGAATTGGGATTCAAATATTTTACCTAACATGATTTCATCACATGAACTATGTAGTAGCATTTGTAAAGCAATAGAAATTATAAGAGATTTTCATATCAAACCAAAACTTTCTTCATCTATGTCTATGCCCCCTTCATCTGATACACCTATTTCACTTTTCACCTTTTGTGATCTCTCTTTCTTCTGTTTTATAGCAACAAAAGCTTTATCTTCATTTGAGCACATACCAACTTGATCAGGATCAAGCATGGGTCTTCTTATGTGCCTCTGATTATCTGTGTCACATAGGTCTTGAAGTTTTTCCTTCATCAGATTGATGGTTGCTTTTCTCAAGTGCCTTGTATTAGTTAAGCAAAAATCATTAACGAGAGTATCTACCTCATCTATTTTAAGAGTAGATATACTCTTAATATTCTTTTTCCTTTTTGAACGTGTTCGTTTTCCAATATCATATACCATTTCTAAAGTGTACTTTCTTCTGAATGCATTACTACTTTTAGTATAATACCAATGGGCTACCAAAGAGGTTATTCTATCTTGGTTTGTATCCTTAGTGAAATCTAGAACTTTTGCAATCCAAAATGGTTTGGCACATTCATGACCCTCAACAAGGATTGCAATAAGCATGCCTACATTTATGTCCTTCAAAGTTTCATGCCGTCGTGCTTTGGCTTGTTTTTTCATCCTTGGACCTACATAAGTATTCCTTTCTGGTGGGTCTATAAAGCTTTGAAGTGGATGTGCATTACATGCTTTCTCCACATTCATTGACCTTTGTGTGGTAAAATCCCATGTGAATGGAATGTCAATTGGCCAATATCTTGCAATGATATTCTTTATTATCTATTCGTGATGCATTGAAAAAATTATCACATGAAGATACATCTTCATTGCTTGCATTTTTTTTACATGCTCAATTTGTCTCTTCTTTTTCATAAGTGTCTGCATCCACCTTTTACTTTGCTCAAACATTTTTATAGATACTACCATAATGCTTTTATCTTCATATGGAGATTGTTTTGCACCATGAACTCGCAAATTAGGAACATACAATAAACATCTGCATCCATCATTAGGCTTCCACATATTAGAAGATGAATATTGCTTTGCAAATAAAAGAGCTGTGTCATCAATCCTCGTAAAACAAAACATGGTTGAAATTAATATTGTGCAATGGTGCCAAAATGTTACTACTATTATCAACACCTATTTAGCAAACATCCTTGAAGTCATAGATTTGTGTAAGATGTTTAACTTTAGGCTTTGGAGTATAAGCTTCTGAAATTAAAACGATCAGTGATGGAAGACTTTCAAAGATGAGATCTCCATTGATAATTTTTTGTTGAACCTTATGGATTCTCAAATTCCCCAAGCTCATTGCAATTTTAAATTCATCCTTACAACATTGGATCCCTTGGCTAAAGTGAAGGGTTTCGATGGCGATGCACCATAGTGCGCTCTCCTTATCGAGAGCTCCACGATGATATCCTCGAAGTAGAAATGGAGCTCCTAGGGCTGCACTCGGTACTCCACATAGAGACTGTTGAATACGCGAGAAAACACAGTACGTAGGGAGCATGAAGATAGACTTCTTAGGTCTTACAAATGCGGTAGAACTTATAGTCTGTGATTGGCCATACCACTATATGTTTTATTAAAGAATATATACAAAGAAGTGTCCAGTGGCCATTTGGCCTTTCACATGGACACTAACGGTAACAATCTCCCACTAAAGGCCAATATAGAAAAAGTAACTATGGGAGAAAAATAAAGAATGATAAAGAATACGTGAGTGTAAGTATACAAAATATACTTCCCACCTGATGGGCATGTTACACAATATACAAGTGACTGTGTAAGATCATGAATCAAGTAACCCTCATGAAGTGACAACAGTGTCAAAAGCTATCGTGTGGTAGAGCTTTAGTCAAAGCATGTGTAGCATTATCTCGAGTGTGAACCTTCTCAATAATAATGCGCTTAGTGGTTAAGCAATCTTGAGTGAAGTGATACCTCACCTCAATGTGCTTGGTCTTTGCATGATAGACCGGATTCTTAGCCAAAGCAATGGCACTCTGGCTATCACTGAGCAAAGGAGGTACATGCTGAGGTAAACCCATATCACAAGCAAGACGAGAAAGACACAATGCTTCCTTACATGCCTCACTTGCTGCAACATACTCTGCTTCTGTGCTAGAAACAGCTGTATATTCTTGACGATGAGATCTCTAAGAGATAACACCTCTAGGAAAATGAAAAATATACCCTAACGTAGATCTACGATTTTCTACATAGCCAACATAGTGAGAATCTATCTAACCAATAATGGATGCTTTCCCTCTACCTAAGCATAAACACTTGTCCTTAGTGCCACTCAGATATCTCAAAATCATCTTGACTGCTTCCCAATGTTTCTTGCCAGGATTAGACATATATCTGCTCACAACTCCCACTGCAAATGCAATGTCTGGTCTCGTAGCTACCATAGCATACATGAGACTACCAACATCAGACTGATAGGGAATTTTGGTCATGAATTCCTTTTCCTCATCTGATTTGGGGCAATCATCCTTGCTCAATTTCACATATGTGGGTAAAGGTGTACTCAATGCCTTTCCACCTTGCATATTGAACCTGTGAAGTACTTTGGATATGTACTCACTTTTAGACAGGTATATGCATCTTTTGCTCCTATCACGAGTAATGTGCATGCCAAGAATATGTTTGGCATCCCCCAAATCCTTCATATCAAATGTCTGACTCAACTTGTTTTTGAAAATTGACAAATCATAAGAGGACTTCCCAGCAATCAACACATCATCGACATTTAGTATCAAGCATATCAAGCTGCCATCTGAGCATCTCTTTGTGTAGAGACAATGATCCTCATTGCTTCGAGAATAGCCTTGAGACTTCATAAAAGCATCAAAATTCTGGTACCATTGTCTAGGGGACTGTCTAAGTCCATACAAGCTCTTCTTAAGCTTACAAACTAGACTTTCCTTGCCAGGAACTACATGACCCTCTGGTTGTTCCATATAGATCTCATTTGTAAGATCTCCATGCAAGAAAGCAGTTTTTACATCCATTTGGACTATCTCTAAGTCCTCTATTGCAATGAATCCAAGCAACATGCGCAGGGTAGTCATCTTGACCACTAGAGAAAAGATTTCCTCGAAATCAACACCATGTTCTTGCTTAAACCCCTTTGCAACAAGTCATGCTTTATACTTTGGAGAAGCACTATCTGATGTGAATTTCAGCTTATATACCCATTTACATGGTAAAGCTTTCCTGCCCTTTGGTAAAGGTACTAAATCCCAAGCACCATTCTTGTGAATAGAATCCAACTCACTCTTCATGGCACACTCCCACTTGACATGATCCTCTGTCTCCATAGACTCTTTGTAACATGAAGGCTCACCGGCACCTGTTAGCATAACAAAATCTAAACCTGGAACATATCTATCAGTTGGATGTGAGACACGTGTGGAACGTCTCAATGATTGCTGAACATGAATATGTGCAGACTGATCTGAATGGACATTTTCTTGAACATCCCTATGTGCAGCATTTTTATGCATGCTAACCGGAGGACTAGTATCCTCAAACACCACTCTTCTCACTTCAACCTCCTTAATGGGTTGTTTATGCATCTTAGACTCATTGAAAATGACATCACTACATCTGATAACTGACCGTGTTTCAGGATCCCATAAGCGATATCCAAATTGTCCTTCTCGACCATATCCAGGAAAAATGCATTTCTTTGACTTATGGTCCAATTTAGGTCTAATATTCTTGGGTATATGAACATATGCTTCACACCCAAAAACTCTAAGATGATCATAATATGGTGGCTTCCCTATCCATAACTCGTGCCACTTTCAGACCTTTTGCAGTACTAGCTGAAAGGTTAATCATGAACTGAAGTCAATACTGCTTCTACCCAAAAGCCTTGTGAGAGGTTTGCATGATGCAACAAAGAAATTACTCTATCTTGAATAGTTCTATTCATCCTTTAAGCTACAACATTCTGTATTGGGGTATAAGGAGATGTAAACTCTCTACGAATCCCTCTAGAATGACAAAAAAGGCTGAATTCATGTGAGGTATACTCACCCCCATTATTTGAACGTAAAGCCTTAAGCTTAGTTCCTTTTTGAGTCTCAACTAAAGCAAGCCATTTTCTGAAAGTAGGGAATACGTCATCCTTCGATTTGATAGGATATGCCCAGACTTTTCTAGTAGCATCATCTATGAAAGTGACAAAGTAAAGAGAACAACCTAAGGACCTAGTGGGCATAGGACCACACACATCTGTATGGACGCGATTTAAAGGCTGACTTGAATTGTCAATGTGCGTTCTATGCACATTTCTGGTTTGCTTTCTATATTGACAATGCTCACAAAATGAAAAATCAAAGAAAGATAACACATGTAAGTAGCCAGAACGAGAAAGATTTTCCATTCCACTATGAGATATATGGCCTAAATGACCATGCCAAATACAAGCCATAGGCTGTTCAATAACAACTAACAAGTGTTCTTTTTGTGATACAAATAAAGGATAAAGTGAGCCAACTTTTCTTCCTTTTGCAATAACCATATTGCCCTTTGATATGCGAAAGGTTTGAGCATAGAAGAACACTTTGTAGCCAAGGTCATCAAGTTGACCAAATGACATCAAACTACATGATAGCTGAGGTACATGACATACATTATGCATAGTAAATTTTGAACCATCAAAGTGCACAACCACATCTCCAGTCCCCACAACATCACATTGGTAAGAATCACCAAGTCTCACGATACCAAGAGACTTTGCTGCATAATTAGAGAACCATTCTCTATGTGGTGTCACATGGAAAGAAGCACCAGAATCTAGCAACCAAGTGTGGGAAAGAGAATCAGCCATAAGAGGCTCAGTTAGCATAGTACTATCAAGTGTCAAGACATCAACATCATCAAAAATAGCATTAATTTCTTCAATCTTCATAGTCGAAGTAGATGGTGTAGGTAACTTTAACATGCCCATCAACATTCTCTCCTTTACCTTTAGCATTCTTTAATGCACAACTGTCTTTCTTCATGTGTCCTTTATTATGACAATAATGGCATTCGATATCCCTCTTCCTTGATTTACTTCTACTCTTATTCCGTTGACCATTCTTTTCCTTGTTCTTACTCCTACCAGGTTGTTGATTCTTTCCTTAATAAGAATCATGAACATTATATGCATCTCCACTCTGAGTGCCAACCATAGATTTTCTACGAATCTCATCATTGAAGAGTGCTCCACATATGCCATCATAGATGCGTTTACCATCAGGTGCACTATTGCTAATAGCTATGCAAAATGTATCCCATGATGAAGGCAAGGTGCACAATAGAAATATTGCTTTCATTTCATTATCCATATCCATTTTCTGAGCCTCTAACTGAGAGAACATAGCATCAAACTCATTTAGATGAGCAGCAATACTATTTGTGTCCTTCATATGAAGGTCATATAATTTTCTCATCAGATAGACTTTATTTGATGCCGTCTCTTTTTCATATATATTGCATAGCTTCTTCCAAAGCTCCTCTGCACTTTCAGAATCTAATACTGTAAAGTAAACATTATCTGCCGAGTGCAAGCGAATGGTAGACCTGGCCATTTCATCTAACTCATCCCAATCATCTTCATCCATGTAAGCAGGCTTCTTTGAAATTCCATTTACGGGCTTCCATTGCATCCTTTGAATCAGCACATCTTTAATTTGATTCTTCCATAGAGAAAATTTTGTGCCATCAAATTTTCGGATCTCAAAATGGTCTTTGCCCTGCAAGTTATAGCTCCTCCTCATAACACTAGCACTAGATCCTGATCCACTGGATGTGCCTGAGACCTCTGATGCCATGATGGTAGAGAACTGAATGGAATGAGAATGGAGCTAGAAGAGTCCGAACACCAACAAACAAGTGTATCAAGGAGTAAATCCACCACTATATAGTTGACAAAACCAAAAATCTAGAAAAATTTTGCCACAGTATCCTCTGCAAAATGAGCATATGATCAGTGTCAAAATATCATAAAACTACAAGTACTGACATGTTTGCCTGCATAGGAAATCACTAACTCCACTGCATATGATCAGTTATCCGATAGAAGCCAACTAGGCTTATCGAGCACCAATGAACAACTATCATACATCTCCTCTAGCAAGGCTGAGTAAGTCTTCCACCTGCATCACCGAAAAGACCCCGACATCTGGGTGTCTCCCAATTAAGAAAACCTCACCACAACCCTCTTTATCAAACGTAAAAGGCTTTATGCAAAGAACATAACTGCAATATCAGTGACCACATGGACATACATAAGCGGTATCCATAGAAGCATACATAGTGTGTATGTGCTCAATATATGCAGTAAAATGACACTAAAAGGTTGAATGCACAAACCAAGAACTAGCCAATAACACTTGCAAGTGTCTGTCAACTTTGATGTTTTTGGCTCAAAAACCTGCATAAATTTGCAACGGCTGCTCCCACCAAAAGTGAAATCTTTCAAGAAACCTGTAGTTTTACGAGTGTGGCAAAAAAACACAGACCCAAAGGTTGATATTTAATGTCTGAGAAGTACAAAGAACACTCTTCTTGATGTTCTTGGACCTGTGTGAAGAGAACCATGTGCGGAAGTACTCCAAAACGGCTCCAAAAGACACCCCAAAAATGCTTCAAAAATAGGCTTTGAAAGCAAATAATGAAGCTTTGAGGGACCAAAACATGTTCAAGGTAATGTCAACCTTAGTCTTTCCCCTTCTTCACACACCACAAGAGTGTAGCTTAGTGGCAAGAGATTTCCACATTTAAGCGAGCTCTAGGGGGAACAATACTGGGATGTGTGACCTACTGGGAAGTACTGGGAACCTCTATCTTCCTTGATCGTTGAGGTCCTCCCTCGCGCGTAGCCAACGGTGCCAATGGTGACTTCGGTGAATCGAATGACAAGGTATGCCAAGGTCTATGCCTTGGTCGGCGCCTTACTCGTAAGCCTTGGAGAAAGGGGGGGTGATACCAGTGAATGGTTTCGATGGCGATGCACCATAGTGCACTCTCCTTATCGAGAGCTCCACGACGATATCCTCGGAGTAGAAAACGGACCTCCCAAGGCCACACACGATACTCCACACAAAGACTACAGAATACGTAGAAAAACACAGTACACAGGAAGCACGAAGATAGACTTAATAGGTCTTACAAATGCGGTCGAGCTTATAGTTTGTGACCGACCAAGCCACTATATGTTTTATTAAAGAACATAAACAAAGAAGTGTCTAGTGGCCATTTGGCCTTTCACATGGACACCCACGGTAACATAAAGTAATATTAAAATGAACCACATGATATTGACATATTATCCTAAATCGGTTTCATGTGAGCTCCAGGATATACATTCTATCTCCCATTGTCCAAATTGAAGAATTTCTCTCTTAACTGCTTTAGTTTCCTCATTCCTATCGATCATACAAAGATTTTAACCAATAACAATGCTTCACAACATCTAAAACAACATGTCTATCTAAAGTCAACAGCTAAAATCTTGATTTACTTACTTCACGGGCTTTCTTTTAAATCTATTGGGAATGGTGGGCCTAGTCTCTTGCTCTTTGTCATTTGTTCCACATGCACATGAATCCATAGACAGATGAGACTCAAGAGGTGGATGATCAACATTTATCAGTGTTACACTTATGTGTTCCTCGAGTAGATTTGATGTGAACCTTTTCCCTATACATGGGCACTTTTTACTTTAGTGCTGGCTAGAGGTTTTCTCCCCATGTTACCACATACTTGATACTCATATGTGGTGGTACTTTGTACTAAGGGATGTTATTCAGCTCTTACTTCAGTTTAGTTCATCGTCAATAGAGAGATCTATTCCAGCCATCGTCTTCTCTGTGTGTCTTGCTACATTTGTGCTCCTTGTGTGTGGTTCTCATGTGTCTCTCGCACTTCTACACACACCCAACAGTGGTATGAGAGTAGATTCAACTCCTTCTCAAGTTTCGGTTTTTTGCATCGCGGTGTGCGCGCACTTTTAACAGTGAAAATTGACTTCGGAGCATAGAACTGTGAATTTCAGTAGCCAAGAAACATCTCCCCATTTCGAAGCCATTCGTGCAGTCAAAATCGCCATCAGAGTGACGGTATGTGAGCTGAAATTTCAGCATTCATTTCAGCTTTCGCCGAAGTAAAGATTTTGTCACATTCTTGTTCTTTTATGAAATGGGGGGCAGCAATGACTTGTTTGGCATGCTTCAAGATGAAGATAAGCTTGATGGGACCAACTATCCGATGTGGTCTTACATGATGAAGCATGTTCTTGTTGCTAAACAACTTTGGAACATAGTGGCAGATGTAGATCGAAGACCCGCAGGTTCTTTTACTTCATAGTCTACTGTCACAGATGGAGCTTCTTCTTCAACTACAGTAGTTTCTCCTTCTCCACCTACACAGGAGCAACTTAGATGGGATGGAAAAGCTGCTCAAGCTCATGCTTTGATTGCGCTTTCTATGAAGCTTCATATAGCTCCACACATTCGGTCATGCTCTACATCACGACAGGCATGGGACACTCTTGCTTCTTTATATGTCGTGCATAATGAAGCATGTGTTGCATACTTGAGGAAGCAACTTGAGGATGTATGTATGGCTGAAAATGAGTTGGTGGATGTGTATGTGACACGCATCAAGGACTTGAAAGAGCAATTGGCAAACATAGATGAGATCATTCCGGATGCATCACTCATTTCTATGTTGTTGAAAGCATTATCGGAATCTTTTCAAAGCTTTGCTACTACACTCAGTTTGGTTGCAAAAGGAAATCCTAATATGTATGCATTTGATGAGGTTGTGTCTTTTCTTTTGCAAGAAGAGCAATCTAGAGTGAATAGGAGTGGTTTGATTGAGGGAACGCAAGCACCTGCTATCTCACAAAAGGGGAAAAGCAAGTATGGTTCAACTTTGGATTCACCAAAACCAAAGCCTCAAGCTTCCTCTTCAGCTCATTCCTCTAATGATGGTGATTTGCAAAAGAAGAATAGATGCAAATATTATCGAAAGGCTGGTCATACTATTGATGAGTGTAGAAAGCTTGCTAAACGGAATGAAAAGAAGAGGGAATCCGGCATGTCGATTGCTGAAAATTCAGCAAATGCAAAGAATGATGAAGCTAACATGGCTCAAGATTTTTGAGCATGTGTTGTTACATGTCATTATGATGCTTCTTTTCATTCTAAATGTATGGTTGTGAGTGAGGCTGATTCAGATTGGTTCTTTGATAGTGGTGCTTCAAAGCACATAACATCATGCAAACGATTTTTTGCCTCTTTGAAAGATGCATCCAAAGGAGGAAATGTGGTGTGTGCAAACAATGCCTCTTATCCTATCATTGGAGTAGGAGAAATTGAGCTTACGGCTGCAAATGGAGGTATGATTCTCTTGAAAAATGCATTGTATGTGCCCGGTATCAGGAAGAACTTAATTTCAGTTCCTTTGATTGCCAAAGCTAGACTTCATGTACACTTTGTTGATGATAAGTGTATGGTTCATGATTTCAACAATGGCGATGTTATCGTGATGTCCTGTACATTATGTAATGGTTTGTATCGCATGAATACATACAAGAGGGCTGCCTCAAATGCCTTGGTTGCTCATACTTCTTCCATGGTTGAAATGGAGCTTTGGCATTCTCGTTTTGGTCACTTGAAGTTCAATAATTTGCTTTACTTGCAAAAGAAGGACATGGTTATTGGTTTGCCTACACTTGAATCCATTGAAAAGCATGCATGTGAAGGTTGCATTCTTGGAAAAATGCATCGTGCTTCTTTTGCAAAAGATAGTCATACACACACTACAAGAAATTTGCAGCTTGTTCATAGTGATGTATGTGGTCCCGTCAAGACTCCATCTTTTGGGAAGCATGTATATTTTGTTACCTTCATTGATGATGCTACTCGCCATAGATGGGTGTATCCTATGAAAGCAAAGAATAAGGTATTTTCTTGCTTCAAAGCATTTTTAGCTATGGCTGAAAATTTTTCTTCACAAAAGCTTTTGACTCTACGCATGGATTGTGGTGGTGAATACATGTCACATGAGTTTAATGCTTTTCTTCATGAAAGGGGTATTTCACACCAATGTACGGTGCCATATACACCTCAACAAAATGGTGTTGCCGAGCATGAAAATAGAACTCTACTTGAAATGGCACAATGTATGATTAAAGGAAAGCATCTTCCTGATAAGTTTTGGATGGAAGCCGTCATGCGTGCAAACTATGTGTTGAATCACTACCCTACAAAAGCATTGAGAGTCATCACTCCTTATGAGGCTTGGAATGGTCATAAGCTTATGGTTAGTCATATGCGTGTGTTTGGTTGTTTGGCATATGCTCTTGTGCCATCACAACAACGTCACAAACTTGATGACAAGGCAAAGAAATGCATATTTGTTGGTTATAGTGTTGAAAGTAAGGGATATCATTTGTATCATCCATTGATGAACACAGTTATTCTGATTCAAGATATGGTTTTTGTTGAAAATTTTGTTTTCCCTCTACTTGAATGCAAAAAACAGCTAATAATTAGCTCACAAGATGTGTTCGATACACTCATGCCTTTGTTCCAAAATGGTGAGCTTGACTATGGGCATGTACGCCAGCCAATTGAGGCTCAAAGGGCTGAAAAATTCCAGCAAAATAGTGCTAAAAATGTAAAGAATTTCCAGCCAAACATGGCTGCAAAATTTCAGCCAAAAAATATTCAAACTACTAGAAATTTCCAGCCACATATGGGTGAAGATTTGTGTCAAAATATGGCTGAAAATGAGCATGAAATTCTGCCCACGCATGATGTACATATTGAAGATCTTTTACATAATGAATGCATGTCTATCAAGAGTGCACAAACTATGCCAAAGTGGCTGAAAGAAACTTTGCAGGACAGCAACTTCAGTGCACCTTTACTTGGTAGAACAAGATCAAGCTCTCACCATGCATCAAGTAATTTTGTGGATTATTCTCTTATTGCTACAACATGTAATGAAGAGTCACTTTCTTTTCAAGATGCATGTAACGATCCACAATGGATGAGTACTATGCAATCAGAAATGGATTTCATACATAGGAATGGTACTTGGGGGTTATGTGAATTGCCAAAAGGAAAGAATCCCATTGGTACAAAGTGGGTTTATAAGATTAAGAGAAAATTTGATGGTAGCATTGATTGCTACAAAGCTAGATTGGTTGCCAAAGGATATGCGTAACAATATGGCATTGACTATGAGGAAACTTTTGCACCTACTTCACGCATGACTACCATTCGCACCATGGTTGCATTGGTTGTCCATCGAGGTTGGAAAGTGCATCAGTTGGACATAAAAATAGCCTTCTTGAATGGTGATTTGCAAGAAGAGGTTTATGCGAAGCAAACTCCTGGATTTGCTATGAAAGGGAAAGAGCATATGGTTTGTCACTTGCATAAAGCCTTGTATGGTCTCAAGCAAGCTCCATGTGCATGGTATGACAAAATCCATAAGCACTTGATTGCTCTTGGCTTCACATGTAGTCCGATTGAAAGCACACTCTATGTATGCAAAAATGGGGTTGATCTTATAGTGCTTGTTCTTTATGTCGATGACATACTCTTGATTGGGTCATGTGATGCAAAACTTGACATTCTTATGGTTGATTTGCAGCATACTTTTGATGTCACTTATCTTGGTCTTTTGAGCTACTATCTTGGCATCCATTTTGTATCCGTTGAGGGGGGAATTGTTATGCATCAAGCAAAGTATGTTGAAAAACTACTTCAGCATTTTGACTTTGAGGATTGCAAGCTAGTTTCCACACCAGTTGAGATAGGATTCAGGTTCTCAGTTGAGGATTCCAGTGATGCATTTGACACTTCACTTTATCAGCAAGCTGTGAGATGTCTTATATATCCATGCATCACAAGGTCGGATATACAGTACACAATTTCCTAGTTGAATCGATTCATGCATAGCCCTGGCACTAAGCATTGGCAAGCGGTGAAATGTGTGTTTAGATATCTCTGAGGCACTTTGAGCTTAGGTCTCTTTTATGGCAGAGATATTCAGCCATGCTTGCATGCTTTTATAGATAGTGATGGGGCTGGTTGTTATCATACTCATGTGTCCACTAGTGGTAATTGCTTTTTCCTTGGAGACTCATGCATATCTTGGTTGAGTAAGAAGCAACCTATAGTGGCCACATCGAGTTGTGAAGCTGATTACAGAGCATTTTTCAGAGCTACTGTGGAGTGTATATGGCTGAGACGCCTATTGATGGATCTTTGCATGGAGATTGATGCTGCTATGCATATTCTCAATGATAGTCAGAGTGCTTTGGCTGTTGCACGAAACCCAGTGTTTCATGGATGGACCAAACATATTGAGGTGCATTATCACTATGTGAGAGAGCACCTTCATGAAGGAGATATTGATTTGGTATATGTGCCTACACAAGATAATGTGGCAGACATATTCACCAAAGCTCTTCCATGGGAAATATTTGAAGCTTTTCGCAAAGCTTTAGGCTTATTACCTTGTGGGGGCTGATCTGCCACTCCTTGTATGTGTTCACATCATTCGCTCTAGGGGGGTTTGTTACACATGTGTTCCTTGAGTAGCTTTGATGTGAACCTTTTCCCTATACCTGGGCACTTTTTACTCTAGCGCTGGCTAGAGGTTTTTTCCCCATGTTACCACATACTTGATACTCTCATATGTGGTGGTACTTTGTACTAAGGGATGTTATTCAGCTCTTAGTTCAGTTCAATTCATTTTCAATAGAGAGAGCTATTCCAGCCATCGTCTTCTCCGTGTGTCTTGCTATGCTTGTGCTCCTTGTGTGTGCTTCTTGTGTGTCTCTCACACTTCTACACACACCCAACAATCAGATTATAAACATTGTTGAACTAAAATAGTTTAAAGGATTCAATGGAGAACACATAATCATTTAGAACCTCTATGCTATGAATGTCTCTTCCAAGATTTTTGCTTGCTACTGAGAAAGGACCAACAGAACACAATGAATTGGAGTTTCTGGCATCAATAGAGAAGAGAGAGATCATCTTGACTAAGAAAGAGAAATGGTGACCCATTTCCTATAAGATTCAAGAAGGGAATGGATTAAACGATGCAACAAATCTATGTAATGATGATTAAAGAAGGGAATGGATTGTGCTAAATACGTGTTGTTTGAATAATTATGACCAATGGATAATGACAATGGTTAATGAAAATGAAGACAATTGATTTGATAAGTGATATGCCCTTTGATCGTATGATATAATGATTGGGACTATGAGCCTTGATCTTATATGATGTTTCATTGTGCATATGATTATGATAGATTCATCATACATGATCTATTTATATCTTATCCTTATATGATCCTCACTTCCATCTATCTACAAATCAAATAGCATATCTATATATTTTGTTTGATATCTATATATTATGTTTGATATATATGTTTGTAAACATATAGATCATTGTATATTTAATTCTAATTGTCAAATAATATCATAATGAAAACTATTTTTCATTCCACGTCTTTGCATATCTAATGAAACTGTTTGCATATCTCTAATAGATTTCCATACTTAAAATCATCTAGCTATATAGACTACTTGTATCTAAAAAAATTTCTTACGTATATGCATGTATGTGGTAAATAATTATTAGATACATGTAGCATAAAATGTTCTTACTTATGATTCTAGTTTGAAATCAAAATGCATGTCACACTTCTACAGGATGCTCCTAATGATGCACTCGACTATCCTTCTTCCTATCTTTTTCTATTGTGAAGGGTGGCATATAGCTTTTCTTATCAAAAGGAAAGGAAGGGACGAGCAAAGGGGATGGCATTTGGAAGCAACATAAAATGGATTTTGAATTTTGTGCTCACGGGCAATGAACTCTCTTTCGTAAGAAACATATTGATGAAGAGCATTGCATTGTATGCTCGTGACCATTGCCTTGTGTGCGGCAACATCTACTTAGTTTGAAGCATGACAACATCTACTTAATTTGAAGCATGCAATTGATGATGATATGTCTCTCTCTACTCCTCCAACACATTAGGTTGCAAGAAACATGTGACATAATATTAAGCAAAAGCAAGCTATGCATTCTTGTAGAAGCAAAATACATGTATCTAAAAACATTATTGTTGTGGAAGGTCCATGGCTTTCACACACAAGAAAAGAAAGTACCTAGATACCTAACTAGCAAGACTCGCACTTAGAAGAGGGATGCACTTTCCACCTGTTGGAGATAGACGTCTACAGAAGCACGCAAATAGCACAAGGAAGAAGAAGAAGCTTGGAGCACAAGCACACAATACAGAATGTATTACTAGAGAATGTACAAAGATAAGTAGCCCATTAGGTCAATAGGTGTATATACAAGCCGGGGGAAAAAAACCTCCTAAAGAGGGAAAAAAGTGCCCCGACGGTCCTAGAGTGTTCACACACATCACTACCTAAATATATCAACAAATCCCCCCTGGGAGTGATGCGGTGAACAAGTAGCTGGCACTCATGTATAAGGAAGTGCCAAGCTATGTGGAAGCCACTCCACAAAAGGAAGTAAGCCCAAAGCTTTGCGGAAAGCTTCAAACGTCTACCTGGGCAGAGCCTTCGTGAAAAGGTCTGCAATGTTCTCCTGCGTGGGCACATATGCCAAGTTGATCTCCCAGCAGAGAACCTCTCCCTGACATAGTGATAATGCACCTCAATGTGCTTAGTGCGAGCATGGAACACAGGGTTCCTCGCAACTGCCAATGCGCTCTAACTGTTAGTGAAGATATTGGTTGCAAAATTCTGACCAACACCCAAATCAGCCATAAGGCGTCTGAGCCACACACACTCAACAGTAGCTGTGAAAGCTTCCCTATACTCAGCCTCACAACTGGAAGTGGCCACAGTAGGCTGCTTCTTGCTCAACCAAGATATATATGAGCTACCAAGCATGAAGCAAAAGCCACTAGTGGACACACGAGTGTCATAGCAACCAGCCCAATCAGAGTCAAAAAAAGCATGCAAATCTGGCGGTAGTGATCCCCCCTTGGGATAAAACAACCCAAGTAGCCGAGTACCACTCAAGTAGCAAAAGATGTGCTTAACCGCCTGCCAATGCTTGACTCCTGGGCAATGCATAAATCTGCTCATCTGTGAGACAACAAACTGAATATCTGGCCGAGTAATGCATAAGTAAATCAAGCATCCAACAACCTGCTGATAGAGAACAACATCAAATGCATCTCCAACATCATGAAAACTCAATCGTTAACCCGTCTCCATAGGAGTGGCAATAGGCTTACAGTCTTCAAGGCCAAAATGCTGCAATAATGTGTCAATATATTTCGTTTGACACAAAGCCATTCCACCATCAACTTGCATAAACTGAATGCCCAAATAGTGATGCAGATGCCCCAAATCAGACATCTCAAATGAGGCATGCAAATCAGCCTTAAAATCAGAAATATGCTTCTCAATAGGACTAGTGAGAAGCATGTCATCAACATAGACAACAATGATCAGAAGCACATCATTAGCACGCTTAACATATAAGGTGCTTTCAGTTGGACTGTTCTCAAAACCATGTGCAATCAGATAGGCATGTATCTTCTCATACCAAGCACGTGGTGCTTGCTTTAAACCATATAATGCCTTCTTTAACCTGCACACCTGGTTTTCATGCCCTTTCTACACAAAGTCGCGGGGCTGAAAAACATACAGTTCTTCATGCAGGTCACCATTCAGAAATGCAGTTTTAATGTCCAACTGATGTATATTCCAACCATGATGGGCTGCAAGTGCACAAATGCTCCGAACAGTAGTCATACGGCATGTAGGTACAAAGGTCTCATCAAAATCAATGCCTCTTTCCTGCGCATAACCCTTTGCAACAAGCCTAGCCTTATACCTGTCAACTGTACCATAAGGTTTACCCTTCAGCTTGTATACCCACTTAGTGCCAATGGCCTTCTTGCCAGGAGGCAAGTCACATAAAGACCAAGTACCATTCTTCATTATTGCATCATATGCAGATTGCATAGCAGCCATCCAATTTTCTGAATTTTGTGCTTCATCCAACGAAACAGGCTCATTCTCATCACAGAGACTAGATGCAGCCATAGCATAGCAATCTGATGCAAAAGAGGCACTATGAGAGCCTGAACGAGTACGATATGATAGAGGTGCATCTAATTTGCTGTCACGCAAAGTCTGCACTAGCCATTTTGGCATAGTTTTTGCTTGCTCAATATCAGCTCTCTCATCAACTAGTGCATCATGTAAATCTACATCAGAAATGGAATGATCTACATCATCACATGAAACCTGCAAAGGCTGAGAAGTTGCCTCATTAGGACGAGCACTAGACTGTCCACCTGTAAAAAGAGGCATCAAAGTATCATATATGTCTTTGGAGCTAACAAATGTCTCCTTAGTACATGAAAGCAATGGCTGAATAGCATCTTCCACAAAAACAACATCACGGCTAAACAAACTACGTTTTGTCTGTGGATGATACAGACGATAGCCTTTACTTTCAGAACTGTACCCAACAAAAATACATTTTACTGCTTTATCATTCAATTTTCTACGATGTTGTTCAGGCACTAATGCGTATGCCAAACAACCAGAAACACGCAGATGAGCAACAGATGACTTGCGATCATGCCAAGCCTCATATGGAGTGATAGGCTGCAACACTTTAGTGGGACACCTATTCAGTACATATGCTGCACACATGACAGCCTCAAGCCAGAAACTATGAGGTAAAGCCTGACTCTTGACCATACACCTCACCATCTCCATGAGAGACCTGTTCTTCCGTTCAGCAACTCCATTCTGTTGAGGTGTATATGGCACTGTACATTGGTGTTTTATCCCACGTTCAGCCAGAAATGCATTAAAATCAGAAGACATATATTCCCCCCCTCGATCAGAACGGAGGGTGCCCATTTTACATGCTGAAAGATTTTCAGCCAAAACCGAAAACTGTTTGAAGCACATGAACACTTCGGAATTTGCCTTCAGTGGATATACCCATGCATGCCTAGAAAAATCATCAATGAAAGTCACGAAGTAAAGATAATTCCCAAAAGAAGGTGTCTGCATAGGACCACAGACATCACTATGTACAAGTTGCAATTTCTGAGTAGCCCGAACTGAACCATCTTTTGGAAAGGATGAACGCTGCATTTTGCCCAAAATATAGCCTTCACAAACATGTTTTTTAGGTGCCTCAAGTTTGGGAAATTAACCACCGTAATTTAAATTTTCCAGCAGAACGATTTGCTTTAGCATTATAAAATAACACAAGTTGGCCCACCGTAAACACAGGAGTTTTGAGGAAACGATCATGGGTACTGGCTTGACGAAGCTGAACTTCTTGAAGAGTCATGAAGCTTTCCCATCGCTGTTTATCCAATGCTCTGAGTGCATCCAACCAAAATGGCAAAGAGTCTTCGGGCAAAAATTTCTGAGTTAGGGCCACACGTAGGCTTGGCACTACTACCTCCATCAGCGCGATTGCTTCCAACCCATAAGCAAGCTTGAATGGGGTCATTCCGGTTGCCACTTTGTATGTAGTCTGGTATGCCCATAAAATCGCGGGTAGTAACTAGTCCCATCGTTCTGGAGATTCTAAGATCAACTTGCGGAGCATATTCAACAGTATCTTGTTGGTGCTTTCAGCCAAACCATTAGCACGTGGATATTATGGTGAACTGAATTTATGTAGAATTTGAAAAGTGTGAGTTAGTACTCGCATTAAATTGTTGGCAAAATGGGTTCCTTGATCGGTCACAAGTTCCAGAGCTAATCCATAATGCGGGAATACGTCCTTCATCAGACATTTTGCCACCGAAATAGCTGTGGTGGACCGTAAAGCCCAATCTTCCGCCCACCTGGTGGCATAATCCGTACAAGTCAGTATATATCGATTGTTGCTAAGGGTTACTGGTGGTGATATTGGTCCAATAAAATCGAGCCCCCACTTCTGAAAGGGTTGCAAAGGTAAGACAGGTTGCAGAGGAAATAAGTGTCGTTGTAATGGCTGTCTAGACCGTTGACAGGTATCACACTGCTGCACAAACTAGGTCACATCTTTGTACATTGTAGGCCACCAGAGCCCACTTTGCAAAATTTTATGGTGAGTAAGATCAGCTTCGAAATGTCCACCTGAGGGTAATGAATGAGCCATAGCAATAACCGATCCAGATTCATGTGGTGGGATATAGCAAAGTAAAACACCAGTATGGGGAGGAAGACAACCGTTAGTTAGAAAAGTTAGTAACGTATCGTAGTAGGTAGGGGGCACAAGAGGTTCTGTAGATTCTGCAACAATTGGCTCAGTAGCATAAATTGCCGGTGTAGTGTCATCAACTCCCACCGGAGCTTCATCGGAATCTAACCGAGATAGAAAATCTGCCAATGCATGTGTTGTGCCGGGTCGATGAATAACTTCATAGTCGAATTCTTGTAATAATAAAACCCATCGAGCCAAGCGACCACCTAAATGTTGCTGCCAGACTAAATACACAAGTGCGGTGTGATCCACGTGAAAGGTGAATTTTTGGCCCAACAAATAATGCCGGAATTTCTTCACAGAGTACACCAACCCGAGACATTCTCTTTCGGTCACTGAATAATTTTTCATTTGGTAATACATTCAATATTGTGTTGTGCTACAAGCTTCTTCTTCTTTCCTGTGATGTTCGCGTGCTTCCATAGACCTCAAAATCCAACAATTTGTATGAGATAGGTTGCCACTTCATCTAGGGTGTCATCAACACCCCTATGATCATAGTCTTAGAATCGCACAAAAATTTGTGAGCATAATTAGGGCAATTAGAAGTTCAAAATAGCTTCAATTTTTCGTGTTGAAATCATGATCTAGACTCGTTTTGGCCTCCAAATGTACTATTGCAATTTTATATTTTTGTGTGCCAAACATACATACAGGGTTCAGTTTGCCTACATAAGTGCTTCGAAATTTGCTACATGTTTAGCAGAACTCAACAAGGTAGTTCTATTCAAATTTTTGAGATACAATCATTTTTCTTAGCATTAGGGTATTTTAGTTAGTGGCTGTAGCTCAGTGATGAGTAACACCTCCTTTAATGTCAATCCGGGAAGACGTGAGGATGGTATGAAGACCACGAGCAAGTGGAAGCACAAGTGCGTGAGTGAGAAGCACACAAGCATGCACACACATACACGCACACGCGCACACACGGCAAGAACAAAGAGAGTAAGACAATGGAATCACTTCTATTGCAACCAAGTTCTCATACAAGCTCAAACTACAAGAAGCTAGCCCCAAAAATGAGCTCTCTAGCTCTATTTATAGTTCTTGACTAGCTTTGGCCCTGTCCAGACCTAGTGTCCGGCCTAGTGAAAAATTAGGTTCCAGGGCTTATTTGAGGGCCCAAACGAGATCTAAAAATTATAAAAATTGGCAGGCAACTACTTCTAAGGCTCCCCAAGCTCGAGGACTCCTCGGCTTGTACAAAATGGAGCTACAAAAAGGTGAAATGATATTTACAAGGGTTTGTAGTGATGAGAATCACTTTAAAATGATGTGAGGGTTTTGAAAAAAAATGGGTTGCCTTAGTGCTAGATCTGCATGTGTGTCCGTACTTGCTTCTTCCCGTATACTGTCAACACTCTCCCCCTCCCTAGCGTCTGTCGCCTCTGACAGACCTTTGATCGGCGGGTTGATCAATATAGTCCTGGAGAATGTCAGCTCCCACATCATGTTCTTTGATTCGCAGCCCTCGGATCAGGTCTCTCTGCAGGGTATCCCAATTGACTGGGCCCGGTATGTCCGGCTGTGGCGTTGTGTAGAGTTCTGAGTGCATCGTTTGTTCGCATGCAAAGAGGTGTAACAAATGGGTGGGCCGTGGCGCGAACACCTCTGAGTGTGCTTCCCAGAACCCCGTGGTGAACATTTCATCGAAAGTTTGCTTGTAGCAGGCAGGGAGATATCTGATGCGTGCGTGCCATGCATAAGCAACTCGTATGCTCGGGGTGGTGCTCATATCATATAGCAGGTCATAATTACCATTCACAAACCCGGGAATCGGAGGTTGAATATGACAGACATTTTGGAAAGTTTTGAGCACAACCTGCATCATATCAAAGATCTTGAGCATCATCTGGGCAGCCACATCTGGCATAGGGTGGAGGCGTGGAAGCCAATGTCTGATGGTAGCCATCATGTAGGCTACAGTAGGCGTGCCGTTTGGGGGTGCAATGGCAGGGTAATTGAGCCATTCTTTGCAATTGGCGTTGTTCTTGACTTTGATGGCGAATGACTTCCATGTTCTTCTCCGTTGCACTGGTCCATAGCAATTGTTATACTTCAAATGCATGGGTGCATGGTCCCATGTCCGTAGCATCTCGGGATAGGTTTCCAATAGCTTTTGCCTCCAGATGGGTTGGTGTATTTTCCCTTTGCGCGCCTCCTCTGGAATGTCCTCAGGTTCAAATTGTGTTGCGAAAGTTGGGTACTTGTTGGTCTTACGTTTGATCTCGGTGTTGTAGTCTGCCAACAGTACAAAGTATGGCTTATATTGTAATTCTGAGCTGGTTATTAGTCTTCTAGGGGCCAGATGTCTGAAGTAGTCTGATTGAAGTATGGTTTCTTCAATGGTCTTCATGGCCAACATCTGGTAGGAGATACGTTCTTCATGAGTCTGCCCCATTTCTTCTACCTGTTTCATCCATGCCGATGGGGGTTCCTCATAAGTGTCCTGTCCCTCCTCAGTGATTGTGCCTCCGAGAAAAGGTTGAGGCTCATAGTTCTCTTCAAATGCTTCCTCCACTGGAATAATAACTGCTTCTTCTTCTATGGGTTGCTCAGGTGGGGAAGGAG
The DNA here is from genome assembly GCA_020310875.1 of Ceratopteris richardii. Classification (NCBI taxonomy): domain Eukaryota; kingdom Viridiplantae; phylum Streptophyta; class Polypodiopsida; order Polypodiales; family Pteridaceae; genus Ceratopteris; species Ceratopteris richardii. Next base: position 159,339,079 of record CM035406.1, read on the forward strand.
GTCGTTCATATTGTAACAACTTGATTTTCAACTCTGCAACCTGTTGCCTTAGCTCAAGTACTTCATTGGTTACTGATAATTCCGGCTCTGGTGAGGTTGCAGCGTTGGCCATCTCTTTAAGTCCTTGTTGGTGTGGTGCAGGCACTTGGGCTTTCTGTAGTTCTTTGACTTGGTCAGCAAGCTGATCATGAGCTTCTAAGAGAGTGGCGTAGGTTTCTAATATTTGTTGTATATTCTCTGAGGGGATGGCTTGGAATTTAGCCGGGTCAATGGGTGCCCCTGGAGTATTTTCCATGGCTGCTTCGAGATTGTCTTGATTTTGTTGCTGTAGTCTTTTGTTTTCTTCTTGGGCAGCCGCTAAATGGCGTCGAAGTAGAGCCATGTTTCATTGTAGTCTAGCGTTACAGGCTAGCTGATCTCTAAGTTGTTCTTCAGTTACCCTACTCTTCTCTGTATGTGTGGACTCGAGCTCCACCTGATATTGTTGGAGGGTAGTCACCTCCTGCTGTAATTCCGTATTAGATAACTCCAGGGCAGTGACACGTGCCTGGAGATGGGCTGACAAAGTACAGAGTTCTTTATTGTTTTCTTCTAGTAACCTGTATTCCTGTTTAAGTTGGGCGGCAGCTTCGAGCATGGTGTTGAGTGCATGACTAAATGAAGTGGGTGCAAGGGTAAAGGTGGAAGATGCAAGGGGTGGGGGGATGGGAAAGGGAAAAGTGGATGTTGTGCCTACAGTGCGTGGAAATGGCGACGTGAGTGAAATGATACGTGGTGATGTTGGAATAGCAGTGGTGGTGGGTGATCCTGTGGATGGTGAGATGTCCATGGGATCGGACGTGAGAGTGTGTGATTCGTGCACTGTGAATACAGGAATGGTGGGTGGTGTGATAGTGGTGGCAGTGAATGTGGGGGAGTGGGGTTGGGAAAGGGACTTTTTATTATAATTATCCACCTGTTGGAGTATATTTACAAGGTTTGTCCAGAATGAGGGTTGTGTGACTTGGGTTGAGTGTGAGGCAGTTGCTAGGGGAGTGGTGGATAGGGTTTGGGTGTGGGTGAATGGAAAAGGATGGGATGAGGTCTGGCTATTGGCAAGTGGTTGTCCAAGGGCGGGGAGATAGGAAGGGTGACCTATTATGGTTTGATCGGTGGCCGGATGACCGGTGTGAGGTTCAAAAATTTGGGTGGAAGTGCTGGATGTGGGTAAAGGGAAGGATGTTAAAACGGAGGTGTGTACAATGGTTTCATGATGGGTGGATATCGGTTGTTCCGAAGGGATTGTGGAGAAGGGTTCTGAAGGGTGGATGGAAGGTGGCAGTGGGGATGGTACGTGTGTAATTACCTCTTGTTTGTCAGTGGGACTTGGGCTCGTCATGTGAACATCCTCTGAAATTATAGTAGGCAAGGCGGTAGAGGCTTCCATTTGAATCATTTTCCCGCGTCGTGGCCGTATATCAATCCTTCGTTGATCATAGATAGGGTTTTCCTGATAGACCATTGTCCTCAATGCTTCCCCGATCCCACATGTCTCTGCCAATAGATTCAATGATTCCACAAAATGTGAGTCGACATTCTCGGTTTGAAGCATCTGGTTCACTAGAGCTCTATTCGCCTCTTCTGTCATCTTATGTCTCCTCTGTACCTGCTTGATGGTCTTGTACAGCCGTCTGAGTTGTGCCGTGTAGGCAGGGGCCTCTTCTCCACTGTCTTCTGGTTCATTTCTTTGTTCACCTTCCTGAACTTGTGTATTTGGGTCCTGAGGATGTTGTGCCACTCCTTCCCCATGTACTCTGCTGGTCTCGCCCCGTGGCTGTTCTCTTTGGACTGATGCACCCGGATCAACATTGTCAGGGGAATCTTCACTGTCGGATAGGGGGACCGTCTGCAGGAATCTTTCAAAATCGAAGTTTGGATCTTCTGTGAAGGTGGCCATAGATGCAAACTCTGCATCGGTAGGTAGTGGAGGGGCGGATGGAACGGGTTGTACCACCTCCCCAGCTTGAACTCCTTGAAGATGGATCGTGAAAGGTGTGACCTGAGCTTCTGGTCGGGGAGAAGCTTCGGTCGTGGCTTCTTGAGGAATCGTTACCTGGGAGAGCGATCCACGCATTCGTTTTGCAGGCTGGCTCCCTGACTTTCGCCCTTTGAACAGCTCCAGTTGTGCATACTTTAGGGCTCGGGCAACTGGCACATCATATGCAAGACATCTGTAGATGATTCTTGTGAGCGCACAACAGCCATGTAGAGTAGGCTTCCTCACACCCCGCTTACCTGCCTCATACACTTGGTCTAAGATCCATACCGGCATCTTAATGGGCAAGCTTCCAGTCTAGCTTCTTGATTCTATTGCTTTTCATCGACTCGGGTATCAAGGGGTCACGGTCAGAAGGTACATGCGTGCCATACATCTGAAGTGCTTCCCTTATTAAAGTAACATTCAATTCAAACTTCCTCATTTCCTCCAGATTTGACAAGGAGGGCACCCAGAATGTGCCTGAATGATCCTTATCCCCTGTCGGCTTCAGCGTGGCAATTAGGTAGTAGCACCTGAGGAAATCTGGTTTAGGCAGAGCTGCACTGAAATAAGTTTGTAATCCTGCTTTTTGCCAGATATCTTGAAGTGGAGCTGCATTTTGCAATGCTTCGAATTCTCGTGAGAAGAACTGGAAGGTCCACCACACTCCTCCACATTCCATCTTGGATTCCCAGATGTGATCCGCGTCTCCCAAATCTCCTGGCATCTCATTGAACCAGTGAGAATGCCCCTTTACTCTTTCGGTTAGGCCATTTGGTGGATCTGGAATAGGAATCCTCCGCACATTCACGAACTTCTCAGGCCGGGCTGTTGGTGGGGCCTCCACCGGCATGGCATCCCAATTGATTGGAGCACCAGATCCTGCCTGAGAGCTTGTGCCTGCCGCTGTTGCCATGAGAGTAGGTTGCTTATCTGCTGGAAGAAGAAAGGCACATTAGTGTTGCATAGGAAACAAGATGTAATGGTGTTCCCTTCACAATACTAACATGACAATCCCGGAGGTCGGTGGTTAGTGGTGAAGTGTTTGTGATAGGTGTGAGTGGTGATTAAAGATCAGTGTCATCCTAGATGCATACTTTGGTTATGCAATGGGCTCCGAATGCTCCTGTGTTAGTGTGGACGGATTTACAGAATAGGGTCAGGGGGTTTAGTACACAGTTTAATTCTCCACACTTTGATAGAGGAGTCGTAGCTCTTAGAGCTAAAGACAGGTGAAGATTTCTGTATGAGAGTGTGATGTATTTGGGACCTTTTGGGTACCCATTTCCAGACATTCCTAGGGTTGATGGGAGTGGGGATAGTGAGAGGTGTAGGTATCTTTTCATTTTCTGAGTTGTTGGCCACGAGTGCTTGTGAAAGTTGCTTCATCCTAGTGCCTGAAGGTGAAGTAATTTGGGCTTGTAAGCAAGCCTTGGGCACCCATATCTGTCTAGCATTAGGGGTGGCCTTCATTGACCGCTTAGGAACCCAAATAGAAATGGTATGCCTAGGGGTTATCCTAGGGGGCTTCTTCACTTTGTTCCTTGATGGTGAGGCACGTTTCTTGTCTCCTTGAGAGTCTGCTATTAGAGTTGTGGGTTTTCCATCCTTGCGTATCCAGATCTGCTTCACGCCACGAGATGCTCCATGTTGCACGGGTTGGCGCTCCTGCCTCTTGATCAGCAGCCTCCTTCGTGTCGAGTGATGTTCGGTCTGCTCGTTTAGAATCTTCTTTGGGTCAGTTAGGAACTCCTTATTGGCTCCTGTACCTTCAGTAAGATTGACGATCCTCTGCACCATAGAAGTTTGTTCAAGAACAACATTGTTATCTTCATGTGGGTTCCTGGAGGGACCAGGAGTTGGTGCCTGTTCTATTGGTTTGAGTGTTTGATTTTCTAATTCAATCGTGAGACGGCTTTGGCCTACCCAAGCCTGAAGAAGTCCACTTCTTAGGTTGAGGTTGACTGCGTGATCATAGATCCAGTCTTGGCCTAAGACAAGAGGTTCGGTCAGATCCTCGTCTTCACACACTAGCACTTTTGCTGGCATGAGGACCTCTTGTATGTAGAGGGGAAGATCCACCTCTCCCATGCAAGGGGTTTCAACACCTTCTAATCCTATCAGATATGCTTCTAGGGGTTTTACCTCCAATTGCAGCTGCTGGCAATAAGAAAGCCGAACTGCACTTGTGGCTGCTCCTGAATCAATTAATGCTCTCACGCTTGTGCTGCGGTCTCTTTGTCCTATTTCTAGGACTATCTTATGGGTACGTTCACCTGCAGTCTCACACATGGCCATGTGATAGCCTGCAGACTCTTGAGTGTCAGTCATAGGCTGATCCCTCCCTTGTCTCCTCAACTTCATTCGTCTGATACGCTCTAAGGCCTCTACCTGTGCTTCTTCTCGAATTCGTTTTTCCTCCTCTTTACGTTGCTTAGCAGTATTGAGTCGGCTTAGCATTTCCTCCGTGAGGGGTTCCTGATAAAGCTTGACTCTGCATCCGCTAATATAGTTTGGGAGGACATCCCCCTCTAAAGTGGCTAGTTGTACTGCTCCACTCGTGGAGATCCTATTAATGATCATAGGTCCGTAGCCTCTCTTTTCTAGCTTTCTTGCGTGTTGTTTCAATGTGTAGACTAAAACTAGATCTCCTGCTTTCAAGCCCTTATCCTTCACATGGGCATCAAAGTATGCCTTTTGCCGTTTCTTTGCAGCATAGATGCCTGCTGCTGCTCGTAGCCTCGTCTCACCTAGACGCTCTAGATCCAAGATCCTAGAGGACAACTCATGTCCATTCCACTCATGCTCTTGTGCTACTCTTAAAGCTGGGATTAGGAAATCTAATGGTAGCACCGCATTCTGTCCGAAGACCATCTGAAATGGGGTGGCATTGAGTACCGTTTTGTAGGCAACTCGGTATGCCCAAACAGCATGATGAAGTTGTTTGTCCCAATCAGAGCATTTATTATTTACAAGTTTCGTCAATACGTTACACAAGATCTTATTCGTGCTTTCGGCTTGTCCGTTAGCTTGTGGGTGATAGGGTGCAGACTTCTTATGTGTCACCATGAATTCTTGAAGGAGATTTTCAATGACCTCATTCAAGAAGTGCGTACCTCTATCACTAACCAACTCTATTGGTAACCCATATCTAGTGAACACATTTTCGAATAAGAACTTAGCCGTCGTTTGAGCATCATTCTTTGTCGTGGCTTTTACTTCCACCCACTTTGTAAGGTAATCTGTAGCTACAATAATATATTCTGCATGGGAGTTTCTAGCTGGGGGGTTGATGGGACCTACAAAGTCTATACCCCACTTTGAAAATGCACGTCCTCCCATCATTGGCCTTAAAGGCATTTCATCTTTTCTTATCGGATATTGGGCACGTTGGCATGTGTCACAACTCTTCCAACAAGGGCTGCCACATGAACACTGAAATATCATAACCCTCCTCATCACAATGGGGTGTCCATTGTTCCTCATTGACTGCAATGTCCATGGTAGCTAAGATTTCTGCCCAACCATGAGGCTCAAATTCCTCATCTGGAAATATCATTGGTGTATAGGCTGGGTCTTTTATTGGTCTATCTCCTGGGGGAGTTCCTTCTTCTCTCGCTCTTAGGCGCTTTTCCTCATCCTCCGCGACCTTGCACATCCACAAGTGAGTGTCTTCATGCAGCCAGGATGGTTCAGGTGAACTTCCAGAATGCACGGAGATAGAATCTTCTTTCGCTTTGTGGATACGATTCCACTGTAGGGGTGGTACATCTCTGAAGGTGTATTCCTTCAGATTGACCTTGGTGGTGACCCCTAAGTGCTGTAAGTACAAGGAGTTGGTTCCCCAATCCTGTACTATTTGCAATTGTCGTAGGAAGGGTCTTCCTAGGATCATCTCGTAGACATTATTTTTCTCAAAGTCACATATAGCAAATGTATGTTCAAACTCTACACCACAAGTGGTTAGAGTTATCCCTTCAAGCAATCCGAGAGGTCTTTCAAAATGACCATCTGCCATTTGAAGTTTCATTCTCGTTGGTCTTAAGGTGGGTTTGCCCCACCGCTTCCACAAGGAAGTGGTCGCAATAGCAACACCAGCACCCGAATTCACAATTGCTTTGGTTGTGTAACCTTGGTAGGTGATCGGAAGATAAGTGTTACCTTCTTCACCTTCGCTCATGTCTCCTATCTTGTCGAGAGGTATCTCGGGAATTTTTTGCTTAGAGCCTACTTTTGGTATATTGGATTCAAGTTCTAGAACCTGATCCTTCACATGATTCCAGAGCTCCGGTTTTGCCTTGAGGAGCTCCTCTACAGTGAGATGACATTGAACCTTAGTGTTCTTCACAACATCAGTGTTTCTTGGAATCACGGAGTCTTCATTTCTTACCAATATTGTGGGGGCTCTGATCTGGAGAGATTCAGATTCCCATGGGCCTGTGAAATGAGGCAACTCTTGTAAAGAATTAGATTCAAAATCTAATCTCTCATCCTCTTGTTGCTCTGCTTGATCTCCATAGATAGACGGAATGTCTTGGGGAAATTGATCACGAAGATCATCAATCTCAAGAATAGGAGGGGAATCACCCTTCTCCTTGGCCCATTTCTCTTCTTGTATTTCCCGCAAGAACTCTTGAGAGTACTGTTGAATTGAAGGAGGTATTCCAGCATCCGTGGAATTAGGAACATAAGCTCCCTTTGGTGGTGAGCTTCCTCTTTCAACAACTGGTTGAGCCTCTGGAGGTAAAGAAACTTGTGATTTGTTTACCAACTGCTCTAATCTTTCTAGTAAGCCTTGGAAATGCAAATCCGGCTTGACAGAGTTTGTCTGATTGAACTTTTGACTAGTCTCAAGTATAGCTTGAGCTTGTTCTACCATTTTCATGCACATTTTCATCCGTTCAATCTCTAAATCTGCTCTAGGGTAACTCTTGTCTAGGTTTGCAGCTGTTGGCCCTTCTTGAAGTCGAGCCTGGTAGGCCTTGAACATCATGTCCAAGCCTTCAGGAGTGGGGTCAGCTAATACTGATCCTACTCGGGGTGGTGGGTGGGTTACGTGGGGTGTATTAGAGGGTGGAGAAATGGAGGGTGATGGGGATGGTAGTGGTGGAAGTGTGTGGGAGTGTGGTTGAGATATGATCTCTGTGATTTTTGCCTTGGTTTCTCTCAAGCTTTCTTCAAGTTCGTTTATCTTTTTTGCCCATTGCCTCTTCATTCTTTCGCGACTATCCTTCCAGGCTATAGTCCTCTTTTTGGTTATGCTCTTTGTTTCACTCACCTCGGGGCTCTTTTCGGGACCAACACCTTGGTGTTGTTGAAGTGCCTGGGCTCTTGTGATCACCTGCACAGGTGCAGTGGAGGTCACACTCCCTGTGGAGTCTACAACTAACCCAACAACATTGATAGGAGTGATTTTAGGCATGTTATTAGGGTTCTTTGGGCAATCTCGTAGGAGATGCTCTTTCCCGCAGTCTTGACAGAAACCCTGAATGGTTACTGGTTGAGGTTGTGTAGGGGCAGGCAGTGGACAATCACGTATAAGGTGATCTCCCTGACATCTGAAGCATGGTCCTCTAGGAAATGGGGGTCGTACCTGCCTAGGTTGAGGTCTAGAGTTGGGGTTTGTGTACATGACATTAGCATACTCAGGTTCCCCACTATTTTCACTTGGGTCCTCATAATAGTATGACTCGTTATGCTCGGGTGACTGCATGTAGTAAGCCTGTGGGCTATCCATATGTGTGGAGTCAAAACTATGGTCACTTGGATCACTGTCTGATAGCAATGGGGTAACTGGGACTATGGCTCTATTTGGATTTTCTTCAGTAGATGCATATTTCACTGGGATCACATTGGTGGGAGCAGGGGGTTGCTGTACTAGGACTGGTTGAGGTCTCTGCTGCCCTTGGTAAGGTGGTTGATAAGTTTGCTGTGGTCTGTTGTATTGTTGTAGTGGGTACTGATTCTGGTATCTACCATGTTGTGGATATGGCTGAGGATAATTTTGCCTAACAGTTTGTTTGTTATATGGGCAGTCTTGTGCAGTGTGGTTGGTGTACCTGCGCTCTATGGTGCAGTACTGGCTACTAGGATTCGCCTGGGGTTGGGCCATAATGGGACATACACTTGCCATATGGTCACCGCCACAATTGTAGCACCGCTTAACTGGGGTAACTCTCGGAATTTGTTTGCTAGAGACACCTAGTTTTTGGGCTACCTTCTCTGCAAGTTCCTCGATGGATGTGGATTGACCGGATGTCATGTTACTAGAGCTATCAGAATCCTTATAGATTTTTGATAGTTCTAATTCCTCACCTAGATTGTCCTCAATGTCTATGCACATGCGCACGCACTCTTCTATCGTTCTGGGGTCCTTCAGGTACACATATGACCTGAGCTTAGTGCTCAACAATCCATCTAGGAACAAGGCCACTTGTTTGGTTGGTGTGGGTAACTCCGACATCGGGCATCTCTCCAGGTACTATCTAAATCTTCTTCCAGCTAGTCTGACCGTCTCTTGAGGTGTTTGTTTGAAGCTATGAATTAGTGAGGAGGTGTTATGCCTGATTCCACTCTTAGAAAACTCAACAATAAATGCCTCTAAGAGCTGGTCTATGTTTCTGAAATGCCTCTCATTTAGTGGTTGAAACCACGTAAGGGCAGTGTTCCTAAGGGTTAGACCGAAAGCATTATATTGTGTGAATAGGTCCTCTACCTATTCAGCTTTCAATACTTGCCGAAATTCTGCCACATGGTCATAAGGGTCTCCCGTGCCATCGAAGTAATTCTTCATGGACTTCACCAGTTGAGTTGGTCGCAGGGTCCTAGTGTGTTCTCTCAGCCTTGGCAAAGGAAAATCATCAATATTCCTTTGATTCCATGGGGTTCTATGTCTCTCAGGTTCCACTCTATTCCTTTTTGCTCCCGTTCTTTCTCTTCCCAGGGAGTTGGCAAAACTTACCTCAGGTTTGTCTCTACTTCTATCTCTTTGAGCCCCCTGAGCTTGGGAGGTCCCAGCTCCTTGGTGACCAAAGGACACATTAGACCTTGGTTGGGGAAAAACAAATTCACCCTTCCATGTGTAGGCATGTCTGCCATGCTCAGTGACCACGAAGATTCTCTCTGATGCATTGTCTAGGTAGGTTACTTGGCCTGGGCTATCAGGGTCTTTAAACTCATAGATTGTGAGGGCACTCACTTCCTGAGGTTGAGAAGATTTATATCTCCAAAAAGCCTCATCGGTTTCTCGGTTTAAAAGCAGATCTATGCTTTTATTATCCTGTGGAATCCACTCTGGAATCATGATTCTGGTCAAGACAGATTTACCACAGGGAGTTCTTGGCTCTCTCTCTAAGTTCCCTTGCTCTATATCACCCATGTCGGTCTCCGCAATCACATTTGCAAACTCATCAGTTCTATCAGGAAGAGTGGTGACTACATATATAGTCCCCTCTTTATCTAGGTATGCTCCATTCTCAAACTTGACTACCGGGTGGTCTAATCCATGGGGTTGATCGGGGTTCTTGATCTGGACCACCGATCTTCTCAGTCCGTCTTCGTAGATGCGAGCACCTAGACGATTAGTCCTGATGTATTCCAATTGAGTCTTGTAAGGTCCCTCTGGCTTTTCTAGATAAGCCAACCCTGAACTACCTACTAGTCTCTCCATGTGATAGGACATCTCAGAATCACTTGTTTCTGATATGGGAGTGTATGGGTAATCACTCAACTGTTGGGCCCAAGACCTGGCAGTGTGATTGACACTAGCTTCAGAAGATCTGAGGCTTTGTCTGTCTCGGCCTAAGTTTCTGCCTGATCTAAGGTTCATATGCCTGATTTATCTACCCCCTTGGACTCAAGCACACTCTCGTTGCAAGTTAATTTGCACCAATCACTTTGTTCTTTTGAGTTGAATATTATGTTTATGGTCTTGTCTGAAATCACGTCGTCAGGAGTACTTAAGTGAATTTCCGCACTTGATAAGTGATCGATTCCCGTTTACCTTTTGTCCCTTAGGGTTTTCGCACTTAAGACCTATTTACTTCTTGCACTTGGTTGATTAATACTCTTGGATTTGATTCGTGCCTAACGTTGCCCTAATTAATTACCACACCTAAGTCGTACTTAGCCTAGGCTAGGAATTGACAAAGGAGGGTTGAGAGATCTTCCAACCTCAATTAGCTGGTTGACCAGACTGCTACATAAGCCCAAGAAGCCTTCTCCCAAGCTTGGTACTCACCCTTGCTAGCTTGCTTTGGATTGCCTTGAGTGCACACAAAGTTCCTGCAAAAGCTCACCCGTTAGTATAGCTCTATTGCCACAAGTAATTGAAAGACACACATCAATAATTTTAGTCCCCCTGGAGTAGTTCACTGTACCCCCTGAATCTGAGGACCACTTAGTTCCACCTAAAGGTCAACTTAAAAATGCATGTTCTAAAACTCCGCGTATGATTCTTACAAAAACCAGTCGAGGTCCACGTAGGATTCTCAACGAGCTTTCCAACAAGACCAAAATCTCATCAATCGGAGTTCGTATGGTCAAGTTATGACCATTCAGGCACTAAAGGGTCAAAACAGGCTCTCAGGGTTCAGGAGATCCCTCTCTGGTTTCGAGGCCTTTTGCCCACTTCCAAGGTTCTAAAGTTATACCAAGGTGCCTAAAATTAAGATCAACTACCCTTCAATTCACTCAAAATTAACCCTAACTTTTCATGCGTTAAAGGCCGTGTGTCGCGATAGGTGGGAAGTGTCGCGATAGCTCGTGAGGTATCGCGATAGGTCGAAGTGTCGCGATAGCTCGTGAGGTGTCGTGATAGGTCGAAGTGTCGCGATAGCTCGTGAAGTATCGCGATAGGTCGAAGTGTCGCGATAGGTCGTGAGGTGTCGCGATAGGTCGTGAGGTGTCGCGATAGGTCGCGAGGTGTCGCGATAGGTCGTGAGGTGTCGCGATAGGTCGCGAGGTGTCGCGATAGCTCGTGAGGTGTCGCGATAGCTCGTGAGGTGTCGCGATAGGTCGAAGTGTCGCGATAGGTCGAAGTGTCGCGATAGGTCGAAGTGTTGCGATAGGTCGTGAGGTGTCGCGATAGCTCGTGAGGTGTCGCGATAGGTCGAAGTGTTGCGATAGGTCGTGAGGTGTCGTGATAGGTCGCGAGGTGTCGCGATAGCTCGTGAGGTGTCGCGATAGCTTGAGATATGGTGAATTTTTCTGTTCTGTCTAGTGATCCTGGGAGCTCTAGGCCTGCGCAGTGTCGTGGTGCACTCAGAATCGTGATTGGGTGAAATTTTCAGAGTGTCGCGATAGCTCGAGTTCAACGCCTCGGGGACTGTGCAGGCAAATTCTATACCTGCTGAGCTTGCTGGAGATGATGATGGAGCTGCCACCTGCAAGAAACATGCAAAAAACACACAAAGACAAGCACACACACTCGCTCTCTCTCAAACTCGCACACAACAAATGAGGGAATGATAAGGAAGAGGGAATATGTATTGGAGAAGGAGGTGGAGGTGGAGATGGAGAAGGAGGTGAAGATGAAGATGGAGATGGAGAAAAATCAGAAATTTACCTACTACTTACCATTCCAACGCGTCCTCTCTACGTCTTACCATCACACGCTCGTCCTCAAAGCTCGATCCCCGGCAACGGCGCCAAAATTTGGTGTAGCTCAGTGATGAGTAACACCTCCTTTAATGTCAATCCGGGAAGACGTGAGGATGGTATGAAGACCACGAGCAAGTGGAAGCACAAGTGCGTGAGTGAGAAGCACACAAGCATGCACACACATACACGCACACGTGCACACACGGCAAGAACAAAGAGAGTAAGACAATGGAATCACTTCTATTGCAACCAAGTTCTCATACAAGCTCAAACTACAAGAAGCTAGCCCCAAAAATGAGCTCTCTAGCTCTATTTATAGTTCTTGACTAGCTTTGGCCCTGTCCAGACCTAGTGTCCGGCCTAGTGAAAAATTAGGTTCCAGGGCTTATTTGAGGGCCCAAATGAGATCTAGAAATTATAAAAATTGGCAGGCAACTACTTCTAAGGCTCCCCAAGCTCGAGGACTCCTCGGCTTGTACAAAATGGAGCTACAAAAAGGTGAAATGATATTTACAAGGGTTTGTAGTGATGAGAATCACTTTAAAATGATGTGAGGGTTTTGAAAAAAAATGGGTTGCCTTAGTGCTAGATCTGCATGTGTGTCCGTACTTGCTTCTTCCCGTATACTGTCAACAGTGGCCATGGAAGAAAGCAATGATGTATTCTGCAATGATTATGAACATATATGATGCATCATGTGTTGGTCACAAAAGGACTCTAGAATATTGTCAATGTCTTGCTACACCTCCAAATATAGTTACTGATGGTGATACGAATGGCATTGAAGATGATGATTTTAGGTTCATGTTCCTGGTGTGGTTCTTGCTACACCTACTATAGAGAAACTTTGTTGGGATGATAGAGATGCTGAGGAATATGTATTGTTAGCCTTGTCTATCAAAGGTTCCATTATTCCTCACATTCACTCCTAGACAATAGCAAAAGATGCTTGGTACACATTACCACTTTACACCAGACAAGGAATGAGGCTCGTGTTCACCTCTGAAAATATTTGGAGGGTGAGCATATGAATGAAGGAGATTCCATGGAATTTTTTCAAAAAATATCAAAGACTTAAAGGAGCAATTGATTGCTGATGATGAAACCTTGCTAGATAGTTCACTTATGTAGAGTGTTCAGAATGGTCTTCCAGATTCATATCCAAATCCCTTAACATTTGAGGAGTTAGTCTTTGTTCTATTGCAAGAAGATTAGTCTAGGTAGAACATATCCATTATGCGTGTTGCAAATCAAACTTTCCTTGCTATTTAGACAGGCGAAGATAAATGGAGCTCATAGTTGTAAGTAGAAATTTGCTAACCATGCACAATAAAATAAGGATGACAAAGAAGAGAAGAAAACCAAAAAATAGGATTTGTTTTACAAATATTATAAAGGAACTGATCATTTCCAAAAAAAAGAGTTGTCCAATATTGGTTTTGAACGGGGCAAAGAAAAAAGAGACTAGAATGGTTGTTGCAAAGGCCTCTACACCCAAAATAGAGTCTGCAAATCTTGTGCAGAATGAAGAATGGGTATTTACTAGTGTTTGCAGTTATGACCCATCTTCTCATGAATAGTGTATGTCTACAGTAGACTCAGATGTTTGGTACTTTGAATTGGGGAAACCAAACATCTTACCTCGCAACGTAGTTTTTCTTCACTTGAGCCTCTCCCTATTGGGAATACTATTGCATGCATCAACAACTGCTCTTATCTTGTCATGGGAGTTGGTAGATCATTTTGACTACTATCGATGGTAGTTCTTTTACATTCTCAAATGCTTTATTTATGCCAACAACCAAGAAAAATCTATTATCAGTTTTAGCATTAGCCAACATGAGCTTGTTTGTTAAATTTTTTGATGACAGGTGTACAATTCATGATCTGTCAAATGGTCGCATCAGTATTTCTTTTGACATTTTATGTTGTGGGTTGTGTAAGCTCATATATTAAGAGAAATTTTTCATGCACACTTTGGTTATCTGATTTTTTCTAGTTTTCTATGCCTGTAGAAATTTGAAATGGTGTCCTCTCTACCCAAACTTGAGGCACCTAGTAAACATATCTGTGAACATTGCATTTTGAGCAAAATGCAGCGTTCCTCCTTCCCAAAAGATGGTTCAGTACGAGCTACTCAAAATTTGTAGCTTATTCAAAGTGATGTTTGTGGTCCTATGCAAACACCTTCTTTGAGAACTACCTTTACTTTGTGACTTTCATTGATGGTTCTTCTAGGCATGCATGGGTATATCCATTGAAAGAAAAGTTTTAAATGTTTATGTGCTTCAAACAGTTTTTGGTTTTGGTTGAAAATCTATCAGCATGGAAAAATGGCACCCTCCATTTTGATCAAGGGGGGGAATATATGTCTTTTTTATTTTAATGCATTCTTGGCTGAAGATTGGATAAAACATTAGTGTATAGTTCCGTATACACCTCAATAGAATGGAGTTAATGAAAAGAAGAATAGGTCACTCATGGAGATGGGGAGATGTATGGTCAAGAGTCATGCTTTACGACATATTTTTTGACTTGAGGTTGTTATGTGTGTAGTATATGTACTTAACAAGTTTCCCACTAAAGTTTCCCACTAAAGCATTGCACTCTATCACTCCATTTGAGGCTTGGCATGCTTACAAGCCATGTGTTGCTCACCCGCATGTCTTTGGTTGTCTAGCATATGCATTAGTGCATGAACAACAACACAGGAATTCAGATGATAAAGCAATGAAATGTATTTTTGTTGTGTACAACTCTGAAAGCAAAGGCTATTGTCTTTATCATCCACGTACCAAACATATTTTGGTTAGCCATGATGTTGTTTTTGTTGAATATTGAATTCAACCATTACTTTCATGTACGAAGGAGACATCAATTAGCTCCAAAGATGTGTATGACACTTTGTTGCCTCCTTTTATATGTGGATAGTCTAGTGCTAGTCCAAATGAGGTAATTTCTCTACCTTTGGAGGTTCCACATGATGATGCAGATCATTCCATTTTTTATGCAAATTTACATGATGCACTTATTGATGATAGGTTTGATATACAAAAGGCAAAAACTATGCCTAAATGGCTAGTGCAAACTTTGCGAGATAGCAAATTAGATGCCTCTTTGTCATATTGTACTCGTTCAGGCTTGTATAGTGCTTCTTTTGCATGAGATCCCTATCCTATGGTTGCCTCTAGTCTTTCTAATGAGAATGAGCGTGTTTCATTTGATTAAGTACGAAATTCAAAAAATTGTATGGCTGCTATGCAATCAAAATGTGATGCTATTATGAAGAATGCTACCTAGACTTTATGTGACTTACCTCCTAGCAAGAATGCCATTGGCAATAAGTGGGTATACAAGCTAACGCATAATCCTGATGGAACAATTTACAAGTATAAGGATAGGCTTGTTGCAAAAGGTTATGCTCAAGAAAGAGGAATTGATTTTGATGGGAACTTTGCTCCTACATACCAAATGATAACTTTTCATCGCATTTGTGCACTTGTGGCTTATTATTGTTGGAATGTACATCAGTTGACATTAAAATTGCATTTATGAATGGTGAATTACATGAAGAAGTGTAGGTTTTTTAGCCTCATGGTTTTGTGTAGAAAGGGCATGAAAACCAAGTGTGCAGGTTGAAAAAAACATTATATGGTTTGAAGCAAGCACAACATGTTTGGTATGAAAAGATACATGCCTACTCGATTGCACATGGTTTTGAGAATAGTCCAACTGAGAGCACTTTACATGTTCAGCATGCAAATGATGTGCTTCTAATCATTCTTTTCTATGTTGATGAAATGCTCCTCACTAGTCCTAGTGAGAAGCATATTGCTGATTTTAAGGCTGATTTGCATGCCTCATTCGAGATGTCAGATTTGGGGCATTTGCATCACTATTTAGGCATTCATTTTGTGCAAGTTGATGATAGAATAGCTTTTTGTCAAAAAAATATATTGAAACATTATTGTAGTGTTTTGGCCTTATTAGCACATTTTTGGATGCTTGATTTACTTATGCATAACTTAGCCTGATATTCAATTTGCTATCTAAAAGTGAGCAAGTTTATGCATTGCCCAAGTTTCAAGCATTGGTAGGAGGTTAAGCGCATATTCTTTCGCTACTTGAGTGGTACTTGGCTACTTGGATTGTTTTATCCCAAGGGAGGATTGTTGATACAATTAGGTAATGATATGTGTGAACACAATAGGACCATCGGGGCACTTTTCTCCCTCTTTAGGAGGGTTTTGTCTCCTAGCTTGTATATATGCATATAACCCTAATGGTTCACTTATCTTTGTACATTCTCTTGGTAATACAATCAGTATTGTGTGTTGTGCTCCAAGCTTCTTCTCCTTCCTTGTGTTGTTCATGTGCTTCCGCAGACCTCAAACTCTAGCAACTGGAATCAGAGCATGTTGCCATTTCATCTAGGTCATCATCAAAACGCCTCTAGTCATAGTCTCAAATTTGCATGAAAATCAGTGACCATACTCAAGGTGTTTAAGACTTCAAGATTGCTTTGTTTTGTGGTATTGAAATTGCCATCCGAGCTCATTTTGGCCTCTAAATGCACTATCATAGTGCATGCATAGGCAATTTCATCTTTTTGTGCCAAAGATATATACAGGTTTTGGTTTGCCAATATAAGCACCCCAAGTCTACTATAGGCTTATACGATGTATCATGTATTGGTTGCAAAAGGACAATGGAATATTGTGCAGGGCATTGAAACATCCTATTACACCTACAAATGTACTTACTGAAGTTGTTGCAGATGACATTGAAGATGGTGATATTCTTTAGGTTCCTGTTCATGTTGCGGTTCGTCCTGCACCTACTATAGAGCAACTTCGTTGGGATGGTAGAGTTGCTCCGGCACATGCATGGATAGTCTTGTATGTAAAACGTGGCATTATTCCTCACATGTGTCTTGTAGAATAGCTATGATGCATGCGATACACGTACCACTTTATACCAAGCAAGGAATGAGGCTCGTGTTGCTTACCTCCAAAAATAGTTGGGGAGCAAGCACATAAATGAAGGAGATTCCATGGATATTTTTTTGACAAAGATCAAGATTTGAAGGAGCACTTGATTTTTGTTGATGAAGTCTTGCCTGATAGTTCACTTCTGTAGAGTGTTCTAAATATTCTTCCATATTCATACCAGAGTTTATCGATGATGAATGGCAATCAAAATTTCTTAACATTTGAGGAGTTAGTCTCTCTTTTCTTGGAGGAAGATCAATCTAGTCATAACACGTCCATTATGCATGTTGGAGATCAAGTTTTCTTGGCTAGTCAGAAGGGAAAAGGTAAATGGAGTGCTTCTACTAGTAAACAAAACTCTACTAATTCTACACAATCAAAGAAGGATGACAAAGAGGAGAAGAAAACAGAAAAGCAGAAATTGTTTTGCAAATACTCTAAAACAAATGATCATGTCATAAAGATATCTCAATAAATAGCTCCTAAAGAGGCAAGGAAGAAAGAGGTTGGAATGGTTGTTGCAGAGGCCTCTACACCCAAAATACAGTCTACTAATCTTGTGCAAAATGAAGAATGGTCATTTACTATTGTTTGCAGTTATGACCCATCTCCTCACGAACACTGTATGTCTATAGTAGACTCCGATGTTTGGTACTTTGATAGTGGGGCAACCAAACATGTTACGTTGTAGCATATTCTTCACTTCACTAGAGCATGCCCCTAAAAGGAATATTATCACATGCACCAAAAAATCCCATTATCCTATCATGGGAGTTGGTAAGATCATTCTGACTACTACTGATAGTAGTTCTTTTACAATTTCAGATGCTTTATTTGTGCCAGGGATCAAGAAAAATTTGTTAGCAGTTTCAGCATTAGCCAAGATCCGCTTGGTTGTGAAATTTATTGGTGACAGATGTACAATTCATGATCTATCAAATGGCGATTTCATTATTGCTTCTGACATTTTATGTCATGGGCTATATAAGCTTATAGACTATGAAAAATCTATGAATGATTCAGCATGTGCAATATATGATTCTCATGCTATGTCAGATGCAAAGCTTTGGCATGCACGCTTTGGTCATTTGAATTTCATTAGTTTGCTATGCTTGCAAAAATCTGAAATAGTATTCTCTCTTCCCAAACTTCAGGCACCCAGAAAACACGTCTGTGAAGGTTGTATTTGGGGGGGGGGGGGGGGGGGGATGCAGCATTCCTCATTCCCAAAAGATGGTTTAGTTCGAGCTACTCAAAAATTGCAGCTTGTTCACACAGATGTCTGTGGTCCTTTGTAGATACCCTCTTTTGCAAAATATCTTTACGTCCTGACTTTCATTGATAATTTTTTTAGGCATGCATGGGTATATCCATCAAAAGCAAAGGCCAAAGTGTTTATGTGCCTCAAACAATTTCTGGTTTTGGTTGAAAATCTATCAGCATGTAAATTGGGCACCCTTCATTCGGATCAAGGGGGGAATATATGTCTTCTAACTTTAATGCATTTTTGGCTGAATATGTGATAAAACACCAGTGTATGGTGCCATATAAACCTCAATAGAATGGAGTTGTTGAAAGGAAGAACATGTCACTTATGAGACAATGAGGTGTACAGTCAAGAGTCAGGCTTTACCACATAGTTTCTGGCTTGAGGTTATTACATGTGCAACATATGTACTTAACATGTGTCCCACTAAAGCATTGCAGTCTATCACTCCATATGAGGCTTGGTATGGTCGCAAGATATTTGTTGCTCATCTTCGTGTCTTTGGTTGTTTGGCATATGCATTAGTGCATCAACAACAATGGAGGAAATCGTATTATAAAGTAGTGAAATGTATTTTTGTTGGGTATAGTTCTGGAAGCAAAGGCAATGGTCTGTATCATCCATAGACTAAACACATTCTGGTTAGCCGGGATGTTGTTTTTGGAAGATGCTATTTAGCCATTACTTTCATGTACTTAGGAGACATCTATTAGCTCCAAAGATATGTATGATACTTTGCTGCCTCTTTTTACATGTGGACAGTCTAGTGCTAGTTCAAATGAGGCAACTTCTTAGCCTTTATATTTTTCACATGATGATGCAGATCATTTGATTTTTGATGCAGATTTACATGATAAACTTATTGATGAGAGAACTAGCATAGAGGAGGCAAAAACTATGCATAAATGGCTAGTGTAAACTTTGCAAGATAGTTTAAATTAGATGTACCTCTATCATACCGTACTCATTTAGGCTCTCATAATGCTTTTTTTGCATTAGATTGCTATGCTATGGCTACTTCTAGTCTTTGCTATATGATGAGGGTCATGCCTACCATTCTTTCCAATTTTTACTTTAACTTTCATACACACTTTTCAGTTTACTTTAACCACTTTAACCACACAACTAACTCACATCACTCTTTCATCCACTTTCCACACATACCTTTCATTTAAATTTTGACTTTAAACTACTTTAAGTGCATCATTTACTATTACCACTCTTTAAAACAACTTTAGTTATATATTGCTCACATACCATTCTTTTATCTAGCACTCACACACACCACTAGCTATTTATCCACTTGATTTATTATTTTAATTTAATTTCCCTAATTTTTCATAATTAAATAATTCATTTAATTTAAGCTTAGTTTAAGGTTTTAATTAATTAAATACCTTAGTATTTATATTCACACACACTATTAAAGTAACTAATTAAATCATATTTTAATTTTTAATAAATTAATGTTCAATTTATAGATTAATTTCATTAAAATATTTTAACCTTTAAAACACACTAAAAACCCTTATAAATCCCTTTGAAACTCATCAGAAACCTAGATTGACCCTAGTATTAACCCATTCAAACCTTAGCTTTAACCCTAAAATTAACATTCTAACTTAAATACTCATGAATTAATGTAAAGCTAGGGTCTTATACCCATGTTTCAATGTTTTATTGACTTAATCACACATTAAATGAATAGTTTAGGGTAAACCCTAATATGAGCATATGTTTTCTCCATCAATTTGTACCTATAAACACATACAGAGAGTTAAGTTCTAAGCAAAATAGTGTAATAGATGGATTAGAGTTAACCAATAACCAATAAACCTGTTTTAATTTTCTGGACATCAACTGGAAGGTGGAAAACTTTCTGACATTTGCCCCCACCAAACCTGCACATCGTCCCGATGGGCCAATTTGTAGATTCGGGGAAGCAATACTCGTGATGATCATCCTGAAAGTCAACCATTTCACAACATCAATTCTTTTATCAATTAATTTTAAACTTTCAAATATAACAATTTTGAATGCAACATGCTCATGAAGTTTATTTAAATTTAATCTAGTAATGAAAATATATCAAATTATAAAGTTAATCTATTAACCAGGTCAGTCAACAAAAACATTGATCTAAATTTCATCCGTTTATAAACTTTGCAAAGATTAGTATGAAAGAGAATTCATCTTCATTCACTCAAATGCACGTTTCATCATATACATGCACTTACATATGAGCAATCAAACATATCAAAGAAATCTACTAAATCTACTCATACAGACATCCGCCTTGTTTGCTCAATTTTATTCACTAGATGTGGTTTCCACAACTAGTCTTCTTCATCTTTTTGGCTTTATACAAAGATGATAAAAAGCTTCATGTAGATAATGAGTGAAAATACCTTTTTGGGGTGAAAGAAGGTATAACTTCCATGCATCAAATATTCTTTTTCTTTTTTATATCTCTTTTTTTTTCTATTTGATTTTTTTTTTACATTCGCAACTTTTTTGTTTAGAAGGGGAAAGGCTTAACCCCTTAATCCGATCTAAGGATCTAGATGCATTAACAAGAAAGACCTAGGTTTTCACAGATAAGGATCATGCATCAATATGCTCCTACACATATACAATTACTTCCATTACCAGAAATGAATTACGAATCCTTCTATCCATCACAAATCCCACTCAATCTATAAATTTAGAAATATAAATCATGCTTGTTTTCCTACTGTGATTAAATAGATTTTCTTTATAATGTGATACTTCTCATCCCAGATTTTAATAATTAAATTTAATATGAATGCAAGTGACATGTATAAATAAAAGCATAAAGAATTTAAAACATAGAAAAATACAACCTGAAATTAGCTTCTTCTTCAAGCTTTTCTTCTTCAAGCTTTTCTTCTTCAAGCTTTTCTTCTTCAACTTTATCATAAAACAATCTTTAATTTATTTGCTCAAAAAGCATCTTCAACTCTTGCTAACAATCAACAACATCTAGACTCACAAGTAAAATTAGTTTTCATAAATAATCTTTTTTCTTCATACATGTAAAAGAAAAAACATATTTTAAAAGAAAATTCATATATCATTTCTATTAATTAAAATTCATTCATCACATTCTTCATCATACAATAAGTCATAAATTTCTTCATTTCTTTGTTTGAATAATTTAACTCTTTTACCTGCAATTAAATCATGTAAAGCAGCAGATGGAAAATAAACAGTCATCTTATCTAAATTATGTACAAGATTTTGCGAGATATCGAACCAAAGTCCACCGTCATCTCGCTCAACAGTGGCATTTATTTGAAATCCTGATCTAAATATCTCAAAGGAGTTTTTCTTAAGGACCTACGATTACGAGGATGATTAATACAAAGTGTCATAAATTGAACAGATTGTAGGCCATCACGAGAACGAATTCTTACGAAAGCACTACCATCGTCAAGTACTTTGCTCTCCATTCTTTGTTCAGAAATGAATGGTTGCCCCAAAATAATTGGGTATGAACAATCATCATGAACAAAGAAATTATGTTCCTCTCAAACATCTCCAATAGTGATCCGAATACTTGCACAAGCTCCAAGTAAATATCCAGAAGCATTATTGGCTGCTTTCATTTTCCACCCATGGTCTCTATCTATAGGCCATTTTCCCTCATTATACAACTCCCTTGATACTACATTAATTTCGGATCCTAAATCTATTAAGGCTATTTGCAGTTTTATTGTTGTTTCCTATCTTAACCATAGTTTCAGTAGTTCCCTTGGCCCAATGTTTTGAGTATAATGACTATTTGGGTCTCCAATTCCTTTCTCTAAATGTCCAATTACGGGGCCCAAATGATTTCCATGTTCAGAAGATTCACGATATTCAGATTCATTAACTTGAACAATACTAACTTTAGGTTTATCATGTTCTTTCCTTTCTTCCATTTCTATATCCTCAGTTTTATATTCTATAGGTTCTCTTCGTCTTTTGATAATGCTCATAAAATCTTCTTTAACATATGTTCGTGAAAATGCTGACCATTCTTCTAATGTCATGGTTACCTCTGCTTTCATAATTTCCTCATCCATAACCTTCTGAATGTCTATTTATTTCTTTATTTGAGAGATCAATCAAAAAGTAGGCAGTTTTTTTTTGGCATTTTCTTCTTTAACACCTTCTTCACGTATGGGTTGAGCTTCATTGGGTTTATCTTGACTTCTATCTTCATTTGCTGTTTTCTTTTCTAAATTTTCTACCACTTTCTTTACTTTTCCCTTATTTTGAGGTTTCTTATCTTGTTCTTGTTGTTTAATTTCTTGTCTAGGCTCCGTTCTAGGTGGTTCATTAATTGACTCAATAGTCTCACTCTCTTTTCTAGCCCTAGTTGTTCGTTTAGACTACCCCTCTTCATCACGTTTCCTTTTCTCATCTACATTAATTTCATGAGCATAAACAGAGAACATATCTACTGGCTCATTCCAACATGTTTTTGCTCTAATATCTAACCTTCTAGCATATAAGATCTCAATTGTTAATTTTGCCCTACTAGCAGTATCATAAACTTGATTCCAAAAGTCACAATTAGAGTCATCACTTCAAGTCTACAAGCATATGTATTTTGACTTGTAGAGGCTTCAAAGAAACTCTTCATACCCCCTTTCCCATAATTTGATCCCAAAGGCCTTTTTGTCACATAGTCACAGATCTTTCTATCAACCTCCGTGACCCAATTCCTATCCTTGGCCTCTTTAAATAGGTTACATGTCCAGTGTGGGTGGTCAACATCATCACACTAGAGACATCTACGGGCTTGGTTAAATGTTCTCCTAGTTGGCATTTGAGTCCTAGGATTTTGCTCTAGCTCTCTCAGTTTCTCCTTATCTCTTAATCTAATTTCTTGCATACTTTTCATGGTTTCCATTTCAGTTGCTAAAGTCTCCATACGTTTGGCTATTGATTCTACTGTAGTTTTCAACATTGTAATTTCAGATTCATCCTTACTAGGGTTATAAGAAGTGTGATCATTTTCAATCTTAACTATCGTATCTCTATCATTTATCCTAGGGGTTTGCATTTGATTGCGCTCCTGTCTTTGAGCTAGCCTGTGGACACCCGCTGGTACATTCTCCCAATTTCCAGTTAACCCACTAGTAGTCACTCCGTCCTCAAGCATAGGTTCAAGCTCATGTGTAAGAGAGGGGTCTAACATGCTTAGAAAACTTCGTAATTTATCCGGCTCTAAACCTGTTCGGTCTGCCTGAGGCATTGGTTAAATTTAACATCAAATTCAGTTAATCCTTGAGTTATATGCTGATCAAGTTTCGTAGTTCCTACCCATCTCATAAATGTAGCCCTATTATTCTTACTATAATCTTCATGTGAAAATTCAGTAAGAAGTTGAGTTTGAAAGTTTGCCCAAGTAATATTAGGTTGGACTACTCTAAGTTGAATTCTTTCTCTAGTAAAACCATAAGAAATACGTATGAATGTGTCCTTTTTATGATCAGGTAGCCCATATTGTTCAGTAAGTTGTTCATAATATTGAAGGTATGTAGTAGCATTTGTCCCATTAAATTCATCCCTATCCATTTTAATTGAATCAATTATTTTCCAAATACATTGTTCTTCAAATTGATTAGCCATATTTTATAAATCTAACTTTACTGATAGAAATGAAATATATGTATGTAGTTCATGTAGTAGTACCTCTATTTGTTGTTCTTGTTGCGATGTCGTGGTAAAAGATACTTTACAAACAGAAGTAAAGAAATATACCTGATTAAACTCGATGAAGAGGCTCTTTGTGATTGTGCTCTATGCAAAGTCTTTACGTTAAGGTTGATCAAATTAATCTAATACATCAATTCTAATTATGCATGTGCAATCCTTGCTTTCACAAAAGTTGAGAGACAAAGGTAGTGTGACGAGGATCCTTCTACTTGTAAATCTCCATGGAGGCGCTCAGGTCCCAATGACCAGCCCTCAACAACCAGGAGATTACAAGATTTAAGAGTCAGCTTCAGCTACCAGGGATGTAGATGCTTCTGCTTCAATCGCCAAATTTCCTATATGCATATGCAGAGCATAAAAATATACCTTTATACCTGAGATGTCGCGCTGAGCCTTCACATCGGGTTCACCAAATGTCGGGAAGTTGCGGACATACGGCTGGTGGATCAAGCCAATCGCTAAATCCTTTGGCACACACAGGGTGTTTGAGACAGCTCATGCAAATTAAGTGTATTTTTCTTTATGACTAGGATAAATGAAGTTTCTAAATATATAGAAATATGAAAAATCTAGGAAATATCTAATAGGTAATGCTAATCACTCTATACTTCTAAGGATGGTATGGTTGAGTTGCCCTATACCTAGCAATAGCTTCTTGAGATGAAGGTAAAATTAAGGATTCCTCAGTTATGTGTTCTTTAATAATTTCTTCTTCTTGGTTTTCAATATGTTGTGGTTGCGTATGTCTAATTAGAGGTGGTGGAAATGAATCTACACTATCTTGAGGTTTGGGAGATGTAATGGAAAATAATGTTAAAAACCTAGTAAGACAATGATCATAAGATATACGGAGATTAAATATTCTTGCATAATTTTATCCTTAACGACTTCTACTTTGACTTCTATAGTTGCATTACTTTTAGATTCAAATGAATGCTCTGTAGACATCGGCAATGAAGATCAATGGAAATAAGAAATGAATTAATGAAAGTAACAAGAATAGGTTTTAACAATAATAATGTGAATGAGAAATCTTTCTAAATGATAAAATTTAGCTAAAATGATGATAAATTCTAGTGATTCCTATACAAAGAATATGGTAAATAGCTTGATCAAAGGTAATCTTCAATGGGTTTTCATAAGATAGATGGATCTCTGGATCATATAATTGTCAAATTCTTCACTCTTTCGCAATGCTCTTCGGACACTTGTAATGTCTGAAAAAACATTAAGACATAAGTATAACTTACAAATCATAATTGTCATTACATTCTCATATATTCTCATTCATATTTAATCCTCATGCATATGCTCATGCACACATTAAACCATTTACATGCACTCTAATGCATACATTCACACTCATGCTAATACATACTAATACACACACTTTCATATGCACATGTTCATACTAAGTTTATACATATTAAGTTCATGCATTATCTTATGCTTATGCATGCTAATCATGCATATACTAATACACATGTTCATATATACTAAAATGCATATTTTCTAATATGCACATGCATTCATTTATGCATATGTTCTAATGTACTTGCACACTTATGCACATTCATGCTAAAACTTAGATACATTCATACACATACTCATCTTTGCACATCCATACTATAAGCTTACATACATCACTTTTCATATGCATACACACATACATTCACTTAGGCACACAAAGATGTATAAATATTTATGCATAAATTAATCACTAAATAATAAACAATAATAAACTAAATAATAAATAACAACATAAACCAAACACTAAATAATAAACTAAGCAATTAATACGAATAATACATATAATTAATTTAATAGTTCATTAATCTAAAAACAAAGAAATAAACAAATAAAAATAAAACAATACAAACACTCTCCCTTTCTCTCTTTCTCTCTCTCTCTAACTGTCAATCTCTCTCTCTCTCTCTCTCTCTCTCTCTCTCTCTCTCTCTCTCTTTCTCCCTCTTCGTCTATAGCCAGTTCCCACCATAGGAACTCATCCTTCTCTCTCATCTCTTTTATTTCTCTCTGTCTCTCTTAGCCCAAGACATTGATCTGTCGCGTGCTGCCAACACGGCTATCTCTCTCTCTTGTATGCTACATGTCTACAGCCGTCACCATCGCTCTGCCTATCTCTCTCTCTAGACAATGGACGTTCCATTCGCCTGCAGCGCCGCCAGTCTACCTCTCTTTCTTTCCTTTCTCTCTCTCTCTCTCTCTCTCTCTCTCTCTCTCTCTCTCTCTCTCTCTCTCTCTCTCTCTCTCTCTCTCTCTCTTTCGCATCCCCTTATGCGTCGACATCAGCCAGACTGTTCGCATCTCTCTCTTTATTCACGAATCACTCTCCGGTCTCCAATGCGTGCGACACATCTGCTTCCGACTCTTCTCTGTGAACCTTACAGTCAGGCTCTCAATTTTTGTACGCGCATCTACTACTTGCTTGAACTCTGGCCGACAGGTCTTTGACACTGACCCCATAATCTCTCTGTGTCTGTAGACTGCACCTCTAGAGAGTCTAGACACGGACCACCACCCCAATCATCATCTCTCTCAAGTAGGCCAGCGCTCTTTCTGTCAGTAGTCTCTCTATCTC
Source organism: Ceratopteris richardii (assembly GCA_020310875.1). Taxonomy (NCBI): domain Eukaryota; kingdom Viridiplantae; phylum Streptophyta; class Polypodiopsida; order Polypodiales; family Pteridaceae; genus Ceratopteris; species Ceratopteris richardii. The sequence goes on from CM035406.1 coordinate 159,365,286, forward strand.
TCTCCTGCCTCACACGCCACCTATAACCCCACGTGCCTCTCTTTCTAACTCAGCTCTCCACAGCGTCATTTCTCTCTCTCTCTCTGTCATGGCCTGCACATTGTAGGTCGATGGAAGGTGAAGAAGCTATTCTTTCTCTAACTACGCAAGGTCATCAAAAGGAATAAAGCAAAAAAAATGATACACTTTTTGCGTGTTCAGAACAACACGGAGGAGAAGAAAAAAATAGGAGAGATGACTACCTGAAAAAACATTAGAAAAAACTGACACAGTATACTCATATTTATACACACACTGAGGGTAATGCCTACCATTCTTTCCAATTTTTATTTTAATTTTCATACACACTTTTCAGTTTACTTTAACCACTTTAACCACACAACTAACTCACATCACTCTTTCATCCACTTTCCACACATACCTTTCATTTAAATTTTGACTTTAAACTACTTTAAGTGCATCATTTACTATTACGACTCTTCAAAACACTTTAGTTACATTTTGCTCACATACCATTCTTTTATCTAGCACTCACACACACCACTAGCTATTTATCCACTTGATTTATTATTTTAATTCGATTTCCCTAATTTTTCATAATTAAATAAGTCATTTAATTTAAGCTTAGTTTAAGGTTTTAATTAATTAAATACCTTAGTATTTATATTCACACATACTATTAAAGTAATTAATTAAATCATATTTTAATTTTTAATAAATCAATGTTCAATCTATAGGTTAATTTCATTAAATGTCAATTATTTTAACCTTTTAAACACACTAAAAACCCTTAGAAATCCCTTTAAAACTCATCAGAAACCTAGATTGACCCTAGCATTAACCCATTCAAACCTTAGCTTTAACCCTAGAATTAACATTCTAACTTAAATACTCATGAATTAATGTAAACCTAGGGGCTTATACCCATGTTTCAATGTTTTATTGACTTAATCACACATTAAATGAATAGTTTAGGGTAAACCCTAATATGAGCATATGTTTTCATCATCAATTTGTACCTGTAAACACATATAGAGAGTTAAGTTCTAAGCAAAATAGTGTAATAGAGGGATTAGAGTTAACCAATAACCAATAAACATGTTTTAATTTTTCTGGACATCAATTGGAAGGTGGAAAACTTTCCGACACCGCTTACACATTCTACTTGGGAATTAGAAGCTCTAGTTTGCAATTACTTTTCCTCATTGATCATTGAGGACAATGATCTTTAGAAGGGGGAGAGATTTTTAGTCATTGGTCTATAGAGATCAGTGCACATGTGTTTGGGACAAGGGCCAGTCATAGCCACAAGCTTGGGGGATATCCTAAGGTATTCAATGGTAATATGAATTAGTATTGCATGATGGCCACATGGTAGCACTAGACCATTCTAGATCATTAATATTTTGGATGCAAGAGGATATATTGGATGGGAGGAGAGTGGCACACACATCATTCACAATTCTTTAGCCTTCTAGTTCTAGCATCTAAATGTTATACATTGGTCTATAGAGACCACTCCAGGTGTGTGTGGGACAAGCAATAGTCATAGCCAAGGTCCCAAGCTCGGGGGATATACGTATTCAATACTAATGGGTATAAGTGTTGCATGATGGACACATGGTGGCACTAGACCATTCCAAATCATTACTATTTTGGATGCAAGAGGATACATTGGATGGGAGAAGAGTGGCAGACTCATCATTCACAAGTCTTTAGCTTTCTAGTTCTAACAAGTGCTTGAACAACAACACACGAAATTGGATGATAAAGCACTCAAATGTATTTTTGTTGGGTACAATTCTGAAAGCAAAGGCTATCGTCTATATCATCCACAAAATAAACGCATTTTGATTAGCTGTGATGTTGTTTTTGTGGAAGATGGTATTTAACCACTACTTTCATGTACTAAGGAGACATCAACTAGCTCCAAAGATATGTATGATACGTTGCTGCCCTCTTCTTATAGGTGGATAGTCTAGTGCTAGTCCAAATGAGGTAATTTCTCAGCCTTTACAAGTTTCATATGATGATGTAGATCATTCCATTTCTGATGTAGATTTACATGATGCACTTATTGATGAGAGAATTGATATAGAGCAGGCAATAACTATGCCTATATGGTTGGTGTAGACTTTGTGAGATAGGAAATTAGATCCACCTCTGTCATATCATACTCGTTCAACATCTCAGAGTGCTTCTTTTCCATCAAATTGCTATGCTATAGCTGCCTATAGTCTTTATGATGAGATTGAGCCTGCTTCGTTTGATGAAGCATAAAATTCGCAAAATTGGATGACTGCTATGCATTCGGAATATGATGCTATTATGAAAAATGGTACTTGGTCTTTACGTGACTTGCCTCTTGGAAAGAAGGCCATTGGCACTAAGTGGGTATAGAAGCTAAAGTGTAAGCACACCCAAATCAGCCAAAAGGCATCTAAGCCATACATACTCAACAATTGCTATGAAAGTTTCCCTATACCAAGATATGCATGATCTAGCAAGCATGAAGCAAAAAGCAAAAACCACTAGTGGACATAAGAGTGTCATATGAACTAGCCCAATCATAGTAAAAAAAAGCATGTAAATATAGCGATAGTGATCCCCCCTTGTGATAAAACAATCCAAGTATTCTGGTACCACTAAAGTAGAAAAAGATGTGCTTAACCACCTGCCAATGCTTAACACGTGGGCAATGGATAAATCTACTCATCTGAGAGACAACAAACTAAATATCAAGCCGAATTATGCATACGAAAATCAATTGTCAAACAGTCTGCTCATAGATAACAACATCAAATGCTTCTCCAACATCATGAAGACTCAACCATAAATCTGTTTCCATAGGAGTGGCAATAGGTTTGCAATCTTCAAGGCCAAAACATTGCAATAATGTGTCATATATATTTTGTTTGACATAAAGCTATTCCCCCATCAGTTTGCATAAATTCAATTCCCAAATAATGATGCAAGTGCCCCAAACCTCACATCTCAAAAGAGGCATGCAAATCAACCTTAAAATTAGCAAGATGCTTCTCAATAGGACCAGTGAGCAACATATCATCAACATAAATAACAATTATCAGAAGCACATCATTTCCATGTTTGACATATAAGGTGCTCTCAGTTGGGCTATTCTCAAAACCATGTGCAATCAAGTAAGCATGTATCATTTCATATCAAGCACATGGTGCTTGCTTCAAACCATATAATGCATTTTTCAACTTGTGCACTTTGTTTTCATGCCCTTTCTACACAAAAACATGGGGGTGAAATACATACACTTCTTCATGTAAATCACCATTCAGAAATACATTTTTAATGTTCAACTAATGTACATTCCAACCATTATGAGCTGCAAGTGCACAAATGCTATGAATGGTGGTGATTCGACATGTGGGTGCAAAGGTCTCATCAAAATCATTACCTCTCTCTTGGGCATAACCTTTTGCAACAAGCCTAGCCTTATACCTATCAAATTTTCCTACTTCAGCTTGTATATCAATTTAGTGTCAATGGCCTTTTTTGCATGGAGGCAAGTCACATAAAGAATAGGTACCATTCTTCATAATAGCATCATATTCTGATTGCATAGTAGTCATCTAGCTTTTTTAATTTTATGCTTCATCAAAAGAAACAACATTAGAAAGACTAAAGGTAGCCATTGCATAGCAATCTGATGCAAAAGAAGGAGTATGTGAGCCTGAATGAGTATGGTATGATAGAGCTGCATCTAGTTTGCTATCTCACAAAGTCCACATGAGCTATTTTGGCATAGGTTTTGCCTCCTCTATATCAATCATGTAACCAACAAGTGCATCATGGAAATCAGCATCAAAAATCAATTTATCTGCATCAACATGTGAAATTTGTAAAGGTTGATAATCTACCTCATTTGGACCAGCACTTGATTGTCCACCTATAAAAATAGGTAGCAAAGTGTCATACACATCTTTGGAGCTAACAGATGTCTGCTTAGTATATGAAAGTAATGGCTGAATCGCATATTCCACAAAAACAATATCACACCTCAGCAAATTGTGTTTAGTTTCATGGATGATATACATGATAGCATATGCTTTCAAAAATCTACTCAAGAAAAATACATTTCACTACTTTATCATCCAATTTCCTGCATTGTTGTTCATGTACTAATTCATGTGCCATATAACAAAAGTCATGCAGATGAGCAACATATGGCTCATGACCAAGCCAAGCACATATGAAGTGATAGACTATAGTTCTTTGGTGGGACATGTGTTAAGCACATATGTTGTACACATAACAGCCTCAAGCCAGAAGCTATGTGGTAAAGCTTGACTTTTGACCATACACCACCCCATATCCATGAGAGACATGTTCTTTCTTTCAAGAACTCCATTTTGTTGAGGTGTATATGGCACTGTACATTGATGTCTTATCTCATGTTCAACCAAGAATGCATTAAAATCAGAAGATATGTATATATTCCCACTCCCCCTTATTAGAGCACAAGGTGCCCAATGATAGAATTTCAATCAAAACCAGAAACTATTTGAAGCAATAAACACTTTAGACTTTGCTTTCAATGGATAAACCCATGCATACCTAAAAAATTCATCAATAAAAGTCACAAAGTAAAGGTAGTTCCCAAAAGAAGGTGTCTACATAGGAGCACAAACATCACTATGAACAAGCTACAATTTTTGAGTAGCGCTAACTGAACAATCATTTGGAAATGAGGAACGCTGCATTTTGCCCAAAATAGAGCCTTCATAGACATGTTTTCTAGGTGCCAAGTTTGGACAAAGAGTATCATTTCAAATTTCTCTAAGTGTAGCAAACTAGTAAAACTCAAATGACCAAAGTGTGCATACCAGAGCTTTGCATCTAAGATAGCTTGAAAATCTTGAATGGCACATGTTGAATCATTAAAAATTTTGCATAGTCAATGAGCTTATACAACCCACGTCATAAAATGCCAAAAGCAATATAACATTGCCAATTTGACAAATCATGAACTGTTGATGTGTCATCAACAAATTTCACAATCAAGCTGATCTTGGATAATCCTAAAATTGACAACCTATTTTTCTTGATCCCTGGAAAAAACAAAGCATCTGAAAATGTGAAAGAACTACCATCACCAGTAGTAAGAATGATGTTACCAAATCCTATAACGAGATAAGAGGCATTGTTGGTGCATGTGATAGTATTTCGTGTAGGGGCTAGCACAAGTGAAGTGGGGAAATTGCATTGCAATGTAATATGTTTGGTCACCCCACTATCAAAATACCAAAGATCTCAGTCCACTGTAGACATACACTGTTAATGAGAAGATGGATCATAGCTACAAATAGTAGTAAATGCCCGTTCTTCATTATGTACAAGGTTAGAAAACTCTATTTAAGGTCTGAAGGCTTCTACAACGACCATTCCACCCTCTTTTTTCTTTGCCTCTTTTTAGCCAATTTTGGACAACTCTTTATGAAATGAAATTTCCTTTAAAGTATTTGTAGAACTGTTTCTGCTTTTTTTGTTTTCTTCTTGTCTTTGTCTTCCTTTATCAACTATGCAGCATTAGTATTTTTTTCTTCTTACTAGTAGATAAGCTCCATTTACCTTTGCCCTATTGACTAGCTAAGAAAGCTTGATCTGCAACATGCATAATGGACCTTTTCATCCTAGACTGATGTTCTTGCAAAAATAGAGACTAACTCCTTGAATGTTAATGCATTTGTCATTCATCATCAACCAAAGAGTAGAAGCAAGACTTTGATATTGTTGGAACATCAAGCTTTGATTATGCTTGAGGTGGATATGCTCCATCAAATTCATCATTTGAATGATGCCACATATACTTCTTGAAGAGTTTTTGCATTTATTTATTGATTTTATTGAGAGTTTGATAATAGAATCACCCTCTTATGTAGTTTCCAAAGTATTTATCTTTGTAAAAGGGAAGAATAAAAGGACTAAAAGCCACGAGTTAGAAGTGGTTGGGATTGATTCTCAATCAATCAATCAAAAAGTAGATTTGATTTAAACTTTCCCTTTTCCTAGATTGTAGGAAAATATTCTAGTCAATCTAAACTACCAAACCCTCTTGATTTCAGATTCAAATCCTTGGAGAAAAGGATAGATGCTCAAGATTTTATATAAAGACTACACAACATTTGTACAAAAAGAAGACTGATGATTTAAAGTAGTACATATACTCTTTGATCATTGCTTGGTGCCATTTTTTTTCTCTGCTCCTTCTTCCTTAGACTGAGTCAACTTGTAGAGATTGATGCTCTATCTACAGAGCTCCAAACCCACTCTTCAAAAGCACTCATTGGAAAGTCTTGAGTCATTCTCTGCAACTCCCTCAGAAAATCGAGATGACACCAGTTCAATGCTAAGGTGATTGCTCCTTCTATAGTTGTTATAAATTATGGCTTGTATGCATTATAGCAAGCCAACCCTATGTTTGACAATCCCTTAAGAGGAATTTTTCCAATTTTTACTGTGCCATTTGTGATGGAGTATATCCACTCCTAGTTGCAACAAAAGAATGATAAGCTCTTCCTAGGAGCAAACCATTCACTACCACATTCCACCAAAAATTGAATTCCTCTCTGGACCTGAGGATTGAACTTATGAAAATTTGCATAGTACAAATAGACTCTCTATCTAATCACTAGCCAATCATCATTGCTTTCCAAAATCTCATCAAAACTAGTAAGGCTCGTTGGTTTCATGTCTGCCGATAGCTATCACTTATGTGTACCTCTTCACACACATATGTTGGGGAATATGCAGAGATAGACTAGACAGCTTTTAAGCTCAATATACAAAAATACAAGGAACAATTGATAGTAAGATTATATTCAAAAGAGATCTTACAATAAGAGCTTTAAGGCGAGCTATCTTGCGCATGAAAGACAAAACTACACAAAGAGATATAGACGAAAGAAAATATCACCCAAAGTGAAAATTTCAGCAAGCAAAGGGCTAGCTTAACTAGGGACTAGCTTAGACCCAGAGAATACACTCCCAATGAGAGCCTAAAAGTGCACAAATGAAGCTTGAGGTGGCCACAACTTTCTTCCAAGCTATTGCTTATATAATGCTCTAAAAGTTGGTGTAGAATTTGAATTCAAATCATGCCTCCCAAATTCCCCACTTTTCTCAATCAAGGTAGATGGAATATTGAGCCAAAAAAGTCGTGGAAAAGTGGTTTTAGACTTTACCAAAAAGTGAAATGATGTGGCACTTGAGTTAAGCATTGGTGTACACACATTTGAGCTTGTACATTTCTAACACTCCCCCTCAAGCGCAAGTGTTAGTCTCTATTGATCTCCTTTATGTTGAGGTTGATCTTGAACTTCTCCAACTTGCTTGCATCCATGAATTTGGTCATGATATCTGCAAGTTGCTCCTTTGTGTTGATGTACTTTATGTCCACTTCCTTTCTAGTACCTTCTCTCTGATGAAGTGATAATGTATCTCTATGTGCTTGCTTCTTGCACGGAACACAGGGTTGCTTGCTAGATGAATGCTTGACATGTTATCTCCAAATAAAGGGAACTCTTTGACCTCCACATCCAATTCTTTGAAGATCTTCTTGAGCCACATGCTAAAGCTTTGTACCCAGCCTTAGTAGATGATAATGCAACTATAGGTTGCTCCTTGGACATCCATGAAATGACTCTTTGACCTACTGTGAAGACATAGCCAGATGTGCTCCTTCTTTCCTCCTTTGAACATGCCCAATCAGAATCACTAAATCCTTGAGGTTGTAATCCATCTCCATAAGGGTAGTACAACCCTTCGTTGATAGTGTGCTTGATTTACCTAAGCACCCTCTTGGTTGCATTCATATGAACATCAGTTGGTGAATTTAGAAATTGAGAAAGAACTCCTACAACATAAGACAAGTCAAGTCTTGTGATGGCAACATAATTAAGGCTTCCAATTATGCTTCTATATGCTGAAATATCTTCAAGAGGTTGGCCTTCACTTGCACATAGCTTAGTGTTTGGATCCACAAGTTGTGTGAGTGGCTTACATTCACTCATACCATACTTATAAAGTACATCTAGCAAGTATTTCCTTTGAACAAGGTAAATACCATTTTCCACATAGAAAAGCATTTTTTACATCCAATTGATATATTGGCCACCTAATAGATGTGGCAACCCAAATGATTGTCCTAATTGTGGTCATCTTTGCAACCAGGCTGAATGTTTCTTCATAGGCAATCCCATAGGATTGAGCAAATCCTTTGGCCACAAGCCTTGCTTTATACCTAGCAATTGAACCATCAGAAATTCTCTTCACTTTACAGATCCATTTGTTACCAATTACCTACATCCCTTCTTGTCTTGGAACAAGACTCCATGTGTTGTTGTCTTCAAGGGCTTTGTACTCTTCTTCCATAGCTTCTTGCCTCTCCTTTGTATCTTTGGCCTCTTCATAGGTAGAAGGTTCATGATCTTTCATAACCTTAGTCATGAAAGCATAATGCCTAGCAATATAACTATCATAAGTAAGCCTTGAGATTGGATGTTTTACCCTTGTTGACCTCATTTCTTCTTCTTTTGGTGGAATGAAACTTCTTTGCCTTGGTGCCTTGATTTTTGCTTTTGATGTAGCTCCCCCTTCTAATATAGGTTCTTCAAAGTCTTCAACTTCATGTCCATCTTCATCAAGATCTACCAATCTTGCCTTTCCTTTGTTCACTAATTGATGGTTTGAATCCATGCATGGACTCCATGTTCACTGATTTCCAAGATATCTTGAAACCTAGCTTCATATCTTCTCTCTAGCTCTTCAATATATTCATCCTGCAATGGAACTTTGGAAGCATACCATGGTTTGATTTCATCAAACACTACATCTCTAGATATGTTTAATTCGTTTGTATTAGGATTGTGGCACCTATAACATTTTTGCTCCATAGCATAACCAATAAACATACATCTTTCAACCTTTGCATCCATCTTACCTCTCAACTCTTCTACCACATGTGTGTAGCATACACAACCAAAGGTTCTAATGTGTGAAAGTTCTGGTTTCCTTCCACTCCATGTCTCCTCAAGTGTCTGTTGGGTGTGTGTAGAAGTGTGAGAGACACACGAGAAGCACACACAAGGAGCACAAACGTAGCAAGACACACGGAGAAGATGATGGTTGGAATAGCTCTCTCTATTGATCGATGAATTGAACTGAAGTAAGAGCTGAATAATATCCCTAAGTACAAAGTACCACCACATATGAGAGTATCAAGTATGTGGTAACATGGGGAAAAAACCTCTAGCCAGCACTAGAGTAAAAAGTGCCCATGTATAGGGAAAAGGTTCACATCAAAGCTACTTGAGGAACACATAAGTGTAACAAACCCCCCTGGAGCAAATGATGTGAACACATACAGGGAGTGAAAGATTAGCCCCCACAAGGTAATAAGCCTAAAGCTTTGCGAAAAGCTTCAAACTTTTCTCGTGGAAGAGCTTTGGTGAATATGTCTGCCACATTATCTTGTGTAGGCACATATACCAAATCAATATCTCCTGCATGAAGGCGCTCTCTCACATAGTGGTAATGCACCTCAATATGTTTGGTCCGTGCATGAAACACTGGGTTTCGTGCAACAGCCAAAGCACCCTGACTATCAGTGAGAATATGCGTAGCAACATCAATCTCCATGCAAAGATCCATCAATAGGCGTCTCAGCCATATACACTCCACCGTAGCTATGAAAACTGCCCTGTACTCAGCTTCAGAACTCGATGTCTCCACCGTAGGTTGCTTCTTACTCAACCAAGATATGCATGAGCCTCCAAGGAAAAAGCAATTACCACTAGTGGACACGCGAGTATCATAACAACCAGCCCAATCACTATCTGTAAAAGCATGCAAGCATGGTTGAATATCTCTACCATAAAAGAGACCTAAGCTCAAAGTGCCTCGAAGATATCACACGTTTCACCGCTTGCCAATGCTTAGTGTCAGGGCTATGCATGAATCGATTCAACTGGGAAACTGCATACTGTATATCCGGCCTTGTGTTGCATGCATATATAAGACATCCCACAACCTGCTGACAAAGAGAAGTGTCAAATGCATCACTGGAATCCTCAACTGAGAATCTAAATACTGTCTCAATTGGTGTGGAAACTGGCTTGCAATCCTCAAAGTCAAAACGCTGAAGTAGTTTTTCAACATACTTTGCTTGATGCATAACAATTCCCCCCTCAACGGATACAAACTGGATGCCAAGATAGTAGCTCAAAAGACCAAGATAAGTGACATCAAAAGTATGCTGCAAATCAGCCATAGGAATGTCAAGTTTTGCATCACATGACCCAGTCAAGAGTATGTCATCGACATAAAGAACAAGCACTATAAGATCAGCCCTATTTTTGCGTACATAGAGTGTGCTTTCAATCGGACTACATGTAAAGCCAAGAGCAATCAAGTGCTTATGTATTTTGTCATACCATGCACATGGAGCTTGCTTGAGACCATACAAAGCTTTATGCAAGCGACAAACCATATGCTCTTTCCCTTTCATAGCAAATCCAGGAGGTTGCTTCACATAAACCTCTTCTTGCAAATCACCATTCAAGAAACCTGTTTTTATGTCCAACTGATGCACTTTCCAACCTCGATGGGCAGCCAATGCAACCACGGTACGAATGGTAGTCATGCGTGAAGTAGGTGCAAAAGTTTCCTCATAGTCAATGCCATATTGTTGCTCATATCCTTTGGCAACCAATCTAGCTTTGTATTGATCAATGGCACCATCAAATTTTCTCTTAATCTTGTAAACCCACTTTGTACCAATGGCATTCTTTCCTTTTGGTAATTCACATAACTCCCAAGTACCATTCCTATGTATAGAATCCCTTTCTGATTGCATAGCACTCATCCATTGTGGATCTTCACATGCATCTTCAAAAGAAAGTGGCTCTTCATTACATGTTGTTGCAATAAGAGAATAATCCACAAAATTACTTGATGCATGGTGAGAGCTTGATCTTATTCTACCAAGTAAAGGTGCACTCAATTTGCTGTCCTGCAAAGTTTGTTTCAGCCACTTTGGCATAGATTGTGCACTCTTGATAGACATACGTTCATTATGTAATACATCTTCAATATGTACATCATGTGTGGGCTGAATTTCATGCTCATTTTCAACCATATTTTGATGCAAATGTTCAGCCATATGTGGCTGGAAATTTCCAAGAGTTTTGGCAATTTTTGGCTGAAAATTTCCAGCCATGTTTGGATGGAAATTCTCAGCATTTTCAGCCCTATTTGGCTGGAATTTTTCAGCCCTTTGAACCTCAGTTGGCTGGTCTACATGGCCATAGTCGAGCGCACCATTTTGGAACAAAGGCATGAGTGTATCGAACACATCTTGTGAGCTAAATGTTGGCAGTTTTTTGCATTCAAGTAGAGGGAAAACTGAATTTTTCAGCAAATACCACATCTCGACTCACAATAATTGTGCTCGTCAATGGATGGTACAATCGATCTCCCTTACTTTCAGCACTATAACCAACAAATATACATTTCTTTGCCTTGTCATCAAGTTTGTGACGTTGTTGTGATGGCACAAGTGCATATGCCAAACAACCAAACACACGCATATGACTAACCATAGGCTTATGACCATTCCAAGCCTCATAAGGAGTGATGACTCTCAATGCTTTTGTGGGGCAACGATTCAACACATAGTTTGCACCATCCAAAACTTATGAGGAAGATGCTTTCCTTTAACCATACATCGTGCCATTTCAAGTAGAGTTCTATTTTTACGCTTGGCAACACCATTTTGTTGAGGTGTATATGGCACCGTACATTGGTGTGAAATACCTCTTTCACGAAGAAAAGCACTAAACTCATGTGACATGTATTCACCACCACGATCTGTGCGTAGAGTCAAAAGCTTTTGTGAAGAAAAAATTTCAGCCATAGCTAAAAATGCTTTGAAGCAAGAAAATCCCTCATTCTTTGCTTTCATAGGATACACCCATGTATGGCGAGTAGCATCATCAATGAAGGTAACAAACTATACATGCTTCCCAAAAGATGGAGTCTTGACCGGACCATTTTCTTGTAGTGTGTGTATGACTATCTTTTGGAAAAGAAGCACGATGCATTTTTCCAAGAATGCAACCTTCACATGCATGCTTTTCAATGGACTCAAGTGTAGGCAAGCCAATAACCATGTCCTTCTTTTGCAAGTAGAGCAAACTATTGAAGTTCAAGTGACCAAAACGATCATGCCAAAGCTCCATTTAAGCCATGGAAGAAGTATGAGCAACCAAGGCATTCGAGGAAGCCCTCTTGTATGTATCCATGCGATACAAACCATTACATAGTGCACCGGACATCACGATAACATCACCATTGCTGAAATTTGCAGCCGTAAGCTCAATTTATCCTACTCCAATGATAGGATAAGAGGCATTGTTTGCACACACCACATGTCCTCCTTTAGGTGCATCTTTCAAGGAGGCAAAAAATCTTTTGCATGATGTTATGTGCTTTGAAGCACCACTATCAAAGAACCAATCCGAAGCAGCCTCACTCACAACCATACATTTAGAATGTAAAGAAGCATCATAATGACATGTAACAACACATGCCCAAAAATCTTGAGCCATGTTAGCTTCATCATTCTTTGCATTTGCTGAATTTTCAGCAATAGACATGCCGGATTCCTTCTTCTTTTCATTGTGTTTAGCAAGCTTTCTACACTCATCAATAGTATGACCAGCCTTCCGGCAATATTTGCATCTCTTCTTTTGCAAATCATTATCATTAGAGGAATGAGTGGAAGAGGAAGCTTGAGGCTTTGGTTTTGATGAACCCAAAGCTGAACCATACTTGCTTTTCCCTTTTTGTGTGATAGCAAGTGCTTGCGTTCCCTCAATCAAACCACTCCTATTCACGCTAGATTGCTCTTCTTGCAAAAGAAGAGACACAACCTCATCAAATGCATACATATTAGGATTTCCTTTTGCAACCAAACGAAGTGTAGTAGCAAAGCTTTGAAAAGATTCCAACAATCCTTTCAACAATGTAGAAATGAGTGATGCATCCGGAATGATCTCATCTATGTTTGCCAATTGCTCTTTCAAGTCCTTGATGCGTGTCACATACACATCCACCGATTCATTTTCAGCCATACATACATCCTCAAGTTGCTTCCTCAAGTATGCAACACGTGCTTCATTATGCACGGCATACAAAGAAGCAAGTGTATCCCATGCCTGTCTCGATGTAGAACATGACCGAATGTGTGGAACTATATGAAGCTTCACTGAAAGCGCAATCAAAGCATGAGCTTGAGCATCTTTTCCATCCCATCTAAGCTGCTCCTGTGTAGGTGGAGAAGGAGAAACCATTGTACTCGAAGAAGAAGCTTCATCTTTGACAGTAGACTGTGAAGTAGAAGCACCTGTCGGTCTTCGATCTACATCTGCCACTATGTTCCAAAGTTGTTTTGCAACAAGAACATGCTTCATCATGTAAGACCACATCGGATAGTTGGTCCCATCAAGCTTATCTTCGCTTGAAGCATGCCAAACAAGTCATTGCTGCCCGCCATTTCACTAAGGAACAAGAATGTGACAAAATCTTCACTTCGACGAAAGCTGAAATGAGTGCTGAAATTTCAGCTCACAAACCGTCACTCTGATGGCGATTCTGACTACACGAATGGCTTTGAAATGGGGGTAAAACCCCAGCGCACCTGATCGAAGTGTTTTTGGGCTGCTGAAATTCACACTTCTATGCTCCAAAGTCGATTTGCACTGTTAAAGTGCACGCGTCGCGATGTGAAAAACCGAAACTTAAGAAGAAGCTGAACCTACTCTGATACCACTGTTGGGTGTGTGTAGAAGTGCGAGAGACACAGGAGAAGCACACACAAGGAGCACAAACGCAGCAAGACACACGGAGAAGACGATGGATGGAATAGCTCTCTCTATTGATCGATGAACTGAACTGAAGTAAGAGCTGAATAATATCCCTAAGTACAAAGTACCACCACATATGAGAGTATCAAGTATGTGGTAACATGGGGAAAAAACCTCTAGCCAACACTAGAGTAAAAAGTGCCCATGTATAGGGAAAAGGTTCACATCAAAGCTACTTGAGGAACACATAAGTGTAACAGTGTCATGTCATGTACCCCTGATGTGGGACACCTATTCATCAAGTACACAGTAGTAGATACAACATCTACCCAATATGTAAAAGGCACATTCATTTCATTTAACATACTCCTAGCAATTTCAGCAATATACCTATTCTTCCTCCCTACCACCCCATTTTGTTGGGGAGTATACCTGCAAGTGATTTTTCTCCTTATCCCTTGGTCCTGCAAGAAATCACAAAAGGCATGGGAGAAGTATTCTCCCCATCCATTTGATCTTAGGGTTTTGATGCAGCAACGTATCTCCTTTTCAACTTGTGCCTTAAATCTTTTGAGCACATCAAACACATCTGATTTTTGCTTTATACAATACAACCATACTTTTCTTGAGTAGTCATCTATGAAGGTTACAAAGTACTTTTTACCTGCAAGAGAGGGCTCTTTGGTTGGCCCCCACACGTCTGTGTGCACAAGGTCTAGCACACCATGTGCTACATATCCACTCTTCTTGAAGGGCTGCCTAGTAGACTTTCCTAGTTGACATTCTTCACACATCTCATGCAACACTTGTAATGAAAACTATGGTAAACCTCTTAGCAATTGCCTCTTCTCCATGTCTTTCAACCTTTGAATGTTGATGTGACCACACCTTTTATGCCACGAATCCAAATCTGCAATTTTCTTGTCTCCATATGTGATGAAAATTGCCTTGTTGCTTTGTCCTTTGCCAATGTCAAGAGTGAACATCCTTCCTTCCTTGTTTCATTTGGCTATGAGCTCATAGCCATTCCTTGGGTCTTCAATAAAGCATCCTTTGTGTTTGAACATGACTTGGTATCCCTTTTCAACCATCTCTCCAACAGAGATTAAGTTCTTTGTAATAGTAGGAACATGCAATACCTCAGATAGTCCTCTTGCTTTATGGTTGCCTTGAAGCTTCACATCTCCCATTTGTTGTATCTCATGCTCTGTGTTGTCTCCTATCTCCACAAAGCCTCTTTGCTTGGGTGCTTGAATATTGTTGAAGTACTCTTCTTTACCTGACATGTGGTTACTACAACCACTATCTATATACCACACCTCATCATGAGGTTGACCTTCACTTTTATGCTTCATAACTAACAAATGCTCATTTTCTAAATTTGTTGAGGATTTAGCATATTTACCTTGCCCTTTGTAATTGTTCCCACCCTGCTTTTGCCAAAAATCTTTGGCATAGTGTCCTTGCTTCCCGCAATTGAAGCATCCATTTGAGTTGGAGTAGCCTTCACCTCCATATCTTCCTACTCTACCTCTTCCTCTTCCTCTTCCTCTTCCTCTTCCTCTTCCTCTTCCTCTTGATGATTGACCTTCATCTTGGCTCGATTGACTCCCTTGATAGCTTTGGCTACCTTGTTGGTAGTTGCTTCTACCTCTTCCTCTTGAAGCACCTATATTGCCTTTGCCTCTTCCTCCTTTGCTTGCATAGAAGAGTTGGTCTTGGCTGCCCTTTGACTTGTTCCCTCCATGGTTGAGCTCCTTAGTCACCATAAGAGAAGTAAGTTTCTCAAAATTTGGTAATGAATCCCTTACATACACAGAGCTTGTGAATGCCTTCCATTTATCATCTTCTCTAAGCCCATTATGTGTGCGGGTAACTAGGTCATCATCATCTACAACACATCCTATTGAACCAAGTGCATCCGAGATCTCTTTTAATTTGAGTATAAAGTCATTAATGCTCTGATTTGATGAATTCCTAAGGTAGTTGAGTTCATTGGAGCTGAATTTTTCTAGCCTTTGTAGAGGTAGAGTACAACCTTTCTAAACACTCCCAAACCTTCTTAGATGTATCTAGGTCTTGGAAATGACCTATCATGAAGTTGCTTATGTGTTGAGAAAGAATGAAGAGCACTGTCCTATCCCTTTCTTCCCATTAGCTAATGGCTCTCCTTTGATTCTCAGTAGGTGTATGTGGATCTATGTATGGCTTCACCTCAATACCACTAACCAACCCCCAAAGACCCTTTCCCATGAGGAAGTTAGAAATTCTAAAATTCCAAGGTTGGTAATTTCTCTTTTCAAGCTTCTCAATCTGATTATTATAGTCTCCCATTGTGTATGAGACTATAAGTGGATCCCAATCCCTCCTTGGATTGTGATAGATGTGAGAAACAATGATATGTTACCATCCCACAAGAGTCTCCACCTATCGTGAACTTTCAAATCCTTCTTCAAATCTTCCTTGTCTTTGCTTCAATTCTTGGCTCTCAAGCAACTTCAAGGCCTCCTCTTGAGGTTCTCAATGCTCAATGATGAGCTCTGATACCACAGATGGAGTAATCCACTCCTAGTTGCAACAGACAAATGATAGGCCCTTCATAGGACCAAACAGTTCACTACCATAGTCCACCAAAAAATGAATTGCTCTCTAGACTTGAGGACTGAAATTATGAAATTTTTCACAGTACAAATAGCCTCTCTAAGCTTTCCAAAAAACCATATATAACTTGATTTGGAGAATGTGACCTATGTCAACCTCCTTGCACAATAGAGACCAAAATTTGCCCAAACAGATAGCTATCACTTATGTGTACCTCTTCACACACATATGTTGGGGAACATGAAGAGATAGACCAGAGAGATTTTAAGGTCAATATAAAAAAGATAAGGAAAAATTGATAGTAAGATTATATTCAAAACAAATCTTACAACAAGAGCTTTAAGATGAGCTACTTGCACATGAAATAGACAACTACACAAAGAGATATAGATGAAACAAAATCTCAGCCAAAGTAAAAACTTCAGCAAGCCGGGGCCTAGCTTACCTAGGGGCTAGCTTAGACCTGGAGTATACACTCCTAATGAGAGCCTAAAATTGCACAAATGAAGCTTGAGGAGGCCATGGCTTTCTTCCAAGTTGTTGCTTATATAATGCTCTAAAAGTTTATGTAGAATTTGAATTCAAATCATGCCTTTAAAATTCCCTACTTTTCTGAATAAAGGTAGATGGAATCTTGAGCTAAAAAAGTTGTGGAAAAGTGGTTGTAGCTTTTACCAAAACATGAAATGATGTGGCACTTGAGTTACGCCTTGGTTCACACACATTTTGAGCTTGTACATTTCTAACAATCTGCTCTTAGTGTTTGAAGTCACAACTTCCATCCATTTTTAGAAGGTTTTTGTGAACTAGTCAAGGTGCAAGATATATATTTTGCATCAACTTATTCTTGTTGATGTTTCAAAGTACCTACTGGGTTTTGTTGCACTAATCTCAAGCCTACAAGGCCATTTAGATATCCAAAGAGCTAGGGATGGTCCTATGTTGGTTTGTTGGACCAACTTCACCACTTGACAACTCTACTCCTCAAGCCTCTCCAAGCTTCTCCAACTTTCTTTTAGATATGAATCTGGAAGACCATTAAGAATTATTTGTACAAGTGAACTATTTGGCAAGACTTCATCTGCAAAAATAAACTGCTCTTTCAAATTTTGCTCTTTATTAGAAAATTGTCCATAGAATCTCCTTCATTCATATTCTCACTCTCCAATTGTTTTCAAAGATAAGAAACATGAGCCTCATTTCTTTGATTCTATAAAGTGGTAAGTGTATCCCAAGCATCCTTTGTTTTTTTTAAGAGTGAATATGAGGGATAGTGGCATGTTTGAAAGACAAGGCTATCAAAACAAAGTTGCTCTACAATAGATGCAGCAAGAATCACAACATGAATAGGAATTCGAAGATCATCATCTTCAACACCATCTATATAACCTTCAATAACTATATTTATACATGTAGTAGGTGATTTTTCAACACC
This sequence comes from Ceratopteris richardii, assembly GCA_020310875.1. Lineage (NCBI taxonomy): Eukaryota > Viridiplantae > Streptophyta > Polypodiopsida > Polypodiales > Pteridaceae > Ceratopteris > Ceratopteris richardii. The sequence goes on from CM035406.1 coordinate 159,383,220, forward strand.
TTGCATAATATTCCATAATCCTTTTTTACCAATACATGATGATCTTTAGCCATCCCAAAACAAAGTTGCTCTACAATAGATGCAGCAAGAATCACAACATGAATAGGAATTCGAAGATCATCATCTTCAACACCATCTATATAACCTTCAATAACTATATTTATACATGTAGTAGGTGATTTTTCAACACCTTGCATAATATTCCATAATCCTTTTTTACCAATACATGATGCCTCATATATGTCCATAATGGGTAATTGGTACCATCCAACGTGTCCTCAATAGCCAATATACAAAATACATCATTCCTTTCAGATATGGCCAATGACTTAAATACCTTGATGCATAAAAGTGATTGTATCTTAAAAAGTTGAACAGAACTACCCTATCAAGATCTTCTAAACCTATAGCAAACTTTGAGTTGCTTGTACTAGAAAACTGAGACCTGTATATATGTTTGGTAGAAAAGTATGGAATTTCTTGCACAGGCACTATGATAGTGCATTTGGAGACTGAAACAAGGTTAGAATAAAATTTCAACACAACAAAGAGAAGCCGTTTTGATCTCCTAATTGCCTTGAGTATGCTCACCAATTTTCATGCAATTATGAGATTGTGACCAGAGGGGTGTTGATGATGCACTACATGAAGCAACAACCTACTGTGATGCCGATTCTTGGAATTTGAGGTCTATGAAAGCACACAAAAAGCACAAGGACGAAAAAGAAGCCTAGAGCATAACCCACAATTTAGAATGTATTACCAAGTGAATGTACAAAGATAAGTGACCCCTTATGGTTATAGGCATATATACATTTTGGGGGAAAGAAACCTCCTAAGGAGGAAAAAATTACCCTTGCGGTCCTAAGTGTGTTCACACATATCACTACGGAAATATATCAACAAAAAGAGCATGATGGAAGGAGTCTCACATATGATTTGTGTTTTGAAAGAAATGAATAATGCACAAATACAAATCCAAGGAAGGATGCAGGAGAAAGATAATAATTTCAAATTACAAATGACAAAAATACAGAGATCAATGTCAGAAACATAAAGATCCATGTTTCTAAAAATTATTGAAGGGATGCGACAGAATGAGAACCCTTGAGATATTTCTTTTATGATAGATTATTTAGCATCATGTGAGTTTCCTATTTTATAATTGTTATCTATTTTAATGAAAATGAAGATATGTTATCTTTCCTCTTTAAATTGCAATGAATATCATGTGTTAATGTATTATTTTCTTATCATGTTTATAATTGTGTTATAAGATGAGAGAAATGAGTTGGTGCACTCTTCTAGGGTTCTAGTTACTTCCAGTAGAAAGCTTGAATGCTTGAATGATGTATTCAAAAATTCTCCTTCCAAGAAAAGGATAGTTTTTACTCATGTGCATAGGCTAATTTGTTCTTAGGAACGTTTGAATTTTCAGCATAAGTTTCAACATGCATATAGAATGTTGTACAATTCATTTCATCTCTTTTTAGATATAGTTAGACCACATTTACCTTCTAATCAGACAATCTCTCATATTTGTGACCCAATACCTCTAGAACCTGCACTAGCATATGTTCTTTGGAGGCTTGGTCATGGTTTCTAAGATACAATTTCATAGTTTGTAAGATACTAACTAGTAAAATTTTGCTTCATAGGTATGGAATTTATCCTCCATCAAGAGAGAGATTACAAGGTATTATTCAAGATTTTAAATATCTTTGCAACAATCTAGTTGTTAGGACCACTAGGTGCTAGAGAGATGACTCTCCTCCCAACCTTATGCCTCTAGATATAGCTCTCTCCAAGGTGTTGTCAACTATGATAGGTGGATACTAACCATCTAAGTGTTCGCCATGTAACTTCATGTGCACCAAGTGTCCGTTAATTGGAGTTAACTCAAGTGGATGCTTCTAGAAGGCTCTAGAGCTCTTGTTGCAAAACACTCTTCCATGTCTCTTGTAGGACTTGAAACCAAGACCTACTCCTTCTCATGCATGTGAATTAACCACTAGGCCAAGCACATTTGCTTGTGTAGAGAGCATAAGCACCTTCTCTTAAGTCTACTCTCAAGACTTCTACCTTAAACTTGAATGCCAAACCTATCCCAACCTCATGTGAGATCTCACATCCATCTAAACCTATTGGATCCTCATGTCATAAACTTAATTTATAAAATTCTTCCCTGTTGGGAAACATTTTCATCCTCAAAATAAAACTATATAAGTACTCTAGACATCCCTTAAGCCTCATGTTCTAATATGGAAGAACATGTTTCATATCTATGGTGGGATCCTTGGCCAAATGATTCAAAACACCATCTAGCTTTGCACTTGATAAATTGATATGAGTGAAAAATAGTGAATGAATAATAAGGGTGGATAAATAAACATCCTTGGCTGGCCAATTCACTGTTTTCACTATGTGCTATCTAGGCACTAACATCTGCAATGGGTGTGGATTAAAATTACTAGTCCATTTTCGGGCATCATTAGTGCATGGACTGAGTAACTAAGATGGGATTCTTATCCTTGACAAGAATTTGAGAACTCTTGATTCACTTGAATTTGATTTGGAGAACTAGAAGTCCAGTTGTCCCAAACATCTATCCTGAATGTTTGTACTATGGTTCACTTGCAACCAACATTTACTTGATTTTTTCACCCGACCCGAGGACTACTTTGTTCTAATGGGCTTGAAAATCCTATGCAAAATGTAGGAGAAAATTTGCCATTTACTTTTAATCAAACTTACTTTAACTTGAACAAGTCAAATCCAAAGTGAAAGTTATCCAACTTAGGACACTTTTCTTAAGACTTTAGCTTTATGTTCTTGGGAATTGTCAATCTTATCAGCATTTCTAACTTTTCTTTTCAAAGAGTGTACTCAACCCTATGAAAGTCATTGGACTTATGCTACATAACTTGAAGCAAATTCAAATAAATAAATAAACTTAGCATCTTTGGAATATTTAATGGGTTCATGTAAAGAACATCTATATGGGATGTTTAATTTAGTTACCTCATTCCAACTAGCTAACCTTATATTTTTGTGAAAAGAATCAAGTACTCTATTTTATTCGAATCCAAAAGATTTGGAAAGCTAAAAGAAAGAACTAAAACTCTATGTGACCAATTCAAACTTCTAAGATACTTGAACTTGATATGAGTCAAAATCTAGGTTGTTCGATCACCGAGCTTTCAGTATGCTTGAAATGAATTTCTTTCTCACTTAAACCATCAGATGGATGGTGCTATACATGTACTTTGGGAGTAGCACTTATATGCACACTTTTCTTTGTATTGTTGTATAGTCACTTATGATCATTTATTTTGTAAGGTTCAAGTTATTTACCTTTGTAAAAGAGAAAATAAAAGACCCAAACTTTACAAATTTGGAAGTACTTGAGATTGATTCTCAATCAATCAACCAAAAAGTTGATATAACTTCAACTTCCACTTTTCCTACAAATTCCAATCATCTTCAACAAAAAATCTCGTGAGGATTTGAATCAAAACCATATGTTTTCAGTCATGAAAAGTCACCAAAATTTCTATATAAGGCCACACATTCTTTGTACATTTAGAGGGTGATGATTTGATGTAATACATATACATTTTTTGCCATTGCTTGATGCCACACCAACTCTCTACTCCTTCTTCTTGAGATTCAGTCATATTGCATAGCCTAGTTCTCCTTTTATAGAGCTCCAAATCAAGATCGTGAGCACTCATTATAAAGATATCACTTTCTAGATTATGTGTATATATTTTCCAATTATTTGTGTTAGTATTTGTAGAGAAATCATGAGTTGAAGGTCTCAAGCTCATCTTTTGCATAGTCTAGAAAAGTCAAGGATACAGTCAATCCGTATTAATCTCAATTCTCACTCATTGGTCAGTATAAATTGGGTATTTTATGCATTATATCAAGTAAAACCTATGTATGAAATTCCCCTAAAAGGAATGTTTCCCATTGTAACTCTGCTCGGTTCTCTGAGTGTTTGAAGTCATAGTTTTCACCCAAATATAGAAGGTTTTTGTGAGCTAGTCAAGGTCCAAGTTATCTGTTTTGCATCAACTTGTTCTTGTTGATGATTCAAAGTACCCATTGTGTCTTATTGCATTACTAACAAACCCACAAGGTATAGTTTACATATCCAAAGAGCTAGGGTAGGTCTTGTGCCGGTATGTTGGACCATCTTCACCATTTGATAACCCAACTCTTAAAGATTCTCCAAACCTCTACAACCTCTTTCAATGGTATCAAAGCAACTTCAAGATGGGAAATGAAATTCCATCAATGATTGAGAAGCTTGACAGACACAAGTATGCTACTTGGCAAATCAGAATGGAGGCTTATTTGTGAGGAGGAAATCTATACGAGATTGTATCAAGTAATGAAGCAATGCCTATTCCAAGATCCAAAGGAGGACCTACTCAAGAGGAAACAGATAAGCTCGCACTTTGGTGTGCAAGGGATGCTCAAGAAAGTTCATTCATTACTAAATTTCATCTCTGATTTTTTATTACCACATATTAGACGATGCAAGACATCTCAAGACACTTGGGATGACCTAGAGACTTTTTGTTCTACTAGTACCAAAGCAAGAAAGAATCATCTTTAGAATGCATTCAAACAAATGAAGAAGACTCCAAAAAATCCATCACAAAAGTTTTTACAAAGGTCAAGGAGGTTGTAGATCAATTGGCATCCATTGGAGAGCTCATTGAAGAAGAGATCAGCATGAGACAGATTCTAAATGGATTACAAGTGATAGGAAATGACAATCTTTCGATGTAAAAACTCTAGACTTCAATATCTTTCTTGGACAATTCTTCAATCAAGAGGCCAAAAATAGCATAAAGGAAGGTCACTCTTATCAAGGTAATTCAACTACTACTCTATATGCAAAAAAGAAAGACAAGAAGTTGAAATGTAAGAAGAAGGAAGAGAAGAGACTTGCCAAGGAACCTTTGCAAGAAAGAGCAAGTGGAAAGGGAAGAACAAAGGAACAAATCATGAAAAACCCAAAATGCAAAGTCCTCAACCATGTGCCATCTGTGATAAGACCAACCACACCACCTAGAACTGTTGGTTCAATGAAAATACCCAAAAATGAAGTGCAAGAGATGGATATTGAAGAGAGTACACATGGGGAAGCAAAATGAAAAGAAGAGCGTACTCACAAAAGGAAGAGTGTGAGAGACTTAAAGTTACTAGACCAAGTAATGGGTAAACTCACATGGATTAGAAATGATCTTGCCAAGACCATGGAGTAGGCTTCTCAAGCTTCTAACCAAAGTACAAATGAGGGGATAGGCCCTCCTTATATAGATTTGGGAGGGGCTCTCCAAACTACATCTCATGTGGGATAATTCCCCTCAAAGGAGAATAAATACAATGGTAGAAGCAAATGGCAAGGTACCCAAATACAAAAGAGATACAATATAAAATGGAAACAAACTAGAAATGGAGTGCCTCATGGATACAAAATGGAGATGCACTCATGCGAATACAAATGTAGATGATGTAGGGGTATTCATGTCATCAACACCCCCTCTCCAGCTCCATTTTGGAGCGGCTGAATGTTGGAGAGGTCCACCAAGCGCTAGAGCAGAACGGGAGGTAGGGCCTTCATGAACATGTTTGACCAGGTTCTCCTAAAAGGTACACTGCTCTAGAGTGATCTCTTGAGGCACGAGCTTCTCACGCATGAAATGGTATTGAATATCGATGTGCTTTGTCCGAGCGTGGAACACTAGATTCTTGGTGATGGCCAAGGCTGATTGGCTATCCATGTGGATGTGTGTCGGAGTAACCTGCAAAACACCAATGTCAAATAATAAATGATGAAGCTAGATGGCCTCACATGTTGTGAAGTTGGATGCTCGATACTCTGCCTCGGTGGATGATAGAGAATTTGTCGACTACTTCTTACTTGCCCAAGAGATACGTCTTGAGCCAAGCAAGAATATGTACCCAGAAGTAGACCGTCGAGAATCAGGATCACTAACCCAATCTGAATCTGAATATCTAACGAGTTCGATGCCCCCTCTGTACCAAAGACCATGATGTCGAGTGAGGGCAAGGTATCAAAGTAGTCTCTAAGAAGCATCCCAATGAGTCTAACAAGGCTGATATGCAAATTGACTGAGTATACTGCATAGGCAATGTCTCGTCTAGTGTTGGCAAGGTAAAGTAATGAGCCAACAAGATATCGATACATATGCACATCCACAAGGGATGATGAATCCTCCAGTGTGAGCTCGATGTTTGGATCAAGTGGTGTAGATGTTGAGTGACACTGGTCCATGTTATATCTGGAAAGAAGATCAGAGCAGTACTTTTTCTGTGATAGGAATATATCTTCCTTTTTTTGTGTCAAACTTCCATACCCAAGAAGTAGTGAAGTAGTCCAAGATATGTCATAGAGTACTCAAGGTGAAGCTATGTGATGATGAATTGGATGCATTCTTCATATTAGCCTGTCAAGATCAAGTCGTCTACATATAGGATAATGATGGCCACTTAGGACTCGTCAATCTGATAGATGCATAAGTTTGCATTGGCACTACTTCTTTGAAATCCTTTATCTTCAAAGAACTTGTGAATATTTTCATACTAGGCCGTGGGAGCTTGCTTAAGTCCATAAAGTGCTTTGTGAAGCTTTAAGACTTGATCTTCCTTTCTTTTGATTTTGAAACCTTCAGGTTGGTTAACATTTGGTTCTTCTTGAAGATCTCCATTGAGGAAAGCACTTTTGATGTCAAGTTGGTAGATGGGCCACTTGAAAGGTTCACTCCATGCTAGAATGATTTTTATGGTGGTAAACCTTACAGTAGGGACAAAGGTTTCTTCATAGTGAATGCCATGATGTTGCTTATATCCTTTGGCTACAAGTTTGTTGGAGCTAGAGGTCTACGGAAGCATGCGAACAACACAAGGAAGGAGAAGAAGCTTAGAGAACAACAAACAATATTAAATGTATTACCACTAGAATGTACAAACATAAGTAACCCGTTAGGGCTATAAATGTATATACAAGCTAGGGGAAAAAACCTCCTAAGGAGGGAAAAAAGTGCCCCGATGGTCCTAGTGTGTTCACACAAATCACTACCTAAATATATCAACAAATCTCCCCTGGGAGTGACGCAGTGAACAAGGAGTTGGCACTCATGTATAAGGAAGTACCAAGCTATGTGGAATCAAACCATGAAAGGAAGTAAGCCCAAAGCTTTGTGGACATCTTCAAACTTCTCCCTAGGCAGAGCCTTCGTGAAAAGGTCTACAATGTTCTCCTAGGTGGGCACATATGCCAAGCTGATCTCTCCAATAGAGAACCTCTCCCTGACATGATGATAATGCACCTCAATGTGCTTAGTGCGAGCATGGAGCACATGGTTCCTTGTAACTGTCAATGGAGTCTGACTGTCAGTGAAGATGGTGGTGGTAGTAGATTGATCAACACCCAAATCAGCCATAAGGCGTCTCAGCCACACACACTCAACAATCATTGTGAAAATTGCCCTATACTCAGCCTCACAACTAGAAGTGGCCATAGTAGGCTACTTCTTGCTCAGCCAAGATATGCATGAGATACCAAACATGAAGCAAAAACCACTTGTGGAAACATGAGTGTCATAGCAACTAGCCCAGTCAGAGTAAAAAAAAAAGCATGCAAATCTGGCATGCGAATCTGGCGGTAGCGATCCTCCTTGGGATGAAACAACCCAATTAGCTAGGTACCACTCAAGTAGCAAAAGATGCACTTAACCGCCTTCCAATGCATGACATCTGGTCAATGCATAAACCTGCTGATTTGTTAGATAGCAAACTAAATCTCTAGTCGAGTAATGCATAAGTAAATCAAGCATCCAATAGCCTACTAATAGAGAATAGCATCAAATGCATCTCCAACATCGTGAAGACTCAATCATAAACCTATCTCCATAGGAGTGGCAAGAGGTTTACAATCTTCAAGGCCAAAATGCTACAATAATGTGTCAATATATTTCATTTGACACAAAGCTATTCCGCCATCAACTTGCATAAGTTGAATGCCCAAATAATGATGCAAATGCCCCAAATCAGGCATGCAAATCAGCCTTGAAATCAGCAATATGCTTCTCATGAGGACCACTGAGCAGCATGTCATCAACATACACAACAATGATCAGAAGCACATCATTAGCACGCTTAACATATAAAGCGCTTTCAGTTGGACTGTTCTCAAAACCATGTGCAATTAGATAGACATGTATCTTTTCATAGCAAGCACGTGGTGCTTGCTTTAAACCATATAATGCCTTCTTTAACCTGCACACCTGGTTTTCATGTTGTTTTTGTGCAAAGCCATGGGGCTGAAAAACATACACTTCTTCATGCAAGTCACCATTCAAAAATGTTTTTTTAATGTCCAAGTGATGTATGTTCCAACCATGATGAGATGCAAGTGCACAGATACTATGAGCAATAGTCATTTGGCATGTAGGTGCAAAGGTTTCATCAAAATCAATGCCTCTTTCCTATGCATAACCCTTTGCAACAAGCCTAGCTTTATACCTATCAATTGTTCCATCAGGTTTACAGTTCATCTTGTATACCCACTTAGTGCCAATAGCTTTCTTGCCAGGAGGCAAGTCACATAAAGGCCAGGTACCATTTTTCATGATAGCATCATATTTAGACTGCATTGCAGCCATCCAATGTTCAAACTTTTGTGTTTCATCAAACAAAATAGGCTTAGTATCATCACATAGACTAGAGCCATAGCATAGCAATATGATACAAAAGAGGCAGTATGAGAGCCTGAACGAGTATGGTATGACAGAGGTGCATCTAATTTGTTGTCATGCAAAGTCTGCACTAGCCATTTTGGCATAGTTTTTGCCTCCTCAATATCAGCTCTCTCATCAAAAAGTGCATCATTCAAATCTAGATCAGAAATGGAATTATTTCCATCTTCACATGAAACCTATAAAGGCTAAGAAGTTGCCTCACTAGGACTAGCACTAGACTGCCCACCTGTAAAAAGAGGCAGCAAAGTATCATACATGTCTTTGGAGCCAATAGATGTCTCCTTTGTACATGAAAGTAAAGGTTGAATAGCATCTTCCACAAAAACAACATCATGGCTAACCAAAATGTGTTTAGTCTATGGATGATATAGACGATAGCCTTTGCTTTCAGAAGTGTACCCAGCAAAAATACATTTTATTGCTTTATCATCCAATTTCTTGCGATGTGGTTCAAGCACTAATGCATATGCCAGACAACCAAAAACATGCAGATGAGCAACAGATGGCTTGCAACCATGCCAAACCTCATATGAAGTGATAGACTGCAATGCTTTAGTGGGACACCTATTAAGTACACATGTTGCACACATGATAGCCTCAAGCTAGAAACTATGTGGTAAAGCCTGACTCTTGACCATACACCTTGCCATCTCCATGAGTGACCTATTCTTCTGTTCAAAAACTCCATTTTGTTGAGGTGTATATGGCACTATACACTGATGTTTTATCCCACATTTAGCCAAAATTGCATTAAATTCAGAGGACATATATTCCCCCCCTCGATCAGAACAGAGGGTGCCCATTTTACATGTTGACAAATTTTCAGCCAGAACCAAAAATTGTTTGAAGCAACTGAACACTTCGGACTTTGCTTTCAATGGATATACCGATGCATGCCTGGAAAAATCATCAATGAAAATCACGAGGTAAAGATAGCTTCCAAAAGAGGGTGTCTGCATAGAACCACAGGCATCACCAAGTCATATACATGAAGTATAAAGAGGGGATGACACAAAGTATAATGTGGAGGAGATTGGTAATTTCAAAGCCTCCAATGGCAAGACAAACATTTTGAGCAAGTTACTCTATGTCCCACTATTACAAAAAACCTAATAAGTGTAGGCCAAATAGTTGAGAAAGCCTTGCAAGTTAGGTTCACCCAACATGGAGCTTTTGTAGAAGACCCATGTCAAGGCTTCAAGAAGATAGCCAGAGGTGAGAAGCATGCTAGGCTCTTTACTTTTGAAGTAGGAGAAAGCAAGAACACAACTCTATTCAGTTTTTGGTCTCAAACCCTAAGTGAGCTTGAAGTGTGGCATAAGAGGCTAGCATATGTGAATAAATGAACCTTGAAGGATATATGTAGGGATCAAAGTGTTCTAGGATTGCAAAACATATCAAAGAAACACATGATCAAAAAATGTGATGCATGTCAATTGGAAAGGCACAAAGACAACCATTCAACCACAAACGCTACATCCACAACAAGTTATTGGACTTAGTACATATAGATGTATGGGAGGCAAGCCAAGAACCCTCTTTGGCAGGATCAAGGTATTATGTCTCATTTATTGATGACCATAGTAGATAGACTAATCTGTACTTTATCCAGAGTAAGAATGAAGTGTTTGATTGCTTCAAAATTGTCTAGCACATGTAGAGAAGCATATAGGTAGATCACTCAAGAAACTCAGATATGATGGAGGGGGAGAATAGTTCTCCAAAGTATTCGATGAAATCTTATAGGATAAAGGAATTAAAAGGGAAGTTACTACTAGGTACTCTCCTCAATTGAATGGAATTGCAAAGAGAAGAAACAAGGATCACGTTGAACAATGCTTGAAGAGAAGAAGTTGCCACATTATTTATGGGCATAAGCTATTTCAACTACTATGTACCTTGTCAATAGACTACCATCCAAATCATTTCAAGATATGACTCTGTATGAAGCATGGGATGGAACAAAACCTAGTCTAGGACATTACAAGGCGTTTAATTGTTTAGCTTATGTTCATGTACCTTTGCAAATCATAGGTAAGCTAGATGAAAGGACAACAAAGGTAGTGTTTATTGGATATGATTCAACTCAGACGGTTTAGAGGTTCTAAAATCCCTCAACAAAAAAATTCACTACAGATAGGAATGTTATGTTTGAAGAATGCAAGTCTCGATATGATGAAGAGAAACAGAAGGTAATTCTACCATATGATCTTGTTTCTAATTTCCATGAATTAGGAAGAAAGCATGATACACAAGTCTATGATCCAAGAAGTGATAGAGATGATGACCAAGATGAAAGGGAAAATGATTACAAGCTATGGAAGTCAAGAGGAAAAACAAAAATGCAAGAGTGTGGAGAATGATCCAAGCAAGCACCTAGAAGGTAAACAAGGCAGTAGAGACAACCAGAAAGGTATGAATATGATTCCACATTGTTACAAAGCATTCAATCTACTTCGAAAAAGGCTCAATTTTAGAAGAACCATCAACCTATGAAGAGGCAAAGGGAAACACTAATTGGGAAAAGGCTATGAAAGAAGAAATAAATGCTTTGAAAGAGATGAATACTTGGAAATTGGTTCCAATGTCATCCAATCAAAAGGTAATTGGTTGTAGATGTGTATATAAACTTAAGAGGAACTCAAATATATCAATTTGTAGGTACAAGGCTAGATTAATTGCCAAAGGATGTTCACAAACTCATGGTATAGACTATGAGGAAATATTCTCACTCCTTGCAAAGATGACTACAATCAAAACATTGATAAGTGTAGCTGTTGCAAGAGATTGGAGACTTCTCCAACTTGATGTGAAGGATGCATTTCTAAATGGTTGGATAAGTGAAGAGGTATACATGTCACAACCTCGACGTTTTGAAAACCCTAATCATACATCTTATGTTTGTGGACTTAAGAAAGAATTGTATGGATTGAAACAAGCTCCTAAATCTTGGAATCACAAGTTGGTTACATACCTTCAAAATCAAGGGTTCAAACCTAGCAACTTAGATCCTTCTTTTTTCATCAAAAGGGATCACAATGAGGTTATCTATCTGTGTGTATATGAAGATGAAATAATTGTGACATGTGACGACTTGAATGGCATTCAAAGGATCAAAAGAACTATGCAAAAGGAGTTAAAAATGAGTGACTTAGGTGAGCTCGCATATTTTCTAGGTATGCGAGTGATTTATAGAGATGAAGGGATGTATCTAACTCAAAAAACATACATTCAAGATCTACTTCTCAAGTTCAGAATGGAGAACATGAAGCTTGCAGGTACATCTTTGGAAATGAATCATAAACTAAGTGTTCATGAAGGTGAGCAGATTGATGATTCTAAAGATTATCAAAGCTTAGTTAGTAGCTTGGTATATGCTACTCACACAAGAACAGATATATCCTATAGTGTGGGAGTGCATAACTAGTTCATGCACTTACCTAGAAGACCACACATAAATGCTACAAGAGAGTACTCAAGTGCCTCAAAGGAAAACTTAATGAAGGTATCTTCTATCTTTACTCTTCATATTTGGATATTAAAATATATTCAGATGAAGATTGAGCACGAGCAAAGGATTATCGAAGAAGTACCTCTAGATACTTAGCATTTGCAGGTTCAAAATTAGTTTCTTGGAGTTCCACGAAGCAATCAACAATTGCTTTATCCTCAACTAAAGCAGAGTATAGAGGTCCAACTACTACAACTCAAGAAGCAATATGGCTCAAAGTGTTGTACTCAGATTTGGGACTTATAAGTTCTAAGCCTCACATACTTGGAGATAATTTAAGTTCCATGCATCTAGTTGCAAATCCAAATTTCCATGCAAGGACAAAGCACATAGAGGTCCATTACCACTTTGTTAGAGAGAACCTCATGGCAAGGGAAATTGACTTACCATTTGTTACTAAGAATCAAATAGGAGACATGATGACAAGGCACTTGATGGGATTAAGCTATGCATATTCAAATTTATGGGAGGTATTCAACCTATTAGAGGATGGGGACTTGAGCATACTTTAGCTTGAGGGGGGCTCTTGGATCATAAAGCTCTCACTATGCTTGAAATGAATTTCTTTCTCACTTCAACCATCATATGGATGGTGCTATACATGTATTTTGGGAGTAGGACTTATGTGCTTTGTATTGATTGTATGATCAATCATGATCATTTATTTTGTAAGGTTCAAGGTACTCAGTTTTGTAAAAGACAAAAATAAAAGGCCAAAACTTCATGAGTTTGAAAGTAATTGAGACTGATTCTCAATCAATCAACCAAAAAGTTGATTTAACTTCAACTTCCACTTTTCCTATAATGTAGGAAGAGATTCCAATCATCTTCAACAAACAATCCCATGAGGATTTGAACTCAAAACCATACATTTTGAGTCATGGAAAATCACCAAAAGGTATATATAAGACCACATTATTTTTACATTTAGAGAGTGATGATTTGATGTAATGCATACACATTTTTTGTCATTTCTTGATGTAACATCAATTATCTCCTCCTTCTTCTTGAGAATGAGTCATCTTGTAGAGCCTAGTTATTGCTCTACAAATCTCCAAATCAAGTGGATTTGCAAAGGACTTAGTTCTACAGATTTAGAGAAATCTCGAGTTGAAGCTCTCGCAGTCATCTTTTGCACAATCTTGAAAAAGTCAGAGATACACCTAGTTGGTGTTAAACACAATTATTATTCGTGGGTAGTATAAATTGGGGATTTTTGTATTAGAGCAATTCAAAACTAAACACTAGTAGAGTGAGGTTGTTGAGTTCTTGGTTTTTTCAGTGAGGTTAGGGTTTCTCTCCCCCCCCCCCCCGTGAGGTCTTCACTAAACTAGGCACTCCTCTTTGTCCTCTAGGAAAAGGAGTTACCATCCTAGATTTCCACATTTGCTGACAAGAACAACGCATACTGATGAGGGGTACCTTAAGGTGCTTCCCCAAGAGAGGGAGCATGGCTCTCCAAGAAGCCGTCCAAACTAGCGATACATAGGATCTTGCTTCATCTGAAGGTGGCTTGATGGGTGTTAAAGATATGATACAGAGATTTACTCATGTGGATCATGTTGATCCTAGAGTCTCGAACATTGAAGTGGAAGGAAAGCTTATCTCCAAGCTATGCAAATGCAACAACAAGGTATTTTGTCAATGTTTAACAACCAAATATTCTCAGGTAACTTTAGACTTACTGTAGAAGACAAAGGTAAGCAAAAAATGTTTGAAGATGATAGAGATGAACAATCTGAAGGTGAGGACAAGGATAATAATGAAAACTACATTAATCTAGACTCTGATGTTGAAGATAACATTGAGAGTACGTTGATAATTGATGGATCCTCCCTTAACTTTTGGCATAATCATCTCAATGAGAAAGTTGTGATTGGTGTTTGCCATGGGCGTAGACTAGCTTAGGAAATCCTTAAATCTTGGATAAAGGCTAATTGGGAAAGTTGTGGCCTGCATGTCAAACATATTCAATACTTGCTAAATAGTTTTTTCTTATTCTTTTTTGAAGATTCCAATAGTGAAATGCATGTCATAGCTGAATGACATTGGCCAATAAGAAATAGTCCTATCTCTTTTTTTAAACGGCATCTTGGTTTTAACCCTAGAGGCCCTAAACCTACTAAGGTTCCTATGTGGATAGAATTCCCCGATTTACCTATTGATTTCTACCCTTGGATAGAACATCTTGGAAGACTCATAGGTAGAGTCCTTGTTCAAAGCCCAAAAATGGTTTCAATCCCAAGTGGGCTCCTCAAATATTGGTGAAAGTGGATATAGCTAAAGTCTATTAACACTTCTTTGATCCTGAAAGACTTTGATAGATGCAAACTTCATGAACAAAAGGTTCTATATAGGATTCTTCCTCATGCCTATTTTCACTACTTCAAACAAGGGCATCTGATAAAAGACTACCCCCTTCTAGTTCATTGAAGTGACCCAATATTAATTTAAAGGATATTAACAAGTATCAGGATAAGGAAAAAACTAAGGATGGTAGTAGTAATCCAAGAACTTCTTTAAAGAATTTCAACACAAAATGTCAAAAAAATTACAATAACTAGATCAATAAAGTTGATGTCTTATTAGAAAATGTTCATAATCCCTTTCAAGACTTGGAAGATGGTACTAATGTTGATGCTACATATGCTTGTAAAATACTAGAGTCTCACAACAAGGAGGAAGGTGAAACCCATGCATGTCAATAAGAAAATGAGCACCAAGCTAAACTTAATGATGAAGGGTGGACCTATGTGAGTACAAAAGAGAAGTCAAGTTTTTTGGTGGGAGCTCAAGTAACTCTTCTGTCCACTCATCCTTAGAGGATGAGGGAAATGGAAATAAACAACACCATGTAGTTACCTTAATTTAGCAGCTCAACCAACTTGATAAGGAAAAAAATCAAAAATTTACAATCCAATAAGGAAAAACTTGAAGATGTGGTCATGTCACAAGCTCCAAGTACCAAAATGCAGGTGCAGGATAAAGGAAAGAGTAAAAGAAAGGAATTTGTTAAAGTTTCTAGTTTTGCTTTTAAAGCCCCTAAAAAAATGATTTGTGAGATGATTGAGAGTTTTTGGTTCATTCTATTTTATTGCTCCAGAGGTTTTGATGGTCCCCCAAGAGGGGGGAGGACATCAACAGAGTATAGGACACTACTTTGGAAAATGGTTCCTCAGTCCTTGGCCTCGATCTTGGACCTGACTCTCTCTACTACTGAGGTTAGAGAAACCACTAGTAAATTGAAACCTTGCAAATCTCTTGGTTATGACAGTATACCGAATGAATTCTTTGAGGATCTTAAAGAGTTTTTAGTGCCCATTATTCTATTGATTTGGCAACAAGCCATGAGGAGAGGTACTATTTCTATCCTTATCAATACTTGGATGATAAAACTTGTTCATAAAAAAGGATCTAAGGATGAGTTGAATAATTGGAGACCTATCTTTTGTTTGAATTCTATATATAAAATCTTTGCCTCCTCCTTGGCTAGAAGGCTTAGTCCTATTATGGATAGTATCATTCTCCTTGAGCAAGAAGGTTTCATCAAAGGTAGATGCATTCATGTTGCCATTATCTCCATCTAGGAATGATTAGAATTTGTCAATGACCAAAAAGTTGATACTTTCTTCTTTAAAGTTGATAGGAATGATAAAGATTATGATAGAGCTGATTGGGAATTCATTCTTCAATATCTTCATGACATGCAGAAAAGAAGTTCATTAAGTACACTAGTATCCTTTTTGGGAATGCTCATTCTAGAGTTGTTATGAATGGTCATAATGTTGATATATTTAGTGATGTGTGTGAACACACTAGGACCTCCGAGGCACTTTTTTCCCTCTTTAGGAGGTTTTTTTCCCCCCGCTTGTATATATGCCTATTACCCTAATGGGCTACTTATCTTTGTACATTCTCTAGTAATACACTCACTATTGTGTGTTTGTGCTCCAAGCTTCTTCTTCTTCCTTGTGTTGTTCGCGTGCTTCCGCAGACATCAATATCCAACAATTGGTATCAGAGCAGGTCGTCGCTTCATCTAGGGTGCCGTCGACACTCCTCCATTTGCAGTCTCAGAATCGCACGAATTTTGGTGAGCATACTCAGCGTCTTTCCAAGATCAAAACTGCTTTGCTCTGTGGTGCCGAAATCGCGATCTGAGCTCATTTCGGCCTCCGAACGCACTATCACAGTGCTTGTCCAGGCTATTTCGTCTTTTTGTGCCAAAGGTATATACCAGTTTCTATTCGCCAGTTTAAGCATCTCAAAGTCTGCTACAGGTCTCGCAGAACTTGTCTAGGCAGTTCTGTTCAACTTTTTGAGATACAATCAATTTTCTGCATCAAGGTATTTTAGTCACCGGCCATGGCTGAAAGCAGTGATGTATTCCGTATGTTGGCTGTTGAGGATAAGTTGGATGGTACCAACTACCCATTATGGGCTTATATGATGTGACATGTATTGGTTGCAAAAGGACTGTGGAACATTGTGCAGGGTGTTGAAAGACGTCCTGTTATACCTGCAACTACAGGTACTGCAAATACAGGTGCTGGAGCTGATGAAGATGGTATCGAAGATGATATTCCACAGATTCCTGTTCGTGCTGCTGTTTTTGTTGCACCTACTGCAGAGCAAATTCGTTGGGATGGCAGAGATGCCCACGCACATGCATTGATAGCTTTGTCTGTCAAACATGCCATTATTCCTCATATTCGCTCTTGCAGAACAGCTAGGGATGCTTGGGATACACTAACCACATTGTACCAAGCTAGGAATGAGGCTCGTGTTGCTTACCTTCGAAAACAGTTGGAGAGTGAGCACATGAATGAAGGTGATTCTATGGACAGTTTCCTAACAAAGATCAAAGATTTGAAGGAACAGGTGATTTCTACTGATGAGGTTATACCAGATAGCTCACTTGTGCAGACCGTTCTGAATGGTCTTCTTGATTCATATCAGAGTTTTGCTTCTACTCTTCGGTTGATGATGAAAGGCAATCCGAATGCCTTATCATTTGAGGAGTTATTCTTTGTTCTGTTGCAGGAAGATCAGTCCAGATAGAACAGGTCCATTATGCGTGTTGCAAATCAAGCTTTCCTGGCTAGTCAGAAGGGCAAAGGAAAATGGAGCTCTTCTACTAGTAAGCAGAAATCTGCAAATGCTGCACATTCGAAGAACCAGGATAAAGATGAGAAGAATTCTGAAAAGCAAAAATTGTTTTGCAAGTACTGTAAAGGGAATGATCATATCATAAAGAACTGTCCAAAACTGGCTGCAAAAGAGGCAAAGAAGAAAGAGGCTGGAATGGTTGTTGCAGAGGCCTCTACACCAAAAACAGAGTCTGCAAATCTTGTGCAGGAAGAAGAATGGGCATTTACTATTGTTTGCAGTTTTGACCCATCTTCTCATGAGCAGTGCATGTCTGCAGTGGACTCAGATGTTTGGTACTTTGACAGTGGGGCGACCAAACATATTACCTCGCAGCGCAGTTTCTTCTCTTTACTGGAGCCTGCCCCTACAGGGAATACTGTCACATGCGCCAACAACTCCTCTTATCCAGTTATGGGAGTTGGTAAGATCATTCTGACTACTGCTGATGGTAGTTCTTTCACCTTGTCAGATGCTTTATTTGTGCCAGGGATCAAGAAGAATCTGTTATCAGTTTCTGCATTAGCCAAGATTGGCTTGGTTGTGAAATTTGTTGCTGACAGATGTACAGTTCATGATCTGTCAAATGGCGATGTTATTATTGCTTCTGGCATTTTATGTCGTGGGTTGTATAAGCTCATAGACTATGAAAGATCTGTGAATGATTCGGCATGTGCAGTTCATGATTCTCAAGCTATGTCAGATGCAAAGCTTTGGCATGCACGCTTTGGTCATCTGAATTTTGCTAGTTTGCTACGCCTACAGAAATCTGAAATGGTGTCCTCTTTGCCCAAACTTGAGGCACCTGGAAAACATGTTTGTGAAGGCTGTATTTTGGGCAAAATGCAGCGTTCATCCTTTCCAAAAGATGGTTCAGTTCAGGCTACGCAGAAATTGCAGCTTATACATAGTGATGTCTGTGGTCCTATGCAGACACCCTCTTTTGGAAATTACCTTTACTTCGTGACTTTCATTGATGATTTTTCCAGGCATGCATGGGTATATCCATTGAAGGCAAAGTCGGAAGTGTTTTTGTGCTTCAAACAGTTTTTGGTTTTGGCTGAAAATCTGTCAGCATGTAAAATGGGCACCCTCCGTTATGAACGAGGGGGGGAATATATGTCTTCTGATTTTAATGCATTTTTGGCTGAACATGGGATAAAACACCAGTGTACAGTGCCATATACACCTCAATAGAATGGAGTTGCTGAACGGAAGAATAGGTCACTCATGGAGATGGCGAGGTGTATGGTCAAGAGTCAGGCTTTACCACATAGTTTCTGGCTTGAGGTTGTCATGTGTGCAACATATGTACTTAACAGGTGTCCCACTAAAGCGCTACAGTCTATCACTCCATATGAGGCTTGGCATGATCGCAACCCATCTGTTGCTCATTTGCGGGTTTTTGGTTGTTTGGCATATGCACTAGTGCCTGAACAACATCGCAGAAAATTGGATGATAAGGCAGTAAAATGTATTTTTGTTGGGTACAGTTCTGAAATTAAAGGCTATCGTTTGTATCATCCACAGACTAAACGCATTCTGGTTAGCCGTGATGTTGTCTTTGTGGAAGATGCTATTCAACCATTGCTTTCATGTACTAAGGAGACATCTTTTAGCTCTAAAGACATGTATGATACTTTGATGCCTCTTTTTACAGGTGGACAGTCTAGTACTGGTCCTAATGAGGCAACTTCTCAGCCTTTGCAGGCTTCATATGATGATGGAGATCATTCCATTTCTGATGCAGACTTACATGATGCACTTGTTGATGAGAGAGCTGATATTGATCAGGAAAAAACTATGCCAAAATGGCTGGTGCAGACTTTGCGTGACAGCAAATTAGATGAACCTTTGTCATATCATACTCGTTCAGGCTCTCATAGTGCCTCCTTTGCATCAGATTGCTATGCTATGGCTGCGTCTAGCCTCTGTGATGAGAATGAGCCTATTTCTTTTGATGAAGCACAGAATTCAAAAAATTGGATGGCTGCTATGCAATCTGAATATGATGCTATAATGAAGAATGGTACATGGTCTTTATGTGACTTGCCTCCTGGCAAGAAGGCCATTGGCACTAAGTGGGTATACAAGCTGAAGCATAAACCTGATGGTACAGTTGACAAGTATAAGGCTAGGCTTGTTGCTAAGGGTTATGCGCAGGAAAGAGGCATTGATTTTGATGAGACCTTTGCACCTACATGTCGTATGACTACTGTTCGGAGCATTTGTGCACTTGCAGTCCATCATGGTTGGAATGTACATCAGTTGGACATTAAAACAACATTTTTGAATGGTGACTTGCATGAAGAAGTGTATGTTTTTCAGCCCTGTGGCTTTGTGCAGAAAGGGCATGAAAACCAGGTGTGCAGGTTAAAAAAGGCGTTATATGGTTTAAAGCAAGCACCACGTGCTTGGTATGAGAAGATACATGCCTATCTGATTGCACATGGTTTTGAGAATAGTCCAACTGAAAGCATTCTCATCAAAGTTCAAGCAGTCGACGGGCGCAACACTTGGTATCAGAGCTACATAATTGACATACACACTTAAGATAAGATGAGTGAGATTAGAATTGAGATTGAAGACAAGTTGGATGGATCTTCTAATTATCATGATGATGAACTTGTTAGTGACAAAGGATTTATGGAGTATCGTCAATGGATCTTTAACAAGACCAAGACGAGAAGGCGAAGAAGGGTCTACAACAGCTTCAACAGGTACTGGAATTACTATTACAGAACCAACTGAAGAAGAGGCAACCACTTCGACATCCAGAGTCACTGCTAGGTATTTACCTAGAGTTCCTCCTACTGAAGATCAGGCAAGATGGGATGCCAGAGATGCTTTAGCACTTTCATTCATAGCAATGAGCATCAAAAAGCATATTCTACCACAGATCAGATCTTGCAGAAGTTCTAGTCAAGCTTGGTTAAAGCTCGAGAATCTTTTTCAGAGTAGAAATCCTGCTAGGAAAGCTCACTTGAGGAGACAACTAGCAAACACAAGGATGAAAGCTGGTGAGTCAATTCAAACCCACATTACGAGACTTGTTGACTTGAGAGATCAACTTCTAAATGACGGAGTTGAGATATCAGATGAAGAAATGGTAAATATGCTGATTAATTCACTTCCTATTTCCTATCAATCTTTCATAACCACTCTTACCCTTACCACAAGAGATAGAGAGGTTACATTTGAAGAGTTAGAGTTCTTGTTGCTTCAAGATGAAGATCAGTTGAAGGGAATGGAAGATAATGAAGAAGCACTTTCATCTTCATCAAAGGGTAAGAAGAACAAGGATAAGAAGAAGGAAAAACAATCCAAGAAGGAAAGTAGATCCCTCTCACCTTCTACTTCAGATTATGTATCTACGACATCTAAAGAGAATTCTTCTAAGAAGAAGGTAAAAATATGTTCTTTTTGCAAGAAACGTGGACATATTCAGTCAGAATGTTATAGAAGGATTGCAGCAGAAAAGAAAAAGGCATCAGGTAATGTTGCAGAAGATGATAAAAAAGGGAAATCTCAAGGTGATTCTTATGCATGTATCAACATTGAGGAAGTAGCTTTTGATCAAGCAGCTTTACAAGTTCTTTCAGCAAGTCCTTGGATATTCGACTCAGGTGCTACAAAGCATATGACAGGTTGTAGAGAAGTATTTTCTTCTCTCTCCTATTCTTCAGGTAGAAGAGTTACTATTGCAGATGGCAATGATTTGGATGTTATGGGAATAGTTACAGTAACCCTAAAGTCAAGAGAAGGTGGTGTTTTTCAAATTTCAGATGTCCTTTATGTACCTGAAATGAAGATAAATCTGCTATCTATATTTGCATTTTTAAGTGATGGTTTTAAAGTTGTATTTGAGAAAGATCTTTGTAAGATCTTATCACATAAAGAAGACAAGTGTCTTTTACAAGGTACGCATAACGGAGGGATCTTTGTTTTGTCAAAAATCAGTAAGGCATATGCAGTCAAATCTTCGTCACCGGTGGACGATATGAAGTTATGGCATGAAAGATTTCGACATATCAGTTTTGGAGCTCTCAAGAATATCAAAGATAGAGGTATGGTTGAGAGTTTACCCTTCTTCAAGCTACCTGATGATTCAGATATATGTGAAGGTTGTCTTGAAGGTAAGATGCATAAACTACCTTTCAAGAAACATGGTCATATTACAGCTACCAGAAAATTGCAGATTATTCATTCAGATGTGAATGGACCTATGAGGTCAGACTCTATTCAGGGTTTCAGGTATTTTGTCCTATTTGTGGATGATTTTACAAGATACTCATGGATCTATGGTCTTCAGTTGAAGTCAGAAGTCTTTCCTACGTTCAAGAAGTTTGTAGCTATGGTTGAAAATGAAAGTCAGGACACTGTCCAGATTCTCAGAAGTGATAGAGGTGGAGAATACTTGTCAAATGAGTTTCAGACATTTCTCGATGAGAAAGGTATTACTCGACACCTTACTATTGCTTGTACTCCTCAGCAAAATGGTGTTGCAAAAAGAAAGAATAGAGTACTTGTTGAAATGATGCGGAGCATGATGGCGTCCAAGAAGCTTTCACCAAAATTCTGGTTTGATGCAGTACATACAGCTAATCACATTTTAAACAGGTCATCTACAAAAGCTTTAAAGGTAATCACACCGTATGAAGCTTATTATGGTAGAAAACCTAATGTGAGTTACTTCAGAGTGTTTGGATCACTTTCTTATGTACATGTTGAGAAAAAGGACCGAGGCAAACTAGATGTAAAGGTAAAGAAAGCTGTTTTTATTGGATATCCTGTTGAAAGTAAAGGATACAGGTTTTATGTTCGAGAGACAAGTGAAGTTATTCTTTCACGTAATGCTTATATTGCTGAAGATAAGGTTTATGATAAAGAAGCAGAAATTCCGGAGTTCATTAGTGAAAATGACTATGGAATTTTTAGAAAGATTCTGGATGTACATGTTCAGCCATATCAGGAGGGAGTTAAAACTCAAATTCCTAGTATTCAAGAAAAAGTTAAAGAAAGAGGAATTTCACAACCTTCTACAGACTCAGTTCCACAAGAAACTTTGATTCCAGAAATGGAAGAAGTTAAAGTTCCAAAAAGTCCTAGTACCTCGACAGGACAAGTTCCAGAACTTGTTGAAGCTGAAAGTTCAGAAAGAGTTTCACCAATATTCAAGGATACACCTACGTGGTTATATCAAACTTGGAAAGATAGTGGTATAAAAACTTTTACTGGAAGAACAAGGAGTCAGACTAGACAACAACAAAAAGATCATGTAAGAACAAAAAGTCAAACTAGACAGCAAAAAGATCATGTAAGTTTTGTTGAAGACTTTGAGATTCATGATAATTTGGCACTTACAACTGTTGAAGATGAACCTGCATGTGTTAAAGATGCACTTAAAATTCGTATTTGGAGAAAAGCTATGCAAGAAGAGATTGATTCTATTCATAAGAATCAAACTTGGCAGCTATGTGAGTTACCAGAAGGAAAGAAGGCTATAGGTGTAAAATGGATCTTCAAAATCAAAAGGAAAGTAGATGGTACTATTGATAGATACAAGGCCAGGTTGGTTGTCAAAGGATATGCACAACAAAAAGGTATTGATTATGATGAGACATTTGCTCCTACGTCTAGGATGACTGTTATTAGGTCAGTACTTGCTCTAGCAGCACATTTTGGTTGGCATATATATCAACTTGACATCAAAACTGCTTTTCTAAATGGTGATTTACACGAGGATGTGTATATTCAGCAACCAGAAGGTTTTGAAGAGACAGGTAAAGAACACTTAGTGTGTAAGCTTATAAAAGCTTTGTATGGTTTAAAACAGGCACCTAGAGCATGGTATGAAAAGATACATACATATCTTTTATCCATTGGTTTCCATAACTCAGATGCAGCTCCAACTCTTTATGTCAAAGCTGAAACAGGTATGATGATTATAGCAATCATTTATGTGGATGATATTATAGTCACAGGTCCCAGAGATGAAGATTTGCAGATATTCAAAGAAGAATTGAAGCAAACATTTGATGTAAATGATTTAGGCATTTTACATTATTATCTTGGGATTCAGTTTCTGTTTCGAGATGAGTGTATCTACATGACACAACAGAAGTACATTGAGAAACTTTTGGAAAGGTTTCAGATGGGTGATTCTAAACCTATGCAAACACCTATGGATCAGAACACGTCTTTACAAATGGTAGCAGATGCAGAGCCATTTGATGCTACTCTATATAGTCAAGCAGTTGATTGCTTGATATATCTTTGTAATACACGTCCTGATATACAGTTTGCAGTTTCTCAAGTATCAAGGTTCATGCAGAATCCGATAATGTTACGTTGGAAAGCAGTAAAGCGGATCTTTCGTTATTTGAAGGGAACTTCAAATTTTGCTATGGTATTTTCGAAATCTACACATTTGTTAGTAAAAGGATTTTCAGATTCTGATTGGGCAGGTGATAGAGACACAAGAAGAAGTACTAGTGGATTTTGTTTTTATCTTGGAGATTGTCTTATCTCATGGTATTCGAAAAGACAACCCACTATTGCCACTTCATCATGTGAAGCTGAATATCGTGCAGCATTTACAGCTACTCTAGAGTCAGTATGGTTGCAGAAGATTTTCAGTTATCTTGATGTAAGAGTACATCAAACCATTCAGATATTTTCAGATAGCCAGATGGCTATAGCTATAGCTAAGAATCCAGTGCAGCATGCAAGGACAAAGCATATAGAGGTACACTACCACTATATTCGAGAGCAGATAGCTAAGAAGCACATTGAGCTAGTTTATGTTCTGTCTAGTGAGAATGTTGCAGATATATTTACCAAAGCATTGTCTAGAGATAGTCATGAGAAGATTTGCAGGTTGCTGAAGCTTGTACCAATATGACATTGAAGGAGGGATTGTTGGAAGTCAATGTCCTCATTGGTCCAACAAATAGCTTCATAAGAAGCTTTCTCCATATTCTTCTAGGCGGGCGCAGTCTCTACATATAGATTTTATTCTATATTCCTTAAACAAGTGACGACGGGCGCTCATGTGGTCTAGCCCATATGTTAATCATTCTCCATCCACCAGGGTTCGAATCCCGTACGCGATAGCAGTGAAAGAGATTCTTTTAGAATCATTAAACTTTGCTTTTAGGAAACGCACACGCACGGACTACGGAAGAGCTTTCTTTTTCGTAAGCGATGAATCACGATTGTTGTGATTTCTTTTAGCTTTTCATGAGTACTCAACAACTATATAATAAGGCCCTTGGCTCATCGTGTAACTCACTCACTCAAAGCTCTAGAGCTTGGAGATCTTCTTGAAGACAGAGTGATCTCACACTCTTGAAGGAGGTGAAGTTTTGGTGAAGGAGAGGCTACTCTCATTGCAGTAGGAAGTCTTCTACGAGGTGGTGGTAACTATCTTTTGTGAGTTAACCTTGTGGTTGATTTACAATTTCGTTACACTATTTTGTTAGCTTCGTTGCTTCATTCTCTTCACACACACTTAGATTATTTTGACATAATCTAAATTTTGTATCATCATCTTCTTATTCTTCCATTAGTGAGTGCACCACTTTATATGGTTGAGTAGTACTCCCATGTTGTAATTTGGACATCTATTATTTTTAGTGAAGTAAGCATCTAGCTTACGTTCCCTATCCTTGTCTCAAGATCTCTTTCTTTCTCTATCTCAATTATCATCTTGTCAATTAAGTTGTGTATGTTCAAGAGGTTTTAGTATTGGAACGATCCTGGGGCCCCAAATTCCAACACTTGGTATCAGAGCTTTAGGGTTTTGTTATCAGAGCTACATAATTGACATACACACTTAAGATAAGATGAGTGAGATTAGAATTGAGATTGAAGACAAGTTAGATGGATCTTCTAATTATCCCATGTGGAGTTTCATTATGATGAACTTGTTAGTGACAAAGGATTTATGGAGTATCGTCAATGGATCCTTAACAAGACCAAGACGAGAAGGCGAAGAAGGATCTATAGAAGCTTCAAGAGGTACTGGAATTGCTATTACAGAACCAACTGAAGAAGAGGTAACCACTTCGACATCCAGAGTCACTGCTAGGTCTTTACCTAGAGTTCCTCCTACTGAAGATCAGGCAAGATGGGATGCTAGAGATGCTTTAGCACAAGCTCGAGAATCTTTTTCAGATCAGAAATCCTACTAGAAAAGCTCACTTGAGGAGACAACTAGCAAATACAAGGATGAAAGCTGGTGAGTCAATACAAACCCACATTACAAGACTCGTTGACTTGAGAGATCAACTTCTAAATGTAGGAGTTGAGATATCAGATGAAGAAATTGTAAATACGCTGATTAATTCACTTCCTATTTCATATCGATCTTTCATAACCACTCTTACCCTTACCACAAGAGATAGAGAGGTTACATTTGAAGAGTTAGAGTTCTTGTTGCTTCAAGATGACGATCAGTTGAAGGGAATGGAAGAGAATGAAGAAACGCTTTCATCTTCATCAAAGGGTAAGAAAAAGAAGGATAAGAAGAAGGAACAACAATCCAAGAAGGAAAGTAGATCCCTCTCACCTTCTACTTCAGATTCTATATCTACGACATCTAAAGAGAATTCTTCTAAGAAGAAGGTAAAAATATGTTCTTTTTGCAAGAAACGTGGACATATTCAGTCAGAATGTTATAGAAGGATTGCAACAGAAAAGAAAAAGGCATCAGGTAATGTTGCAGAAGATGATAAAAAAGGTAAATCTCAAGGTGATTCTTATGCCTGTATCACCATTGAGGAAGTAGCTTTTGATCAAGCAGCTTTACAAGTTCTTCCAGCAAGTCCTTGGATATTCGACTCAGGTGCTACAAAGCATATGATAGGTTGTAGAGAAGTATTTTCTTCTCTCTCCTATTCTTCAGGTAGAAGAGTTACTATTGCAGATGGCAATGATTTGGATGTTGTGGGAATACGTATAGTAACCCTAAAGTCAAGAGAAGGTGGTAATTTTCAAATTTCAGATGTCCTTTATGTACCTGAAATGAAGATAAATCTACTATCTATATCTGCATTTTTAAGTGATGGTTTTAAAGTTGTATTTGAGAAAGATCTTTGTAAGATCTTATCACATAAAGAAGACAAGTGTCTTTGACAAGGTACGCATAAAGGAGGGATCTTTGTTTTGTCAAAAATCAGTCAGGCATATGCAGTCAAATCTTCGTCACCGGTGGAAGATATGAAGCTATGGCATGAAAGATTTGGACATATCAGTTTTGGAGCTCTCAAGAATATCAAAGACAGAGGTATGGTTGAGAGTTTACCCTCATTCAAGCTACCTGATGATTCAGATATATGTCAAGGTTTTCTTGAAGGTAAGATGCATAAACTACCTTTCAAGAAACATGGTCATATTACAGCTACCAGGAAATTGCAGATTATTCATTCAGATGTGAATGGACCTATGAGAGCAGAATCTATTCAGGGTTTCAGGTATTTTGTCCTATTTGTGGATGATTTTACAAGATACTCATGGATCTATGGTCTTAAGTGGAAGTCAGAAGTCTTTCCTATGTTCAAGAAGTTTGTAGCTATGGTTGAAAATGAAAGTCAGGAAACTGTCCAGATTCTCAGAAGTGATAGAGGTAGAGAATACTTGTCAAATGAGTTTCAGACATTTCTCAATGGGAAAGGTATTACTCGACACTTTACTATTGCTTATACTCCTCAACAAAATGGTGTTGCAGAAAGAAAGAATAGAGTGCTTGTTGAAATGATGCGGAGCATGATGGTATCCAAGAAGCTTTCACCGAAATTCTGGTTTGATGCAGTACATACAGCTAATCACATTTTCAACAGGTCATCTACAAAAGCTTTAAAGGTTATCACACCGTATGAGGCTTATTATGGTAGAAAACCTAATTCGAGTTACTTCAAAGTGTTTGGATCACTTTCTTATGTACATGTTGAGAAAAAGGACCGAGGCAAACTAGATGTAAAGGCAAAGAAAGCTGTTTTTATTGGATATCCTATTGAAAGCAAAGGATACAGGTTTTATGTTCGAGAGACAGGTGAAGTTATTCTTTCACGTAATGCTTATATTGTTCAAGATAAGGTTTATGATAAAGAAGCAGAAATTCCGGAGTTCATTAGTGAAAATGACTATGGAATTTTTAGAAAGATTCTGGATGTACATGTTCATCCATATCAGGAGGGAGTTAAAACTCAAATTCCTAGTATTCAAGAAAAAGTTGAAGAAAGAGGAATTTCACAACCTTCTACAGAGTTAGTTCCACAAGAAACTTTGATTCCAAAAATGGAAGAAGTTAAAGTTCCAAAAAGTCCTAGTACCTCGGCAGGACAAGTTCCAAAACCTGTGGAAGCTGAAAGTTCAGAAAGAGTTTCATCACTATTCAAGGATACACCTACGTGGTTATATCAGACTTGGAAAGATAGTGGTATAAAAACTTTTATTGAAAGAAGAAGGAGTCAGACTAGACAACAACAACAAGATCATGTAAGAACAAGAAGTCAAACTAGACAGCAAAAAGATCATGTAAGTTTTGTTGAAGACTTTGAGATTCATGATATTTTGGCACTTACGACCGTTGAAGATGAACCTGCGTGTGTTAAAGATGCACTTAACATTCCTATTTGGAGAAAAGCTATGCAAGAAGAGATTGATTCTATTCATAAGAATCAAACTTGCCAGCTATGTGAGTTACCAGAAGGAAAGAAGGCTATAGGTGTAAAATGGATCTTCAAAATCAAAAGGAAAGCACATGGTACTATTGATAGATACAAGGCCAGGTTGGTTGTCAAAGGATATGCACAACAAAAAGGTATTGATTATGATGAGATATTTGCTCCTACGTCCAGGATGACTGTTATTAGGTCAATACTTGCTCTAGCAGCACATTTTGGTTGGCATATATATCAACTTGACATCAAAATTGCTTTTCTAAATGGTGATTTACACGAGGATGTGTATATTAAGCAACTAGAAGGTTTTGAAGAGACAGCTAAAGAACACTTAGTGTGTAAGCTTATAAAAGCTTTGTATGGTTTAAAATAGGCACCTAGAGCATGGTATGAAAAGATACATACATATCTTTTATCCATTGGTTTCCATAACTCAGATGCAGCTCCAACTCTTTATGTCAAAGTTGAAACAGGTATGATGATTATAAGAATCATTTATGTGGATGATATTATAGTCACAGGTCCCAGAGATGAAGATTTGCAGATGTTCAAAGAAGAATTGAAGCAAACATTTGATGTGAATGATTTAGGCATTCTACATTATTATCTTGGGATTCAGTTTCTGTTTCGAGATGAGTGTATCTACATGACACAACAGAAGTACATTGAGAAACTTTTGGAAAGGTTTCAGATGGGTGATTCTAAACCTATGCAAACACCTATGGATCAGAACATATCTTTACAAATGGTAGCAGATGCAGAGCCATTTGATGCTACTCTATATAGTCAAGCAGTAGGTTGCTTGATATATCTTTGTAATACACGTCCTGATATACAGTTTCCAGTTTCTCAAGTATCAAGGTTCATGCAGAATCGGACAGCGTTACATTGGAAAGCAGTAAAGCAAATCTTTCGTTATTTGAAGGGAACTTCAAATTATGCTATGGTATTTTTGAAATCTACACATTTGTTACTAAAAGGATTTTCAGATTCTGATTGGGTAGGTGATAGAGACACAAGAAGAAGTACTAGTGGATTTCGTTTTTTTCTTGGAGATTGTCTTATCTCATGGTATTCAAAGAGACAATCCACTATTGCCACTTCATCATGTGAAGCTGAATATCGTGCAGCATTTACAGCTACTCTAGAGTCAGTATGGTTGCAGAAGATTTTCAGTTATCTTGATGTAAGAGTACATCAACCCATTCAGATATTTTCAGATAGCCAGAGTGCTATAGCTATAGCTAAAAATCCAGTGCATCATGCAAGGACAAAGCATATAGAGGTACACTACCACTATATTCGAGAGTAGATAGCTAAGAAGCACATTGAGCTTGTTTATGTTCCTTCTAGTGAGAATGTTGTAGATATTTTTACCAAAGCATTGACTAGAGATAGTCATGAGAAGATTTGCAGGTTACTGAAGCTTGTACCAATACAACATTGAAGGAGGGATTGTTGGAAGTCAATGTCTTTATTGGCTTAACAATTAGCTTCACTAAGAAGCGTCAACTTCAAGTCGTAGTTCTAAAACAGCCTATTTAGTAAGCATATCCTTAGAGACTATATAGAAGTTTTACGCTTACACATTACTTCAAGGAATCAACGGGTGTCGACTTGGTCTACGAAAAGCTTCCTAGATCGTTACGATCTGCCCACCATGGTTCAAATCCCAGCGCTTACAGCGAAAAACCTTTAACAATGATTTCTTTGAAAAGCACACGCACGAATTGTGGAAGAGCTTTATTTTTTCATACGCGATCAATTTGATCGTAGATTTATTTGTGCTTTCTTTTAGCTTTTCATGGATACTCACAAACTATATAAAGAGGTATTGGCTCATTGTATAAATCACTCACTCAAAGATCTAGAGCTTGGAGATCTTCTTGAAGACAGAGTTTTCTCACACTCTTGAAGGAGGTGAAGTTTTGGTGAAGGAGAGGCTACTCTCATTGGAGCAGGAAGTCTTCTACGAGGTGGTGGTAACTATCTTTTGTGAGTTAACCTTGTGGTTGATTTACAATTTTGTTACACTATTTTGTTAGCTTCGTTGCTTCATTCTCTTCACACACACTTAGATTATTTCGACATAATCTAAATTTTGTATCATCATCTTCTTATTCTTCCATTAGTGAGTGCACCACTTTATATGGTTGAGTAGTACTCCCATGTTGTAATTTGGACATCTATTATTTTAGTGAAGTAAGCATCCAGCTTACGTTCCCTATCCTTGTCTCAAGATCTCTTTCTTTCTCTATCTCACTTATCATCTTGTCAATTAAGTTGTGTATGCTCAAAAGGTTTTGGTATTGGAACGATCCTAGGGCCCCGAATTCCAACACTTGGTATCAGAGCTACATAATTGACATACACACTTAAGATAAGATGAGTGAGATTAGAATTGAGATTGAAGACAAGTTGGATGGATCTTCTAATTATCCCATGTGGAGTTTCATGATGATGAACTTGTTAGTGACAAAGGATTTATGGAGTATCGTCAATGGATCCTTAACAAGACCAAGACGAGAAGGCGAAGAAGGGTCTACAATAGCTTCAACAGGTACTGGAATTACTATTACAGAACCAACTAAAGAAGAGGTAACCACTTCGACATCCAGAGTCACTGCTGGGTCTTTACCTAGAGTTCCTCCTACTGAAGATCAGGCAAGATGGGATGCTAGAGATGCTTTAGCACTTTCATTCATAGCAATGAGTGTCAAAAAGCATATTCTACCACAGATCAGATCTTGCAAAAGTTCTAGTCAAGCTTGGTTAAAGCTCGAGAATCTTTTTCAGAGCAGAATCTTGCTAGGAAAGCTCACTTGAGGAGACAACTAGCAAATACAAGGATGAAAGTTGGTGAGTCAATTCAAACCCACCTTACGAGACTCGTTGACTTGAGAGATCAACTTCTAAATGTAGGAGTTGAGATAACAGATGAAGAAATGGTAACTACGCTGATTAATTCACTTCCTATTTCATATCTATCTTTCATAACCACTCTTACCCTTTCCACAAGAGATAGAGAGGTTACATTTGAAGAGTTAGAGTTCTTGTTACTTCAAGATGAAGATCAGTTGAAGGGAATGGAAGAGAATGAAGAAGCACTTTCATCTTCATCAAAGGGTAAGAAGAAGAAGGATAAGAAGAAGGAAAAACAATCCAAGAAGGAAAGTAGGTCCCTCTCACCTTCTACTTCAGATTCTGTATCTACGACATCTAAAGAGAATTCTTCTAAGAAGAAGGTAAAAATATCTTCTTTTTGCAAGAAACGTGGACATATTCAGTCAGAATGTTATAGAAGGATTGCAGCGGAAAAGAAAAAGGCATCAGGTAATGTTGCAGAAGATGATAAAAAGGGGAAATCTCAAGGTGATTCTTATGCCTGTATCACCATTGAGGAAGTAGCTTTTGATCAAGCAGCTTTACAAGTTCTTTCAGCAAGTCCTTGGATATTCGACTCAGGTGCTAATAGGTTGCAGAGATGTATTTTTGTCTCTTTCCTATTCTTCAGGTAGAAGAGTTACTATTGCAGATGGCAATGATTTGGATGTTGTGGGAATAGGTACAGTAACCCTAAAGTCAAGAGAAGGTGGTAATTTTCAAATTTCAGATGTCCTTTATGTACTTGAAATGAAGATAAATTTGCTATCTATATCTGCATTTTTAAGTGATGGTTTTAAAGTTGTATTTGAGAAAGATCTTTGTAAGATCTTATCACATAAAGAAGACAAGTGTCTTTTGCAAGGTACGCATAAAGGAGGGATCTTTGTTTTGTCAAAAATCAGTCAGGCATATGCATTCAAATCTTCGTCACCGGTGGAAGATATGAAGCTATGGCATGAAAGATTTGAACATATCAGTTTTGGAGCTCTCAAGAATAACAAAGACAGAGGTATGGTTGAGAGTTTACCCTTCTTCAAGCTACCTGATTATTCAGATATATGTGAAGGTTGTCTTGAAGGTAAGATGCATACACTACCTTTCAAGAAACATGGTCATATTACAGCTACCAGGAAATTGCAGATTATTCATTCAGATGTGAATGGACCTATGAGAGCAGACTCTATTCAGGGTTTCAGGTATTTTGTCCTATTTGTGGATGATTTTACAAGATACTCATGGATCTATGGTCTTAAGTCGAATTCAGAAGTCTTTCCTATGTTCAAGAAGTTTGTAGCTATGGTTGAAAATGAAAGTTAAGAAACTGTCCAGATTCTCAGAAGTGATAGAGGTGGAGAATACTTGTCAAATGATTTCCATACATTTCTTGATGAGAAAGGTATTACTGGACACCTTACTATTGCTTATACTCCTCAGCAAAATGGTGTTGCAGAAAGAAAGAATAGAGTGCTTGTTGAAATGATGCGGAACATGATGACGTCCAAGAGGCTTTCACCAAAATTCTGGTTTGATGCAGTACATACAGCTAATCACATTTTCAACAGGTCATCTACAAAAGCTTTAAAAGTAATCACACCGTATGAGGCTTATTATGGTAGGAAACCTAATGTGAGTTACTTCAAAGTGTTTGGATCACTCTCTTATGTACATGTTGAGAAAAAGGACCGAGGCAAACTAGATGTAAAGGCAAAGAAAGCTGTTTTTATTGGATATCCTATTGAAAGCAAAGGATATAGGTTTTATGTTCCAGAGACAGGTGAAGTTATTCTTTCACGTAATGCTTATATTGCTGAAGATAAGGTTTATGATAAAGAAGCAGAAATTCTGGAGTTCATTAGTGAAAATGACTATGGAATTTTTAGAGAGATTCTGGATGTACATGTTCAGCCATATCAGGAGGGAATTAAACCTCAAATTCCTAGTATTCAAGAAAAAGTTGAAGAAACAGGAATTTCACAACCTTCTACAAAGTCAGTTCCAGAAGAGACTTTGATTCCAAAAATGGAAGAAGTTAAAGTTCCAGAAAGTCCTAGAACCTCGGCAGGACAAGTTCCAGAACCTGTGGAAGCTGAAAGTTCCAAAAGAGTTTCACCATTATTCAAGGATACACCTACATGGTTATATCAGACTTGGAAAGATAGTGGTATAAAGACTTTTACTGGAAGAACAAGGAGTCAGACTAGACAACAACAACAAGATCATGTAAGAACAAGAAGTCAAACTAGACAGCAAAAAGATCGTGTAAGTTTTGCTGAAGACTTCGAGATTCATGATATTTTGGCACTTAGGACTGTTGAAGATGAACCTGCGTGTGTTAAATATGCACTTAACATTCCTATTTGGAGAAAAGCTATGCAGGAAGAGATTGATTCTATTCATAAGAATCAAACTTGGCAGCTATGTGAGTTACCAGAAGGAAAGAAGGCTATAGGTGTAAAATGGATCTTCAAAATCAAAAGGAAAGCAGATGGTACTATTGATAGATACAAGGCCAGGTTGGTTGTCAAAGGATATGCACAACAAAAAGGTATTGATTATGATGAGACATTTGCTCCTACGTCTAGGATGATTATTATTAGGTCAGTACTTGCTCTAGCAGCACATTTTGGTTGGCATATATATCAACTTGACATTAAGACTGCTTTTCTAAATGGTGATTTACACGAGGATGTGTATATTCAGCAGCAAGAAGGTTTTGAAGAAACAGGTAAAGAACACTTAGTGTGTAAGCTTATAAAAGCTTTGTATGGTTTAAAACAGGCACCTAGAACATGGTATGAAAAGATACATACATATCTTTTATCCATTGGTTTCCATAACTCAGATGCAGCTCCAACTCTTTATGTCAAAGCTGAAACAGGTATGATGATTATAGCAATCATTTATGTGGATGATATTATAGTCACAGGTCCCAGAGATGAAGATTTGCAGATGTTCAAAGAAGAATTGAAGCAAACATTTGATGTAAATGATTTAGGCATTCTACATTATTATCTTGATTCAGTTTCTGTTTCAAGATGAGTGTATCTACATGACACAACAGAAGTACATTGAGAAACTTTTGGAAAGGTTTCAGATGGGTGATTCTAAACCTATGCAAACACCTATGGATCAGAACACGTCTTTACAAATAGTAGCAGATGCAGAGCCATTTGATGCTACTCTATATAGTCAAGCAGTTGGTTGCTTGATTTATCTTTGTAATACACGTCCTGATATAGAGTTTGCAGTTTCTCAAGTATCAAGGTTCATGCAGAATCTGACAGTGTTACATTGGAAAGCAGTAAAGCGGATCTTTCGTTATTTGAAGGGAACTTCAAATTATGCTATGGTATTTTCAAGATCTACACATTTGTTACTAAAAGGATTTTCAGATTCTGATTGGGCAGGTGATAGAGACACAAGAAGAGTACTAGTGGATTTTGTTTTTATCTTGGAGATTGTCTTATCTCATGGTATTCGAAGAGACAACCCACTATTGCCACTTCATCGTGTGAAGCTGAATATCGTGCAACATTTAGAGCTACTCTAGAGTCAGTTTGGTTGCAAAAGATTTTTAGTTATCTTGATGTAAGAGTACATCAACCCATTCATATATTTTCAGATAGCTAGAGTGCTATAGCTATAGCTAAAAATACAGTGCATCATGCAAGGACAAAGCATATAGAGGTACACTACCACTATATTTGAGAGTAGATAGCTAAGAAGCACATTGAGCTGGTTTATGTTCCTTCTAGTGCGAATGTTGCAGATATATTTACCAAAGCATTGACTAGATATAGTCATGAGAAGATTTGTAGGTTACTGAAGCTTATACCAATATGACATTGAAGGAGGGATTGTTGGAAGTCAATGTTTATATTGACTTAACAAATAGCTTCACTAAGAAGCATCAACCTCAGTCTTCAAACTTTAAACAAACTATATATATTTGAAAGCTTACATACTTCTCCAAGGGAATCCACACGGGCGCAGCGTATCTATATACGATATCTCCATACACATGTATAACGAATCAACGGGCGCTCATATGGTCTAGAAAAAACCTTCTAAAAGCACTCTCCGCCCAGGCTCGAATCCCGTTAAACGCATGCGAAGGCAGTTTTTGGTTTTCACTAAACTTTGCTTTTGGGAAATGCATACGGATGGGATACAACTTTATTTTTTCGTACGGAATCAATTTGCTCGTAGATTTATTTGTGCTTTCTTTTAGCTTTTCATGGATACTCAAATACTATATAATAAGGCCTTGGCTCATTGTGTAACTCACTCACTCAAAGATCTAGAGCTTGGAGATCTTCTTGAAGACAGAGTGTTCTCACACTCTTGAAGGAGGTGAAGTTTTGGTGAAGGAGAGGCTACTCTCATTGTAGCAGGAAGTCTTCTACAAGGTGGTGGTAACTATCTTCTGTGAATTAACCTTGTGGTTGATTTACAATTTCGTTACATTATTTTATTAGCTTCCTTGCTTCATTCTCTTCACACACACTTAGATTATTTCGACATAATCTAAATTTTGTATCATCATCTTCTTATTCTTCCATTAGTGAGTGCACCACTTTATATGGTTGAGTAGTACTCCCATGTTGTAATTTGGACATCTATTATTTTAGTGAAGTAAGCATCCAGCTTACGTTCCCTATCCTTGTCTCAAGATCTCTTTCTTTCTCTATCTCACTTATCATCTTGACAATTAAGTTGTGTATGCTCAAGAGGTTTTAGTATTGGAACGATCCTGGGGCCCCAAATTCCAACACTTCTGATCATCGTTGTCTATGTTGATGACATGTTGCTCACTGGTCCTATTGAGACGCATATTGCTGATTTTAAGGCTGATTTGCATGCCTCATTTAAGATGTCTGATTTGGGGCATTTGCATCACTATTTGGGCATTCAGTTTATGCAAGTTGATGGTGGAATGGCTTTGTGTCAAACGAAATATATTGACACATTACTGCAGTGTTTTGGCCTTGAAGACTGTAAGCCTATTGCCACTCCTATGGAGACAGGTTTACGATTGAATCTTCATGATGCTGGAGATGCATTTGATGCTATTCTCTATCAGCAGGCTGTTGGATGCTTGATTTACTTATGCATTACTCGGCCAGATATTCAGTTTGCTGTCTCACAAATGAGCAGGTTTATGCATTGCCCAGGAGTCACGCATTGGAAGGCGGTTAAGCGCATCTTTCGCTACTTGAGTGGTACTCGGCTACTTGGGTTGTTTTATCCCAAGGGGGGATCACTACCGTCAGATTTGCATGCTTTTTCTGACTCAGATTGGGCTGGTTGCTATGACACTCGTATGTCCACCAGTGGTTTTTGTTTCATGCTTGGTAGCTCATGTATATCTTGGTTGAGCAAGAAGCAGCCTAGTGTGGCCACTTCCAGTTGTGAGGCTGAGTATAGGGCAGCTTTCATAGCGATTGTTGAGTGTGTGTGGCTCAGATGCCTTATGGCTAATTTGGGTGTTGGCCAATCTTCTGCCACCACCATCTTCACTGACAGTCAGAGCGCATTGGCAGTTGCGAGGAACCCTGTGTTCCATGCTCGCACTAAGCACATTGAGGTGCATTATCACTATGTTAGGGAGAGGTTCTCTACTGGGGAGATCAGCTTGGCATATGTGCCCACGCAGGAGAACATTGCAGACCTTTTCACGAAGGCTCTACCTAGGGAGAAGTTTAAAGCTTTCCGCAAAGCTTTGGGCTTACTTCCTTTTGTGGAGTGATTTCCACATAGCTTGGCACTTCCTTATACATGAGTGCCAACTCCTTGTTCACCGCATCACTCCCAAGGGGGATTTGTTGATATATTTAGGTAGTGATGTGTGTGAACACACTAGGACCGTCGGGGCACTTTTTTCCCTCTTTAGGAGGTTTTTTTCCCCCGGCTTGTATATACGGCTATTGCCCTAATGGGCTACTTATCTTTGTACATTCTCTAGTAATACACTCACTATTGTGTGTTTGTGCTCCAAGCTTCTTCTTCTTCCTTGTGCTGTTCGCGTGCTTCCGCAGACATCTATCTCCAACACATAATTCTACCCCCTTTAAACTCTACATATCTATTAGACAAGGTTGCCCCATTGCCCCTCTTCTCTTTGCCATCACCAATGATGCCTTGAGTGGCTTGTTAGAGAATGTATGGTTCAAGGTACTATTAAAGGCATAGAGATCCGTGATGCCCCATCCCAATTAGGCTTGCAAATGTTTGCTGATAATACAAATATGATAACTAGGTTTGACAATCATTTTGCTAAAAACTTTCTTAAAGTGTTTGAATCTTTTCTGTACAGCTAGTGGCTCGATTGTCAATCATAAAAAGAGTAGTTTTTTTGCTTCCAATAAGTGCATTCCTAATTGTGTGAAGGAAAGTGGGTGTGACATCATCAATGAAGGGAGTGTATTTCGTCTTTTGGGCATTCCTATGGGCTTTAACATTTCCTATGAGTAGAGATGGAGTTGGATCATGGATAAATTTCATAATAGGATATTCAAATGGATGGATTTACAATAGATTTGTCTCAAAGAGTTTTTGTTTTGAAGCATATTCTACCTTCTTTAACATACTTTTTAGCTTGTTGGTTGCCCAACAAAAAGTAGATTTCTCAAGCCATTGCTTTGGCCAGAAGATTCCTTTGGGGAGGCTCTCACTTCACCAACAAGATACCTAAAGTTGCCTAGAGTGTATGTTGTATGAGGAAAGATGAGGATGGGTTAGGGTCAATATGTCCTACCATAATGGCCATTCAAATGGCAGCTAAATGGATTCTAAGATCTACTCAGTCTAATGATTATTGGGCAAGTCTCATAAAGAGAAATGTTGACCAATTATATGTTAAACATCACAAGAATTGGATCAATAACCATGTGTGGGATATTATAGTTTCTTCTCTTATTTTTGTTCCCAAAGGAAGTAAAATGGTTTGTTCTTTTTGGAATTCTTAGATGAAAGTGAAATCTGATTATTCTTTACGTGATTATTTTTCTAATAATTTCTCCTTTCTCTTACAAGATTCTCTGTGGAAAAGTTGGTTGGTTCATAATGACAATACCTCTCTATCAATAAGAATGAATAAATGCAGGAAGACTGGTTTTACTAACTAGTAGATCTTTTATAGAAATGATGTGCTCATTGTTGATAACTATAAGATGGGTAGTAACAATTTATCTTATGCCTGTAAGCAGATGCTTAAGAAAAGGAAATATAGGCTCCTGGAGAAGATGACCTACTACAATTTGTCCAAACAAGTGGATATTCATGCTATTACTGAAGATATGTATATGCAATTCAAGAGGACAAATACTTCCATCAAAGTGATTACTAAGAGACTAAATAGGAACTGGAACTTATAGTGGAATCCACATTAGTGGAAATACAGATTTAAATGCTTGTGGGTTGTCCCTACTATTGCTAAACAATCCAACCTTCAATGGATGATACTTCATAAGGGATTGTGGACAGGTAGCAGAGCAAAGAAGTTTAATATTAATGCAGGACTATGTTGTTACTATGACAATGTGGAAAATATTTCCCATCTTTTTATTAACTGTTGGAATGCTCAAAGGTTTTGGAGATGTATCAATGTGTTTTGTACGAGCAATGGTCTACCATCTTTGGGATACAGAGAAATATTCGTTAGAGAATGTAACAAAATGGACATTGTACTTTGATAGATTTTAAGAGCTCACATTCTTTGGCATATTTGGAAGAATAGGTATCACAAACTCTTCTCTAGTATCCTCAAAGACTTCATGTTTTCTTGTAATCTGGGTATCAAGAGAATTCTCAATACATGTATTATATCCATTAAGGATGCCCCTTTAGCTAACTCCAACCCACATGAAGTTTTTTTTTTTTAGAGTACAATGAATTGGAAAGACACACACACCCGACCTCGTAAGGTAGAGGCACCCTTCTTGGGGAACTCTGAGGCATCTAGCCCTAGGCCGGACTTGAACCCTCGCCATCAGCCTAGGAGTACAAGGCACATTCGCCAAACCATGCTTGTTGGATAACCCACATGGAGTATTGTCTACATATGGATTCAATAGATGGAGTGATCAACTGCGATCTCTGTACTCTGAGTACCTAGGCTGAATATGGTCCATTTTTTTGGACATGATTATAATTTATGATGTATCTCCTCTAATGGGGGCTTGTCTTTTTTTTTTTAAATAAAGGAAGTTCGGCCTTAGCCTACTCTCCCGGACTTGAATTAATCAAAAGAAAAGTACAAGAGAAGGAGACTAGTGCCCACGGGATCCTCCGAATCCCACAGAGCGGGGGTAGCTTTTACAGAGTTTAGATGGCATTACAGAGAGGTAAATCATCGTCTCATCACTCGCATGCGGGGCCCACATGGGTTTAAGCTTGTTGTTGGACAAAAGGAGCACTTGATGATGCCTAAAGGGGGTTTCTTACAATTAGCGATCCCTTCGCCAAGGAGGAACAATGATTTCTCAATCGACCACTCTTTCGGGGAGTCACCAAAGTTGTGAACACATCTTTCTTGCCAGATCTTCCATAGGACCTTCCCTCTCATGGCGTTCTAGAGAGCCACGAAGCAATTGATCATTTCTCCCAACAGATCTTGCTTCCAACTAATATGTTTCTGGAGTCTAATTTTCTTTCCGAGCCTTCATGGAAGACCTTGCAAAGCTTACATGAAGTTATAGAGGAGGTCGATAAACCTCGCATATGGGAGCTTGTCTTAAAAAAAAAAAAAAAAGGGAAGTTCGGCCATGGCCTAATCTCCCGGACTTTAATTAAAATAATGAAGAAAAGTTACAGGTGAATGGGACTAGTGCCCATGGGACCCCCCAAATCCCACAAAGCAGGGGACGAGTTCGGTAAGCTAGAGGGCGTTACAAATGAGGTGTACAAAAGTATCATCTCCTTCATGGGGGACCCATTTGGGTTTCAACTTGTTATCTACGAGGAGATAAATACACTGGTGCCTAAATGGAGGAGATCTCTTGTCTCGAGAGATTCTTTTACCTAGAAGAAACAAGGATTTCTCAATCGACCATTCCTTTGGGGTTTGGCCAAAGTTGACAGCGCATCGCTTCCTCCAAATTTTCCAAAGAG
The DNA here is from genome assembly GCA_020310875.1 of Ceratopteris richardii. NCBI lineage: Eukaryota > Viridiplantae > Streptophyta > Polypodiopsida > Polypodiales > Pteridaceae > Ceratopteris > Ceratopteris richardii. Next base: position 159,423,362 of record CM035406.1, read on the forward strand.
TCTCGCCTCTGATGGCATTCCACAACCTAGAAGAGCAGCCAACTGCCTCACCCAACAGTGCCTGTTGCCAATTGATTTGGTACGAGAGATGCAGAATCTGTGTCATGTGATGCCAAATAACACGGGACTTGGGGCAATCGAAGAAGAGGTGAACAAGGTCTTCGATGCATCGATGGCACCGTTTGCACCATGGAGGCACACCACAAATTTTGTTGGCCCTTGCATTGTACCAAATACCTTTATGCAAGATTTGCCACATGAGAACGGATTTCTTGATCTCAATAAGGGGGTGCCACATCGACATGAACTTAAGTTCCCATCGAAGTTTGGTCCAAGAAAGGCACCACACCTTGTTAAGAGTGTGATGAACATCTAAGTTTTCTTTGAAGTTGGGAATTCTGGATAGTTTCTTACCATTGCTCCATTTGAGGCCCTCTAGGCAAGGAAGATCCTGTCCACAGAGAAGGCGGGTAGTTAAGTGGTCCCACGTTGAACACCTGTTTTGAAGAAGAGTCCATTCTTCGAGAGAAATTCTATGTCTTGGGTCTAGGTCTTCAACTTAATCCATTGGCCAGTCTCTTGTTTCCAGAGCTGTTTCCACTGTTTGTACCCCTTGTTCCATAGTCGCTTAGCCGTTTGGAGGTTCCAAGACTCCACCTCCCTTAAGCCGCTGATCGGGAACCAGATAGAGTAATTTTGTCTTATTCCAGCAGCCCACTTCCACTCATCATTGACTCTGATGAATTGTTTGGCTTTGTTCAAACTCTTCCATAAGGAGCACACTAGGCTAGAGCCTTTAGGGGACACCGGGTGGGGGGAGAACAAAAGCGTGAGGATCCCAATGTCCTTCCAGTCGGGAAGACCAACTAAGGTAAGGTCTTTCGAATTTTTGAAGATCAATTTAGCCCAGGAGGACTCTCTATTACACCAAGCCTTGATAAACCACTTTGCCGCCAGCTTGTCAGCTAACCCAGTGATATCCAAAATACCCAAGCCCCCCGAGTCTTTTGAGCTAATACAAGTTTCCCATTTGATTTTGGGAATCCCCCTCCTATTGGGGTCCCAGTCCATAGGAAGTTTCTGCATATCCTTTCCACTTTGGCCAATTCTTTCTCCTTAGGTCTCCAACACGAGATGTAGTAAATAATCGTAGAAAGCATAAATGTGTTGACAACCATTGCACGCCCTGCCAAGTTAGCTTGCATACCTTTCCAATGATTAAGTTTGCTATCCAGTTTGGATAGAATCCAGTTCCACCGTTGGTCCATCGAGATGTTGAAGCCCATCGGAATGCCGAGGAGACGGAAGACTTGGCCGCTAAGGATAACTTGACACCCCTGATCAATCAACAGTTGGGGCAGAGGCCCATGGATTGCTCTGAAAGCAGTTTTAGCATGGTTGATTTTTGAACCTCATGCCTTACAAAAGGTGTCGAGGCAGTTCCAAAACACCTCAATGTAGTTTCTCTCGTTAAGAACAAAGACATTCATGTCATCGGCAAAGAGTCTAGCAATCATCTGGTCGTGACCAAGGGGTAGGGAGAGACCTTTGAGATTTCTAGCATCCAAGTGATGCGTAAACAGGCGACTGAGGCCATCCGAGGCGATAGCGAAGAGTAATGGAGCCAATGGGCACCCTTGCCTGATAGATCTTATTAAACGTATGGGTTCAGAGAGCTTACCATTGATGTTTATTCTCGTTGAGGCATTTCCGAGTAGAGTGGAAACCATCTTCGTGAACTTTTGGCTGCACCCAAGAACTTTTAGAGATTGAAGAACATAGTCCCATTCCAATCTATCATATGCTTTGTCGAAGTCGATCTTAATGAATATCAGCTCTTGAGGAGACTCCTCAGCAAATGCAAGGCCTTCCCAAATATTGACGAATTGCTTCAAGTATAGATCTACCTTTGATAAAACCTTTCTGGTCCTCACAAAGCCATGCCTTTAAATGACACGAGATTCTGTTGGCGATTACTTTGGCGATTATCTTGTACCCAGTTTGGAGCATGGTAATCGGCCGCCAGTTTTCAATTTTGTTCTTATCTCCCCTTTTGTGAATTAATTTGATGACACCATTATTAAAGACACTCAGGGAGGGCACCGAAGGAGAGAGCCTCTTGCCACACAAGATGCAGTGGGGTGGCCACCACATGTTTAAAGGACTTGAAAAACTCATTGGTGAGTCCATCGGGGCCGGGGCTCTTCCCATTGGGGAGAGTATCAATAACCTCGATAATTTCATTCTCTGAAATGAGTAGCATCCAACAGAGAAATCATGTTCGGAGGGATTCTAGGTTGAGCAACCCTTGAGATGGCTGCCATGCAATCACACCTGTGCGGGGAAAGAGGGGTCGAGACCCCAAGAAGATGGGTGAAGTGCTCGACGATGATAGATCTATTCTCAACTTCCGTGCTACATTCGATCCTGTTGTTGTCGACCAAGAAGGGGATGGCTTCCCTAGCTTGTTTTCTTTTGAGGATGTTACACATCTCTTTCGAAGGTTTATCAGCCTTCCCCGCCCACCAATCTTTGAAAAATATTTGTAGATTTTTCCTTTGAACCTCTTCCTCGAGCCTTAGTCTTCCCCTAATTTTCAGAAGCCCTTGTTGGCATTGTAAGTTACCTTTGTTCACTTCTTCTTCAAGACGTGAGAGCCTCCGATACACCATTTCTCTCCTTTTATTCCGGATATCTCTTATGGCCTTATCCGTCCTGATCAAAATTTGTATATTCCTTTCCACCGCGCTTCTCCAACACTTAGCAGGTTCATTACAGTGGGCAAAAGCCTCCACCCAAACTGTGGAAATTTCTTGGTGGATAGAGGGGAGGGAAAATGACGTCTGGCAAGCTTGAAACCAAGGAGCTTTTCAGAGCATGGGAATCGGTTTGAAGGAAAGAGTAATCGGGTAGTGGTCCGAGATAGTCAGGTCCATGTGTGGAAAATCGAAGGAATACCCCACTGAAGGATGGTGTTTTGGTCGATGTAACATCTATCAAGCCTAGCTTTCCTTAGAGAGTCCCCCAATTGGAGGTTAGACCAAGAGAACCCCTTCATGTATTTCACCTCGACTAAGTCGAGATGGAACTTGATTTTATCCCATATCTCTTTCTCCTGACCGTCAATGATTTTCCCCTTGTTATTCCAACGGTCCTTAGGAAATTCAACCATGTTGAAGTCCCCGCAAAGCAAAACATTGTAAGAGAGGAAGTCAAGGGAAGTCCAAGTGTCGATTCTGTCCGTCTCACCATTAATTGGAGACCACAGTGAATTGATTAGGTGGCCCGATAGAGGCAGCAATCCACCGATGATTCTGATCTTCACAAGTCGATGTCAATCTGTCAGACCAGGAGTGACTGATACCGATTGCAGCACCCCCTGCCCCCCTAGGGTGAAGTGGCAAGCCAAAGGTGGTTCGGAGAAATACGTTTAAGCCGTTTCTGGAGATCCTCTACGTTGATTTTAATCTCTTGTAAGCAGATAAAGTCAGGGTTGAGGCACTTGTCTTTGAACCATTGACCAAGAATCACCGCTCTTGAAGGGTTCGACAAACCCCTGATGTTTAGCGAAGTGATTTTCATTATTGATGGTTGCCCTCTTTGAGGGGGGGACCTGAACTTTTTTCTTCTTTTGATCTTCTTTTTTCCTCCCAGCTTCTTGATTTAGGATCCTACTCTTGAGGGGGCTCTTCCAAAGCATGCCCGACAGTTGTTTCCCTTTAATCTTTGACTTTTGTTGAGGTAAGCTTGGCAAGCAAACCGGAAGAGTAGGGCCAAGAGAGAAGCTTTCACTATCTGGGTTGTCTTCATTGCTAGTAGTGAAGCCATCCTCTTTATTGATGGTGTAGCCTTCTTGCTTGTCTTCTTTGTTGATAGAGCATCCAATAGAGTTGTCAGCCGGATCATCTTTGTAAAGGTTATCCCCAGGGAGGTCGACCTCATTAATCTCCTTTTCTAAGCTGCAGTACATGTTATTCGAAGGAGCAATGGTCGTAACGTTCCTTACTAATGATCTTCGAGGGCTGACTTTCCTCCTACGTCTTACTTCGGTGAACCCTTCTGAATCCGTCTCTGCAACACGCGTGCCCTCTTCTTCCTCCATCGGAGGGGAAAGCCCCCGAGTGCTAGCTTGCGGTAAAGGATCCAGGGCTCCATCTAGTTTAAGCTTGTATTTATTGGAATTTTGCTTCAGGGGACAATCCTTGATCCTATGACCTTGGTGCCCACAATGGAAGCACGCATTGGGCAAATTCTTGTAGGTAATCTCTTGCACCCAATTCTTACCATGGCCATAATTTACGGAGATCTTCGAGGGGAGGGGCTGGTTCAAGTCTGCTTCAATGCAAATTTATGGGTGCCATCGTGCATTGAAGGAGTATTGCACACCATCATAGACTAGCCCCCCAACATCCTCTCTTGAGGCCATAGGGCGACCGATCGGTGAAACGATTTCTCGAAGAAATTCGTACAGGAAATACGGCAGATTGGGAAGCTCCACCCAAAGCGGGTAACGAAGAGGCTTTGATTTGTTCGGAACAAAGTCTGGGGTCCACTTGAATAGGCATAAGGTGGACCGGCCCACTTGCCAAGAACCGGCTTGCAGGGTTTGGAAGGCCATCTCTTCATTCTCAAACACTAGAAAAAGGTGATTCGTCGGCAGGAATTGATATTTGCACACAATTAGACCACGCGGGAACCACTCCTTGTGCAGCCAAGATCTCACATTTTCTATAGGGGGTCTAGGGCCAAAGACTTGACTAATCAGACAAGTTTTCATCAATTCTTCTTGCTTCGCCGCCACTGACTCCTTGCATAAAGAAACGAGCGGAGGAGCGACGTCCGATGGGCCAGAGCCCATCTCTAGGGGGCACTGGGATTAGGGGGGAGCCACATTTTCTAGGACCAACGAGGGAAGAATGGTCGACATTGAGGCAAAGATGATCGAAAGCTACACAAAAAGATGTTTTAGCGCACCTCAGGAAGCAAGGAGACCTGAGAACACTAATAGTAGTTGCCAAGAAAAGCCCATCTTCAATAGCCCATGGTCGTGCCACATTGAAGGGTAGCTCTTTATTTCTTTTCTATTTGTTTACCCTTCATTTTTTTCGTATTTTTTGTCTCTTTTCATTTTTTTCCTAGTTTTTCCCCTACCTTTTTCTTTTCTTTTCCTTCCCTTTTTTTCTTTTCTTTTTTTTTCTCACGATTCAAAAAAAAAAAGTTCTTCTTGCTTAATTTAAGCTATTGAGTGCAAAGAACCAAGAACAGGGCGCTGCCAGTCCCCCAGAAGAAAATCACGAACCAAGGACAGGGGCGCTGCCAGTCCCCCAGAAGAAAATCTTCGTCGAACGAGCACCGAGGGGACCGAGAGAGAGAGGCCCACGTTCTGAGGGATTAAAAAAGGAATGCCAAGCGAAAGAACTGTATGTAATTCCCAAGAAAAGGACACCCCAATCAGTCGCTTCAGTCGATCGCCAGTCGGCCCTCAGTCGCGATTGACACGCCTCAGTCGCGAAGGACAGCTGCGTCGCGATGGACAGAAGCCTCAGTCGGTCGCGAGTCGACCCTCAATCGCAATTGACAAGCCTCAGTCGCGATGGACAGCTGCGTCACGATGGACAGAAGCGCTTCAGTCGGTCGCCAGTCGACCCTCAGTCGCCATGGACAAGCCTCAGTCATCTCCTACTCTGCGAGAAAGGAGATCTTCGTGCGCCTTCCAGCATCATGATTCTTCTTCGCGACCGGATGATTCGATAGGAAATGTGATATGGGATGCAATTTCTGATTACCAAATCCTCAGCGGTGGCACCGTGCACGTACTCCACACAGGCAACAGCTCCTTGTCATAACATGCACATGTCTGCGTACTGCAGTTTCAAGCTGTTCCCCCCCAAAGCAAGTTCTCCATTGTCATCTCAGCAGTGGGTGACGCAGACGGAGAGGGAGGCGGCGCAGGGGGGCTCTCATACACATCAGGAGGGGGCGAGGAAGGGGTGTCCGAACCAGCAGTGGGTGACGCAGACGGAGAGGGAGCATACACATCAGGAGGGTGCACCCCGCTATGCACAACGTGGTAATCGCCAGAGCTTATGGCTTAAAGGACGTCTCTCTCTGGCGTCATTACTACGCCCAATGAGTTCTATCGCTGCCAGCATTAATAGAACATCTACATGCATTAATATTACCCTTTTTCTGCTCTTGCTCAAAGTAAAGAAAAACCAATTGTGTTATAATCTCCGTACATAACACAGCTTAACGATACTGGACCTGCGCCAGCATTCCTAAATGCTCATTGCCAACGAAACTTATTGTCGAATGTCTGGATGCAAGTGCAAGTGCATGAACCTAGATGTCGCCTGGCATCATGCATGCACATCGATAAGTGCATAAGCTTGTCCTGCGAAGCGGATAACGTGGAATAAAGCACACTCGCAGTCTCGCAGATAGGCCAATCAAAACGCGCCAGCCAAAGAAACCTGATCAATCATCTGAATAAAAAATCAAAATTCAACGTGTGGGCATCCCAATGTTTCAGGCTGGGTCTCCGCATACTTAAGGCGTGCACTTAAAAGTGAAAAATTAATCAGTGGACACTGGAGAGTTTGTGGGATTCAGGACTCAGGACTCAGGAGTCCGGTCTCGGAAGTCGCGAGTCCGACCGGCGACTCGGCACGGGTGACGGGAGTCCGGAGTAACTGTGAGTGAATCGTGATATAGATATACTTAGATCCGTTTCAAATGTTTGCCCGGGCTAGGGCTTAGCCTTGCAGGCTACAATCTAGCGACTGTCGTGGACAGTGATAAAGGAGGCTGGTATTAGGGAATATATATATCATATATCCATCCATTCAGAGACTGACTCAGGACTCAGGAGTCAGAACAAAAGAACGAAAAGCAGATTTGCTTTTTTCTAATTTTACTCAGACAGAAAGTTTGTGTACGATTTGGACTTTAGTGTACCTCGAAAGAAAGTTCCGCTTTCCGGAAAAGGTCCAAAAAGAAAAAGCAGAAAAGCGAGCCCTTCGACATCGCTGGTCAAGGTCCAAAGGGAGAGCTTCTTGAATCTTAATTCAATCAATCTTAAGATTCAATCAATCTCAAAAAGTTGAAACTCTAAGGGAGAGAGCGAGGGACAAATTACAACTTACAAGCACTGTTGTATTTTGACGGTCTACCATGCCCTTGCAATTTTGAAGGTTATCTACACATCGTACCTGTATTTGTCATTTTTAATGTATTTTTTGAAGGTCTAATAAATTTTTTTACCTTATTTTATGGTAAAAATAGTCCAAATGGGCAATACGACCCTCAAAAATCAACACTGCTTACAAGTGATCGATATGGGTCTAAATCCTTAGTTTTTTTATGTCCTGCTCACATGATGTTGGAATGAATAGTTACTAGGCTCGCCTCCAGAAATAGGTCAAATTAGGAGCTCTCTCTCTCTCTCTCGTGAAAGAGAATTTAGTGCCACAAAGAATCTGAGATGGCATTATAGCTTACAAGTTACAAGTTATAAGTTACATGTCTCGTAGTTCGAGTGGTTTGGCACTGGCCTCTTGAGGTAGAGGTCCAAAGTTCAATCTTTGTGTTGGACATCTAAGACTTTGGCCAGATTAAACTAGTTGTAACCCATGTAACCTTAATTACTTTGTGGGATATGGGGGGTCTATCAATACTATGCTCATTCACCTATACAGTTGTACTTCCAAGCTAAATCCTGGAGGATATGTGCATGCCAAACCTCCATTTAAGAAAAAATACAAGATGCCCTAAGGAATGGGCCCTCCACCTTGCAAAGCCTCACTATCCACATTTGAATGAGAAGTTAAAAACGGAGTTCTTGAAGGACTGAATGATAGCTTACATACTTTTTCTTTTTGAGAGTACATTGGAAAGACACACACACCGGACCTTGCAAAATGGAGGCACCCATTTTAAGGTCGCTTTGAATCTCTCGGAAGAAGTCCTAAGTTCAAATCCTGACTGGCTTTTTTTTTTTAAATAAAAGGAAGTTCGGCCTTAGCCTAATCTCTCGGACTTTAATTAAAATAAAGAGAAAAAGTTACAAGTGAATGGGACAAGTGCCCATGGGACCCCCCAAATCCCACCATGTAGGGGGAGGAGTATGGCAAGCTAGAGGGCATTACAAATGAGGCGGATATATTTATCATCACCCTCATGTGGGACCCATTTGGGTTTCAACTTGTTGTTTTCGAGGAGATAAATACAGTGATGTCTAAACGGTGGAGATCTCTTATCTCGGGAGATTCTTTTACCTAGGAGAAACAAGGATTTCTCGATCGACCATTCCTTAGGAGTTTGGCCAAAATTGATAGCGCATCGCTCCCTCCAAATCTTCCAGAGAGTCTCCCCTCTGATGGCATTCCACAGCCTTGATGAGCAGCCGACCGCCTCGCCCAACATCACCTGTTGCCAGTTGATTTGGTTCGTGAGTCTCAATACTCGGGTCACGTGATGCCAGATAACACAAGACTTGGGGCAGTCGAAGAACAGGTGAGCTAAATCTTCGATGCACCGATGGCAACGCTTGCACCATGGCGGCACACCACAGATTTTGTTAGCCCTTGCATTGGATCAGATACCTTTATGCAAGATCTGCCACATGAGAACGGACTTTTTGACCTCAATAAGGGGGTGCCAAATAGACATGAATTTTAGTTCCCATCGAAGTTTAGTCCAAGAAAGGCACCATCTCTTGTTAAGAGTGGGGTGCACATCTAAGTCCTCTTTGAAGCTGGGGGTTCTGGATAGCTTCATACCATTGCTCCATTTGAGGCCCTCCAGGCAAGGAGGATCCTGACCGTAGAGAAGGCGGGTAGTTGAGCGTTCCCATGCTAAACACCTACTTTGAAGAAGTGTCCATTCCTCAAAGGTAACTCTAAGTCTAGGATCCAATTCTTCGAACCTAATCCACTGGTTGTTCTCTTGTTTCCAGAGTTGTTTCCACTGTTTGAACCCCTTGTTCCATAACAGCTTTGCAGTTTGGAGGTTCCAAGACTCCACCCCCTGAATGCCGTAGATCGGGAACCAAATAGAGTCATTTTGTCTTACCCCAGTCGCCCACTTCCACTCATCACTAATTCTGATGAACTGTTTGGCCTTGTTCCAATTCTTCCATAATGAACACACAAGGCTAGAGCCTTTAGGGGACATTGGGTGGGGGGAGAACAAAAGCGTGAAAATCCCTATGTCCTTCCAACTAGGATGGCCAACTAAGGTAAGGTCTTCCGTGTTTCTGAAGATCAATTTAGCCCAAGAGGACTCCCTGTTGCTCCAAGCCTTGATAAGCCACTTTGCCGCCAGCTTGTTAGCCAACCCAACAATATCCAAAAATTCCCAAGCCCCCTGAGTCCCCAGTCCAAAGGAATCCCCCTCCTGTTGGGGTCCCCAGTCCAAAGGAAGTTTCTGCAGATTCTTTCAAATTTGGCCAAGTCTTTCTCCTTAGGTCTCCAACACGAGATAAAGTAAATAACTATAGACAACATAAAAGTGTTGACAACCATAGCACGCCCTGCCAAGTTGACTTGCATACCTTTCCAATGATTCAGCTTGCTATCCAGCTTGGATAACACCCAGTTCCAACATTGGTCCATTGAGATGTCGAATCCCATCGGAATGCCAAGGAGCCAGAAGACTTGACCGTTAGGGATAACTTGACACCCCTGAACCACCAACAATTGGGGAGTAGGTCCACTGATTGCTCTAAATGCAGTTTTAGCATGGTTGATTTTTGACCTTGACGCCACACAAAAGGTGTCGAGGCACCACCAAAACACCTCAATGCTGTTTGTATCATTATGCACGAAGGCATTCATGTCATCAGCAAAAAGTCTCGCAATCAATTGGCCGTGATTTAGAGGTAAGGAAAGACCCTTGAGATTGTCAGCGCCCATGTGATGCTTTAATAGGCAACTGAGTCCATTCGAGGCGATAGCGAATAGTAAAGGAGCCAAAGGGCATCCTTGCCTAATTGATCTTTTTAAACGAATGGGCTCAGAGAGCTTACCGTTGATATTTATTCTAGTTGAAGCATTTCCAAGAAGAGTGGAAACCATCTTCGTGAACTTTTGGCTGCATCCAAGGTCTTTCAATGATTGAAGAATAAAGTCCCATTCCAATCTGTCATACACTTTGTTGAAGTCGATCTTAATGAATACGAGAGCAAGGCCTTCCCAAATGTCGACAATTGCTTCCAGTATAGATCTACCTTTGATAAATCCTTTCTGGTCCTCACACAGCCATGACTTTAAATGACAAGAGATTCTGTTGGTGATAACTTTTGCAATTATCTTGTATCCTGTTTGGAGCATGGTAATCGGACGCCAGTTTTCAATTGTTCTTATCTCCCCTTTTGTGGATTAACTTGATGACACCATTATTGAGACACTCAGGGAGGGCACCGAATGAGAGAGCCTCTTGCCACACGAGACGTAGTGGGGTGGCCACCTCATGTTTGAAGGACTTGAAAAACTCATTGGTGAGGCCATCCGAACCCGGACTTTTCCCATTGGGAAGGGCATCAATAGCCTCGATAATTTCAATCTCGGAGATGTTAGCATCCAGCAGAGCAATCAAGTTCTGTGGGATTCTAGTTTGAGAAATCCTTGAGATGGTTGCCATGGAGTCGCGCCTGTGGGGGGAAGGAGGAGTCGAGACCCCGAGAAGATTGGTAAAGTGCTCGACGATGATAGATCTATTCTCCACTTCCGTGCAACATTCGGTTCCATTGTTATCGACCAATAGGGGGATGGATTCTCTAGCTTGTTTCCTTTTGAGGATGTTACACATCTCTTTCGATGGTTTGTCGGCCTTGCCCGCCCACCAGTCTTTGAAGAAAATTTGAAGATTTTTCCTTTGAAGCTCCTCCTCTAATCTTAGTCTTCCCCTGATTTTCAAAAGACCTTGTTGGCAATGTAACTTACCTTTGTTCACCTCTTCTTCAAGCCGTGAGAGCCTCCGGTACACCGTTTCTCTCCTTTTTTTTCGGATATCTCTTATAGCCTTTTGAGTCCTGATTAGACTTTTTCGAGTCCTTTCCACCGCACTTCTACAACACTTAGCCGGTTCATTACAGTAAGCAAAGGCTTCCGCCCACACCTCAGAAATTTCTTGGTGGACAGAGGGGAGGGAAAATGATGTCTGACAAGCATGGAACCACGGGGCTTTCCGAAACATGGGAATCGGTTTGAAAGACAGAGTAATCGGGTAGTGGTCTGAGATAGTTAGGTCCATGTGTTGGGAAATCGAAGGAGTACCCCACTGAAGGATGGTGTTCGGATCGATGTAACATCTATCAAGTCTTGCTTTCCTCAAAGAGTCCCCCGATTGGAGATTTGACCAGGAGAACCCCTTCATGTCTTTCACCTCCGATGGTGTTCTGATCGATGTAACATCTATCAAGTCTTGCTTTACTCAAAGAGCCCCCCGATTGGAGATTTGACCAGGAGAACCCCTTCATACTGGCTTATGTACTATTGCTGCTAAGGTCATTAAACAGGAAATAGATAACCCTCTCTTCAATGTTCAGCATCAAGACAATGTTCAATATTATAAGGGGAAAAACGCCATCTTTAAACAACATAAATGTGGAGATTAATAGAGACGACGATGAAAAAAAATTCGGTACTTAAATAATAGGAAATAATCAATTGGGATGCTCACAAACGCAACTCCTAGAGGGCCTCAAATGGAGCAATGGTAAGAAACTATCGAGAATTCCCAACTTCAAAGAAAACTTAGATGGTCATCACACTCTTAACAAGGTGTGGTGCCTTTCTTGGACCACACTTCTATGGGAACTTAAGTTCATGTCTATTTGGCACCCCCTTATTGAGATCAAGAAGTCCGTTCTCATATGGCAAATCTTGCATAAGGGTATCTGCTACAACGCAAGGGCCAACAAAATTTGTGGTGTGCCTCCTTGGTGCAAGCGGTGCCATCGATGCATCGAAGACCTTGTTCACCTCTTCTTCGATTGCCCCAAGCCCCGTGTTATCTAGCATCACGTGACACGGATTTTGTGTCTCTCGAACCAAATCAATTGGCAACAAGCGGTGTTGGGTGAGGCGGTTGGCTGCTCATCAAGGCTGTGGATTGCCATCAGAGGTGAAACTCTTTGGAAGATTTGGAGGGAGCGATGTGCTGTCAACTTTGGCCAAACCCCAAAGGAATGGTCGATTGAGAAATCCTTGTTTCTTCTAGGTAAAAGAATCTCCCGAGATAAGAGATCTCCACCATTTAGGCACCACTGTATTTATCTCCTCGTAGATAACAAGTTGACACCCAAATGCATCCCGCATGAGGGAGATGATAGTTTTGTACACCTCATTTGTAATGCCCTCTAGCTTATCGAACTTGTCCCCTGCTTTGTGGGATTTGTGGGGTCCCATGTGAAAGACAATAGTTACGCAATATAACACAGGAGCAGTAGTAGAGAAGATAACAGATATAGGAGAATCTCAAAAATTTTCTACTAATAGCAGGTACAAAGATGATTGCGTTGTCCACCTGTGCGCTCTCGAGGTAGAGCTTAAATGGTGATCTAGACAACTCTAGATAGGGAGATACAAGGTAGAGGTATGCTGGCTCAACTTGATATCTCAGGTAGTGCAGAAGTCATGTATATATAGGATCATGGATGGTCTTCCGTGGACGGCTATACATGGGCGGTAGAGCGCGGGCGGCCACTGCCCGCGTAATTATCATACACGGCTTAGACTCGTTGAACCGACCTAACAAATATAAATGATTTCTGACTCCGATAGGGAATATTCTATGGAATATTCCCTTTATTGTCGCGTCGGGGGCGCTGCCCCTGGACCCCCACCAGGGGGCCCGCTGGCCCCCTGGGACCCCCTAGCCAGGGGGCCCACTGGCCCCCTTGGACCCTCCAGCCGGGGCTGCTCCCTGCTGCCTCGGACCCCCCAATTGGGGACCCTGGTAACTCCCTTTCCTTACAATACCTTACATGGTCCAATATGACCTTCATCCAACATACAAGTTGGGATTCCCATCAATTGGGTAATGCATACTTGGCTTCTCCTCATAATGGGGGCCTTACAAAATGTGCATACAATCATGAGGGGTAGACATTGATCATATACTAACACCATGGGCACTAGCCCCATTCACGTGTAACTTTTCTTCTTTATTTTAATTAGAGTCCGAGAGAATAGGTCAAGGCCAAACTTCTTTTTATTAAAAAAAAAAACTTCAAGAGAGAGTTATTCTTGGTTTAACGTCTCATCGACCAAGGTTGTCGTAAGAGACACTTAAACAATAGAAGAAACATGAAGGCGACAACATAGTTAGGGTTTCTTTGGGTTGTGCTTTGTGGCGCTCGCCTCGATCTGAAGGCAAGGATTCCACTTTTGGTTATAGATAGAAACTCGATGGATGTGTGGCAACCCTAGCGAATTGAAAGGGTCATTATTAGTATCTCTCACGATCCCCGTCCCAGACATGATGTCTTTAAACATGGGATTCGTACTAATTGGGAGAACATGGGTTTAATGATAAAACATAGTCAATATTTACAAAATAGCTACTTTTTTTTAAGACTCTAGTAGTGCTCTGAAGGTCATAACAAAGGGTCAATGGTTGATTAAACATAGTCAACATTTACCAGGACTCTAGTAGTGCTCTGAAATTCATAACAAAGGGTCAATGGCTGATTAAAAGTACGCCCATTAATTTCTTCAAATGGTTTGTGGGTTTTAACCCAAGAGGGTCAAAACCTACTAAAGTCAGCAATATTCTTGGACAAATAGCTCAAGGGGGGGAAAATCCCAAGTGGGATCCTCAAGTGATGATTAAAATTGACTTAGCTAAACAAATTAAAAAAGTTTTGTTTAATAAAGATTTTGATGGTGAAATTCTTCATGAGCAAAAAGAGATTTACAAAAATATGCATAATGGATGTTTCAATTGCTACAAATAGGGTCATTTGATCAAAGAATGCCCTTTGCTTGTCTCTAACAAGGATCTTCATGAAAACCTAAAAAAACTTAAAAAAAAAAGGACCAATAGATGAAGCAACTCATATGATGCATTGCTTGAGTGTTTGTTCAACCCTTTTGATACTAGTAGTGCTAGCCAAGAAGAAGATTCAATGATGTGGAATGTTGACCCCAATGTCCCACAAGGTTCCTCAATCGGACTCTGTTCAACCATTTGAACAAGGTAACAACATGAATTATGTTAACGAGGGACGAACTCAAGTTTTCAATAGGAAAAAGAGCAAAGATATCTGTTTTTTTTCAAAAGGAAGTTCGGCCTTGGCCTAATCTCCCATACTTTAACTAAATAAGAAGAAAGAACAAATTACAAGTGAGTGGGACTAGTGCCCTTGGGACCCCGTGAATCCCACAAAGAAGGGGTAGAACTTGCGGGTCTAGAGAGTGTTACACAAGAGGTTAATAACCCTCCTGTCCCCTTCATGCAAGGCCCACTTGGGTTTTAGCTTGTTGTTCTCGATGAGAAACACGTCATGATGCCTAAAAGGAGGGGACTTCTTACAGTTGGAGATTCTTTTGCCAAGGAGGAAGAGACTTCTCAATCGACCACTCTTTAGGAGGGTGTCCGAAATTGCAGGCACACTGCTCCCTCCAAATCTTCCAGAGGGTTTCCCCTCTTATGGCATTCCACAATGCCGCTGGGAAGCCGATCGCTTCACCACACACACTTCCTTCTAGGTGATTTGAGCCTGCAGTCTCAAAATATTCCCAAGGGTGCGCTAGACTAGGAGAGATTGAGGCAAGCGAAGAAAACATGACCCAAATCCTCGATGTTGTGGTAGCATCGTTTGCACCATGGTGGAGCTCCACAAATTCTGTTAGCCTTTAGGTTGGTCCTAATACCATGGTGGAGAATTTTCCACATGAGAATCGATTTTTTGATCTCGATGAGGGGATGCTCGATAGACATGAACTTTAGATCCCAACATAGCCTTGTCCAAGTCAGGAACCACTTCTTGTTAAGTGTGATATGGTAGTTAGTGTTCACCTTGACTCTAGGAATTTTAGACAGGCTATTGCCATTGTGCCACATAAGACCCTTGTGGCACGGCCAGTCATGCCCACTGAGGAGTCAGGCTTTTAAATATTCCTAAGCGATGCATCTACTCTGAAGGAGAGTCCACTCTTCATAGTTCACTCTTATTTTCGGGTCTATGTCCTCAAAACTTATCCACTCGTCAATTTCTTATTTCCAACGGTGTATCTATTGTTTGAAACCCTTGTTCCATAGCCACTTAGCATTTTGGAGGTTCCAGGAAGCCATGTGTAAGGAATTGAACTCACAACCTCTTGGTTAGGAATGTGATGGGCTAACCACTTGCCCCAAATACCAATGTAAGGAATTGAACTCACAACCTCTTGGTTAGGAATGTGATGGGCTAACCACTTGCCCCAAAAGCCATGGTTGAGGATTACTTCCTAATCCTCTCTCTTAGGGTGTGGTTCAACCATCTCCTACCAGGATTATGTTACACCATGCCCTTGATGCCCGAGATCGGAAACCATATTGAGTCATTTTGTTTGATATCGGCCACCCATTTCCGATCATCTCTGACTCTGACAAAATGTTTTAACTTTTTCCAAATCTTCCACAAGGAGCACACAAAAGAATGGAGCCTTTGGGGGAAACTAGAATTGGAGAGAATAAAAATGTAAGGAGGTTCAAGTCCTTCCATCCAAGGAGGCCCACCAATTTATGTTCTTGTTCCTGAAAATGAGCTTGGCCCAGGAGGTCTCAGAGTTGCACCAAGCCCTAATGATCCATTTTGCTGCCAACTTGTCAGCCATACCCTCAATATCCATAATGAACAAACCCCCACAATCTTTTTGGCTCATACATTTAGACCATTTAATTTTGGGAACCCCTCTTCTGTTGTGGTCACTCCTCCAAAGAAAGTTTCTGCAGATCCCTTCCAGTTTGATAAGCTCTTGATCTTTTGGTCTCCAGTAAGAGAGAAAGTAAATGGTCGAGGAGATGAGGAGGGTATTAATTATCATGGCACGACCGATGAGATTGATTTGCATGTCCTTCTAGTATGCTATCTTGTTGTCAAGTTTGGAGAGGACCCAATTCCACTCCTGCACCATCGAGACACCAAAGCCCATTGGAATACCGAGTAGGTGAAAGACCTAACCCTCAAGGATAATTTGGCAACTATGGTCAACTAGCAGTTGAGGTGGTGGTTTGATGATTGCCCAAAAAGTGGTTTTAGAGTGGTTGATTTTGGAACTAGATGCCTCACAAAAAGTGTCAAGGCACCTTCAAAGAGCTTCAATGCTAGTCGAGTCATTATGCACAAATGCATTCATGTCATCTACAAAGAGTCTCATGATCATCTAACCATGCTTGAGAGGTAAAGAGAGACCTTTAATCTGACCCATATCCAAGTTATGTTGCACGAGATGGCTTAGCCCTTCTGTGGCAATAGCAAAAAGTAATGGGGCCAGTGGGCATCCTTGTCTAATGGATTGTTTTAATCTGATAGCCTTCGATAAGTGGCCATTGATATTTATTTGCATCGAAGCATTCCCAAGAAAAGTAGCAATCATCTTAGTGAGTTTCTAACTATAGCCAAGGTCTTTAAGGGATTGAAGGAAAAAAATCCCATTATAGTCTGGCGTAGGCTTTATCGAAGTCGATTTTAATGAATACAATGTCTTGCTCGGACTCTTCAGAAAAATCTTGACCATCCCAAATATCAATAATAGCTTCGAGTATTGATCTACCCTTGATGAATCATTTTTTGTCCTTGCTAAGCCAGCTCTTCAAGTGCAAAGAAATACTATTGGCAATAACTTTTGCAAGAATCTTGTACCAAGTTTGAAGCATTGTGATTAGGCGCCAATTTTTAATCCTATTCTTGTTGCCTTTTTTATGGATAAGCTTGATGACACCATTGTTTAGGCATTTGGGAAGGGACCCAAGAGCTAATGCCTCTTGCCAAACCAATTACAATAGGGTGGCCACCACCTGTATAAAAGATTAAAAAAATTCATTTGTGAGGTTGTCAAGACCTCGGCTTTTCCCATTGGAGAGTGAAAGAACTCTATTTTGGTTGTTTGTGTTATGGAGTCTTTTAAACTTCTTTTGGTGAATATTAAAGGCCTAACTGGCCCAGTTAGGGATAAGTGTGTTGCTAAATGGATGTGTGATTTATCTTTGAACCCTGACATTTTATGCATGCAAGAGCTCAAGATGAATGGTAGCAAGCTTGTCTTAAACCTCAATATTGTTTCCAGTAATGTTCAATGGCATTCCACCAATCACCCTTTGGGTAGACATGGCACCATTATAGTTATCTCTAATTCAATTTCTCACCTTATTACAAATGTTTTGGATAGTCTGGACCACCAACGGATTTTTGTTCCTCTATGTGTTCCGATCAATTGAACTATCATCATCTTATATGCCTCCAAATGTGCTAGTCTTAGATCTAAATGCTAGGAGGAAATTAAAGGTCTTCATGGCCCCCTTCTACTTCTTGGTGACTTTAATATGATCACTACTATTCCAGATAGGCTATACAACAAGGATACGATGATTAGTGGGACTGAAGGCATGACTTGGTATAGTCTTATTAATGGTCGTGCCCTTGTGGATATCTCCAAAGTTTGGACTTCTCTTGGAATAATAGCCAAAATGGTCGTTTTCACAATACTGCTAGACTGGACAGATGTTATATTATCATCCCTTTCCTTCAAAGCTTTTGGAACATGTCATGTACTTTGGATTCATTGTTAGTAATCTCTAATCATAAGATTCTTAGCATTCACCTCAATAGTAACTGCCCTAGCTATAGGGTTGTTTGGCCTCACCTAGATGCTTCCCTTCTCAAGACCCCTTCTGCTTTTGATAAAAATAAGTCCATAATATCCACCTACTTTGCCAATGGTTTCAACCCCTTTATGGCTTGGGCTAACTCTATCAGACACATTCGAAATCTCATCACTCACTACAAGAAGCTCACTAAACATATTAGAGCCTCTCAAAGACACACGATAGCTAGATACAACAATATTCTTTAGTGCAACCTTTCTTCCAAACCTTCTAACATTGATAGGATCTTGGGTCTACAGGAGAGATGGAAGTATGAAGAATATATTGTGACTAGTGGCATCCTTTCTCCTTTAAGAGAATTCTCAGCTAGAAAAGATGGGAAACTTAACAAAACTATGTACTCTTTGATGAAGAAAAAGAAATTCAAGAATTTCATTTCTATGTTGAAGAAGAAATATCGTGTTGTGGCTAAAAATGTTGAGGTTAACTTCTAGGAGGCTACTAGCTTCTTTAATAATGATTTCTTTAGTTCTCTCGAGTGGGGGAGGATATCCAAAGAGTCGGAGCCCACATTGCTCTTAAAAAAGATTGATTCATAAAGACCAGGCTTCCATTATGGACATGCCCTTCACTGTTGGTGAGGTTAAAGAAACCATTGGTAAATTGAAACTACGGAAGTCTCTTGGCCTTGATTGGATTCCTAATGAGATCTTTGAATGATCACATTGATACACGAAAAGGAACCTAAAGATGACATAAACGATTGGAGACCTATTTCTTGTCTTACCATTATCTACAAAATTCTCTCATCTTCCCTTGCTAGAAGACTTGACCCTATTATGAAGGACATTATTTTACCTTATCAAAAACGTTTCATTAAGGTTAGATACATTTTGGATGCCATTATTTCTCTTTGGGAAGGTATTGGGTATGTTTAGGACACTAATCAAAGTTTCAACTTCTTGAAAATTGACTTTGTTAAGGCTTATGATAGGATTGAGTGGGACTTTGTCCTACAATTTCAAAATGATGTTGGGGCTGGTGAGAATTTTATAAATTATTAGCATCTTATTTAGCAATCCTTACTCTAGATTTTCTATCAATGCTACTTTATCCCAACCTTTCAATTTGGCTATATCCATTACGCAAGGTTGTCTCCTAGCCCCCTTGCATTTTCCAAGTTATGCCTTAAATTATTTGTCAAAGATGCCATGATAAATAATCAAGTTCTTGACAAGCCCATCAGTGATTCCCCTCCCCACTTGGATCTACAAATGTTTACAAATGATACTAATATGGTTATGCAAGTTGTTGAGTCTTCTATTGATTGCTTTCTAAACTATTTAGATATACTCTCCTTCACGAGTATTTCTCAAGTTGATCATGCTAAAACAACCTTCAAAGCTTCTAATAATGTGGTTCCTAGTTTTGTGAAGGATAAGGGCTATGAGATCATCAAAGAAGGTACTAGTTTTAGATTACTTGGGATTCCCATGGGTTTTAAAGTCACCTTTAATCAATGTTGGTATTGGGTTATGAACAAAATTTGTGATAAAATTTTTAGATGGTATGCTTGTTAGAATCATTTTCTCATAGGGTTTTTTTGTTAAACAAATATATTTTTGATATATTTAGGTAGCGATGTGAATGAACACATTAGGATCATTGGGGCACTTTTTTCCCTCTTTAGGAGGTTTTTCCCCCCAACTTGCATATACGGCTATAACCCTAATGGATCACTTAATCTTTGTACATTCTCTTGGTAATACATTCAGTATTGTGTGTTGTGCTCCAAGATTCTTCTTCTTCCTTGTGGTGTTTGCGTGCTTTCGTAGATCTCAAACTCCAACAATTGGTATCAGAGCAAGTCACTGCTTCATCTAGGGCATCATTGATACCCCTCTGGTCACAATCTCAAAGTCACACAAAAATTGGTTAGCATACTGAGGGCGATTAGGAGTTCAAAATAGCTTCGCTATATGGTGTTGAAATCATGATATGAGCTCCTTTCAACCTCTGAAAACACTATCGTAGTGCCTACATAAGAAATTTCATCTTTTTGTGCCAAAGATACATACAAGTTTTGGTTCACCAATATAAGCTCCTCAAAGTCTCCTAGAAGATTAGCAAAAATCGATAGGGTAGTTTACGTTCAAATGTTTTAGATATAATCATTTTTTGCATCAGGGTATTTTAGTTAGCGGCCATGTCTAAAAGCAATGATGTACTTTGTATCTTGGCTATTGAGGATACGTTGGATGGTACTAGTTACCTATTATGGGCTTATATCATGTGTCATGTATTGGTTGCAAAAGGACTATGGAATGTTGTGCAGGGTCTTCAAAAATGTCCTATTACACTTTCAAATATAGTTAGTGAGGGTGATACACATGGCATTGAAGATGGTGATATTCTTTAGGTTCCTATTCGTGCTACGGTTCCTACTGCACCTACTATAGAGCAACTTAGTTGGGATGGCAGAGATGCTTAGGCAAATGCATTGATAGCCTTGCCCATCAAATGTGCCATTGTTCCTCACAATTACTCTTGCAAAACAGCAAAGGATGCTTGGGATACACTTATCACTTTATACCATGTTGCTTACCTCCGAAAAATAGTTAGAGAGTGAGCACATGAATGAAGGAGATCCTATGAGCTTATACAACCCATGACATAAAATGCCATAAACAATAATAACATTGCCATTTGAGAGATCATGAAGTGTACAACATTCATCAACAAATTTGATAGCCAAGCCAATCTTGGCTAATGCTAAAAACTACCAAATGATTTTTCTTCATCCCTGGTACATACAAAACATCTAAGAATGTGAAAGAACTACCATCAATAATAGTCAAAATGATCTTACCAACTCCCATTACAGCATAAAAGGAGTTATTAGCATATGTGATAGTATTCCCTGTAGGGGCATGCTCAAATGGACTGAAGAAACTACACAATGAGGTAATATGTTTGGTTGCCCCACTATCAAAGTAACAAACTTATTGTAGACATACATTGCTCATGCGATGATGGGTCATAACTATTGACAGTAGTAAATGCCCATTCTTCATTTTGAACAAGATTAGTAGACTTTGTTTTAGTCATAGATGCCTCTACAACAACCATTCCAATCTCTTTCTTGTTGACCTCTTTTGCGGCCAGTTTTGGAAAACTCTTTATGAAATGATCATTTCCCTTATAGTATTTGCCAAACTATTTTTTTTTCTTCTCATCTTTGTCTTCCTTCTTCTTGTTCCTTCTTCAACTGTGTAGCATTAGCAGATTTCTTCTTACTAGTAGATGAGATCCATTTACATTTTGCCTTTTGACTAGCTAGGAAAGCTTGATTTGCAACATGCATTATGGACTTGTTCTGACTGGATTGACCTCCTTGCAACAAAACAAAGACTAACTCCTCAAATGTTAAGACATTTGGATTTCTTTTCATCATTAATCAAAGAGTATAAGCAAAACTCTAATATGAATTTGGAAGACCGTTAAGGACAATATGCACAAGTGAGCTATCTAGCAAGAATTCATAAACAGAAATCAATTGCTCCTTCAAATCTTTGATCTTTATCAAAACATTTTCCATAGAATCTCTTTCATTCATATGCTCACTCTCCAACTATTTTCAAAAGTAAGCAACATGAGCCTCATTTCTTCGCTGATATAAAGTTGTAAGTGTATCCCAGGCACCCTTTGCTATTTTGTAGGAGAAAATGTGAGGGATATTGGCATGTTTGACAAACAAAGCTATCAATGCATGCGCTTGAGCATCCCTACCATCCCAATGAACTTACTCTACAGTAGGTGCAGTAAGAAGAGCAACACGAACATGAATTTGAATATCATCATTTTCAACTCCATCTACATCACCTTCAATACCTATATTTACAGGTGTAGTAGTATGTTTTTGAACACCTTGCAAAATATTCCACATTCCTTTCACTACCAATACATGATGCATCATACATGCCCACAATGGGTAAAGAGTACCATCCAACATATCCTCAACAACCAACATAGGGAATACATCATTGGTTTCAGCCATGACCATTGACTAAATACCTTGATGTAGAAAAATGATTGTATCTTAAAAAGTTGAAGAGAGCCACCCTATCAAGCTCTGATAAAACTATAGTAGACTTTGAGGTGCTTGTACTGGAAAACCAAAACTTGTATATATGTTTGGCACAAAAGGACATAATTTCCTACACATGCACTACAATAGTGCATTTGAAGGCCCAAACAAGCTCAGATTAAAAATTTGACATCACATAGCGAAGTTGTTTTGAAATCCTAATCACGGTGAGTATACTTACTAATTTTCATGCATTTTTGAGACTATGACTAGAAGGATGTTGATGACACACCAGATGAAGTGGCGGCTTGCTCTAATACCAATTGTTGCAGTTTGATGTATGTAGAAGCACACGAACAATACAAGGAAGAAGAAGAAGGTTGGAGCACAACACAACACTGAATGAATTACTAAGTGAATGTACAAAGATAAGTAACCCATTAGGGTTATAGGTTTATATACAAGCCAGGTAAAGAGGGAAAAAAGTGCCTTGACAGTCCTAAGTGTGTTCACACAAATCACTACCAAAGTATATCAACATTATTCTCCAATGCTTGAGGATATTGTATTCAATGTATTTCCAAGTCAATGGATGAATCTTTATGATTTGATAGTCAGACATGAAGGTCTATCCTTTGGCTACCTATTTTCATGTTTGTTTTTTTTTTGTATATACAATTCCCATTCATAGTAGACAAAGAATGCCATTCAAAAATGGTCTAACTACCATCCAAACCTTGCCTTGAAATGATTTAAACGACACCACTTGCACAGTAAAAACAATAACTTTGGTTCCATGCAATCCAAGATCATCAAACTGCTTCAAAATTAGAGTGATAGGTATGCCCTTTGAGATTCATTCCGAGGCTTCAATGAAGGAAACTTCAAGAAAAAATTATCCCTATAACAATTAATCTTATATTCATTTTTAATGTGCATGGGAAAAGGTACATTTCAACTTATGCATGGCTCATATTGTAGCCCTATCAAATGCACACGCTTGAGAACGGAGGATTGAAAGCATGGTAAAGTATGTTTATTGAAACCACTCATTCTTGTTTCATGGAAACATCAAAGATTTAGCACAAAAATCATTATTACAGCCATTGCTCACTACAAAATGTTATCATGAAGTCATTTTTAATCTCATCTTTTCTTTTCTCATCATATCCATACAAAAACCTACACTGATCAAAACCGATAATCAAAAAATTAGAGAGAAATGTCAACCATAGACACACCAATAAAGGTAAAGAAATCTTATTATTCTCATTATTCCATGATAAAATTGCGTTATAGTCCAAATCATGTGGAGAAATGGCGATAATATTTTCAACTAAAGAAGCTCTTCTAACTAGTGCCCCATCTTCTCGTTTGAAGCTTTGGCACTTGCATCACTCACTTCTTTTAATTCAATAGATTTATTTATTTTAAATCATTTACTTGAATCATATAGTGCCATTAGTGCTTTTGAACACCACTTCAATGTTATTCAGATCACCCCATCTCTGATAGCAACATAGTAAGGTTCAACTCGACCAAGTCCATGGGTTTAGCATTGTTTGGAAAATTCCTCAAAGTAAACAAATAGAATGATGTTCTTATACCATTCTGATTTAGGAGATAGATGGAAGAAGTAGACATAAAACTATGTCAAATGGTTCATCAAGCTCCATCTTGTGAAAATGATATGTACTATGCATCGAAAGTGTCACAATGGTCAAACATGAGTGGTAAACAAACACTGAAAGTGAGAGTAGAGGCCTCATCCGGCATATGTATGTGAGACTTGGAGTCCATGGTAATCGAATAGAGCCATTGGATCACAAAAACCAAAGAAACCATCAACTTTACTTTAAAGTGTGTTCAATCACACATGGGTTTATCTACCCATATACATTGATAAATATGGGTGTAGTAAGTTGAATTCTAATAAGAAATGGCAGAATTCTTTTCCAAGAACTTGTAGTAGGTACTACTTATATTTGGAGCAAAAAGGAAGACCTCAAGGTAAAGGTGAAATAAGTAGAAGCTGCTACGCAATACCTATGAAAACTAGAGGTACAACACATTCATATTTGAAAGTCATATAAAAGTTAACCAAGATCTTTTAAGAAGCTAGGGAGAGGAAAGCCTTGTAATATTTATCTCTCTTTGTGAGAGAGCATAGTGAGATACATCCCATGTTCATGAAGAGAGAAATTTCAGGGAACAAAACGAAGATATCCTAAGTCATTTTCCATGGTATTAGGGACTAAATCTAGAGATATCTCCAAAGCATGCCTAAAAATTCAATGGAATGTGAGTAGCCGCACATGACACAATTATGCTAACTATTCTGATTCAATACAAGATTAAGTTATGAAATAGAAGGGGAAGGGGGATTTTTATGCAAGGCAGATTCTCTTGGTGCACTTCAATATTTTTACATGAATCCCTTTTGTATTGCCTCTTAAGTTAATAGTTAAGATAAATGTACTTGTACTCAATATACTTTTCTAATGTACAAAAATATATTTTTTCTTTAAATTCATGGATGCAATATAGTTTGTCATTGCATCTCTGGTTATAAAGAACCATTGTTTAATGTGCTCAATAGATTGAAGGGACATAAAAAAAGCGACCTTCTTTTGTATTCATGCGTATTAGGAAAAGCTTTCTAGATTCTATATATGCCTTGTGATGGGTTTCTTAACTAAATACAAGTAAGGAATTAGGGGAAAAAATCATAAGAGTTCTATCCAAATGCACATAGATGTACGAGAATTATAATGCATGACTTGAGAAGCAAAAGAAGTTGGTCACGACGAATGGAATATAAAATTAGTCTTTCGAGGGGGAAGATCACGAAAATAAAAGATATGATCCAAAGGAATAAAACCCTTTGTTGTGAAGTTTTTGAGATAATTGAAGAAATGGTATATTGGTTATTCTATGGATGCATTCTTGTGGGCTTCAAGTTCTTTGAGGTTATATGTTGGGTGCATGAATGGATGATCCAAATCTAGTAATGGATAGATAGATAGATAGATAGATAGATAGATAGATAGATAGATAGATAGATAGATAGATAGATAGATAGATAGATAGATAGATAGATAGATAGATAGGTAGATAGATAGGTAGGTAGGTAGGTAGGTAGGTAGGTAGGTAGGTAGGTAAGCCTTTGTAAAAGTGAGTAAGATCATCCCAAGAGGAATGAAAAGCCTTATTAGATGCTAGTAGCACCATTTTTTATGTTGAGGATGGTGTGAAGACCACAATGTTAATATGCTAAGCTCTAGAGAGGATTTGAGCCATTGATATAAAAGTTTTGTAAGGAATAAGGCCACCAAACAAAAGGGGAAGTTTGGACTGCATAACACTTCCAAAGTCAATGGCATTATTTCTCTATCATTAGTGATGAAGAAAGATTGGAAGATATGGAAGCTACAAATGTTTCAAGTAAAGAGGAACTCATGAAAGAGTTCATGTATGATAAGCCCATTATTGGTTTTGTAGGTGTACAGGTAGCCATGAACCATGAAGAAAATATTGTGAAACAAGGGGGATTTAGGTTGCAAGAATTCGAAGATCCAAGAAGATTCCAAAGAAGAGAAAGTGCAACCAAAACCATTTTCAAGTTTGGAAGAGAAGTAGTCCCACTCAAAGAAAGAATAAGGGTCCTCATAAAAGGTAATTTCAATGGATTAGGAGGAATTACCATTATGGAAGGAGTGCTTAGAAGGCAAGGAGCAGCCATGATATATAAAAGAAGGCATGAAGGTAATTTGAAAGAAATCATGACAACTATCACAATGTCAAAAGGAGATCAAAGAGTACCCATATGTAAGGAAAAAGCATGCATGCAGAGTGGATGGCAAAAAGAGTTTCAATGAAACCAAAGATGAAGGAAATTTTTTGAAAGTTAGAAGATCAGCCAACCAAAGACTTCAAAATGAAGAACAATCCAGTTTAGGCCACAAACAAAAGCTTGAGGAACATGAAGATATAAAAATTTGAGCAATAGACAACGCGGAAGATGATTCAAAGACAAAGGAAGAGCAAAACGAAGCATGAAAGCTTAGAAGAAACAAATATATGTATACAAAGAGAGTACAACAAGGAAGAGAGTGATGCAACAAAGGTATATGCATTCAAGATGATCTTATTTCATTGTATATGTTTGCATGAAGCATGGTTTATGATAGGGATTCAAAAATATCTCTTGCAAATAGCCAAAGAAGAAAAGATGAAGTGCAAAAGAAGGAAAACAAGCTTGGAAGCAAAGAAGGGAGGTCACCAATCTATCAGAGAAACAAATACAAGGGAATAGAAGCAAAAGGCAAAGAGGACTATATTTTGAGAATAGCATGAACTCCTAATTGTAGCTTGATGGGGGGTGTTGAAAGTTATGGAACTTTTGCAAGCTCCATTGTGAGGCTTGGCCCATACTCACCTCTAATCATTTATTTCTTCACCATTTATGCATTTCTACCCAATTTTGGAGGCTCAATTGAAGGCTAGCTCTTGAAGATATAGAGACTACACTCATAACCTTGAGAGAGAGTGTTCAAGAAAAGGTACAAACTAATTTTTGGCTTGGATAAAAGTCAAAATATGATTGAAGAGTTGGGGTACACAAAAAAAGGTGCCAGCTAATCCATATGGAGTAACTTGGGGCACCAAAACTCATGCAAGGCACTGGAAGGACAAAGGACAAGAAGTGGAAGGTCAAGAGGAGAGAGACGATGCATGGGTAGATAAAGAGACACAAGATCCCATGTATATTTCTCCTTTTTAAGAAGGCTTTTAGGCATGCATTTTTGTGGAGATGACAAGGAGATGGGGTAAAAACCGTATGCTGATCATTATCGCACCATAGAATATCATAACTTCCCCAAATAGTGTGTTAGAAGGCACATAGATATTCTAGTTGTATACCTTTCTGTACAGAGCCATCTTATAGAAACCACTTCTCTTTGTGTAAATATCCATTTAATGAATATCATATCTTGTTGGAAAGTTTATCTCTTGTAACTTCTTTGCTGCAAATATATCTACTAGTTTAATCTCCAATAGTTATTAAGAGCAATTCTTTTGAACCTCTATTTTTCTGCTTAACTTGAGTTGACACGTAGTCTATATTTAGGTAGTTAGTTTCCTAATCGTTCGTAATTCAAATTGAGTGATCTATAGATTTTTTAGAAAGCTGGTAGCATCCGTGTGGAAAAAAACTCAAAGTCATTTGATATTCGGATTGTGATTGGATTAGGTTTTGGAAAGTAGGTGTTTGAAAGGATAGTCTTTAGAAGAGGTTCACTGATTTCCACTATGAATATTCGAGTGAAATTTCTCCACAAAGACAACATTAGAATAATGATGGATAAACATATAGTAACAAAAGTTTAAAAATATGTTATATCTATGTTTTATTGAAAAATGACTTACATTGAAATTTCATTGAAAATGTCGTTGTTGTACCTCAAAGTTGAAGCTTCATTCACATGCATCTCAATGACTTGTAAAATCATAGGACACAATCAAATCAACTAGTAACGCATATTTGATGGTAATATCAAGTTATTTTATCACGTAGTTCATAAACCAAAAAAATACAACATGCCAATGATTAGCACAAGGATCATCCTTGAAACCTAGTTAAATTAGTCAAAAGATGAACATATGCTATGTATATTCTATTGTTAAATTTAGGTACAGAATCTCTCCATTATGGATTATAAATGACTTCTTCTACATGGTGTAATTTACTAAGACCATTTTGATGATGCTCTTAGAAGCATTTATTTTCTCCTCTATCCATGGATGTTGAAAATCCACCAAAGACCCTTAAAATGAAAGAATTTCTTTAATCATCTAGGAATTGGTCTTGCATTAAGTGCTTAGGTAAGCTTTGTGTTTTAGAATATCATTATGTGATTTCTCTTACTTCTTAACCCTTTTGAATTTTCCATCTATTACTCTTAACCCTTTTGATTTCTCTTACTTTTTTAGGTTACCTATTTCACACAAGGTGGAATTTTCCATCTACTATTAAGATGGATCAATTCATATTCTTTGTAAGATATTTTTTGTTAAGAAAAAACTACATTAAAACTAGAACTAGTGTTGTTTCTTGCTCAAGCTCATATACCTTATATGCTTTGATTCTAGGATAAATGCTAGAATTTTGTTTTTTTCTTTTGTTTTGAGATCTGTGAATTTATTATTCTATACGCTAGAATAAGAGCATAAACATCCATCCAAAATCCACAAAATAATAAATTTAAATTTCAACATGGAAGTAGGCATCAATGGCAACTTTCCTTTTTTATTTTGGAATATCGGTATGATCTTGAATACATTCTATCATGTTGCTTACTTCATTCGAAAATAAAGTTTTACATTTTTGTTTTTCGTATCTATCATTCCATTCTCATGAAAATATCATTGAATCTTCTTGAAACCTAATAAATTTAGGGTGTATGGGTCTTGAGATATGTGAATTGTTTGATATTGTAGGCTTTATGTGGAAGCTCCACTAGTTTCAAAACCTTATTCAAGGTTAGAGTATGGTGTATTAGTGAGTAACTATGTGAGGCATTGGGAGATCCACACCTTACTATCCATCAAGCCATTCAAATAGCAAGAATTCGCGGATTGCTCATTCTTTCATGTGTAGAAGAGAACGTAAAGAGTTATATAATTGAGCTTTGTATTCATTGGAGCTCTAAGAAAAGAGCTGCCATTCATTTTGTACCTTCTATTCTAAAACATTTTTTCCATGTCTTTCTTTATCATAATGTAGATTTTGATGCAAACTTTGTTGGGATCACATATCTCCCGTAATGTATCCAATAAATTGTTTAAGATCTTATTGGAACTATATTGATTCTAGTCTTAGTGTTTAAGAGATTAGGTTAAATATGCATCTATGCTGAGAGAAATGAACTCTATAAACTTTGTGTGTTCTCTAGTTCATCCCTGATTCAAGGTCTCCATTAAACCTATAGAGTTGAAGAGTTCCAAAATGAGAGATGTTTGTCCATTTGAGGTGTGCTATAGGTTATTATAAAACTTCTTTAAGCATTAAAATAATGTAGTAAAATAATTTTCTCAAATTCTAATTGAGCTTAGAGGACTAAGATCTACAAACATATGCAATTCTTTGGTTACTACTTTGCAAGAAGGTAAGCTAGATGATTTATGGTTCAAACTAATTCTAGTTGCACTTTAAACGTCAATAAACTTCAAAATTGGTATCAAACAATAAGGTTGTAATATGTCGCTAAATAATCTGAAAATGTTGGACCACAGATTCATCATCAATACTACAAAAAGGTCGAAGAAGATAGCATCTCAAACAACATCCAAGCAAATAATTGTGCACAAAATTCATAATGAAGTTTAATATCATGTGTTGAGGATTGGGGAGTAATCAACCCAAACTACCTCACATGGAAGTGAGAGCTCTTTCAAGTGGACTCACAAGAAGTGCAAGCAACACATACACACACACCTATTGATATATGTCAGTAGTGATGTGTGTGAGCACACTTGGGATCATCGGGATAATTTTTCTCTCTTTAGGAGTTTTTTTTTTTCCCTTGCTTGTATATATGACTATAACCATAATCACTTATCTTTGTATAGATTCACTTGCTAATACATTTAGTAGTGTGTGTTGTGCTCCAAGCTTCTTCTTCATCCTTGTGCTCTTTGTGTGCTTTCGTAGACTTCAAAATCCAGCATATGGTATCAAAGTAGGTCATCACTTCGTCTAGGACATTGTCAACACCCCTCTGGTCACAATCTCAAAATCGCATGAAAATTGTGAGCATACTCAAGGTGATTAGGAGTTCAAAACTGCTTTGCTATGTGGTGCCAAAATTTTTATCTCAGCTTGTTCAGTCTTCGAACACACTATTACAATGCTTGTGTAGGCAATTTCATCCTTTTGTGCCAAACATATATACATGTTTCGGCTTTCCAACAGAATCAGCTCAAAGTCTTCTATAGGTTTAGCAAAGCTTGACAGGGTAATCCTGTTCAACTTTTTGAGATAGAGGCATTTTTCTACATTATGGTATTTAGTTAGTGGACATGGCTGAAAGCAATGATGTATTCCATATGTTGGACATTGAGGACAAGTTGGACGGCACTAATTACGCGTTACGGGCATATATGATGCATCATGTATTGGTAGTAAAAGGGTTATGGAATATTGTCTAGGGTACTGAAAAATGCCCTACTACACTTGTGAATAGAGTTATTAAAGGTTATGTAGATGGCATTGAAGATGATGATCTTCACATTCCTATTCATGCTGTAGTTCCTATTGCACCTATTATAGGGCAACTTTGATGGGATGGTAGAGATGCTCATGCACATGCATCGATAGCTTTTTCTATCAAACATCCCATTATCCCTCACATTTTCTCTTGCAAAACATCAAAGGGCAAGACACGAGATTGGAGAGTGACCATATGTATGAAGGAGGTTCTATGGACATGTTTTTGACAAAGATCAAAGATTCGAAGGAGCAATTAATTTTTGATGATGAAGTCTTACCAGATAGTTCAGTTGTGCAAACTATTCTTAATGGTCTTCCATATTTATAACAAAGCTTTGCTTTTATTCTTGGATTGATGAAGAAAGGAAATCCAAACGCCTTAACATTGAGGAGTTAGTCTCTCTTTTGTCCCAAGAAGATC
The DNA here is from genome assembly GCA_020310875.1 of Ceratopteris richardii. NCBI lineage: Eukaryota > Viridiplantae > Streptophyta > Polypodiopsida > Polypodiales > Pteridaceae > Ceratopteris > Ceratopteris richardii. The sequence continues at coordinate 159,453,956 of CM035406.1, forward strand.
ATTCCAGGCAAAACAGGTCTATTATGCATGTCGTAGATCAAGCTTTCTTAGCTAGTTAGAAGGGCAAGGGTAAATGGATCTCATATACTAGTAAGAAAAAATCTCCTAATGTTGTAGAGTCGAAGAAGGAAGACAAAGATGAGAAGAAAACAAAAAAGCAAAAACCATTTTACAAATACCATAAAGAAATGGTCATGTCAAAAAGAGTTGTCCAAAGCTGGCTGCAAAAGAGGCAAAGAACAAAAAGGTTGGAATGGCTGTTGCAAAGGCCTCTACTAAAAAAAAAGAGTCTACCAATCTTGTGTACAATGAAGAATGAGCATTTACTATATGTATTTATGAGCCATCTTCTCATTAGCAGAGTATGTCTACAAGAGACTCTCATGTTTGGTACTTTGATAGTGACCAAACATATTACCTTGGAGTGTAGTTTCTTTAGTTCACTTAAGCCTACCCCTATAGGGAATACTATTACATGCACAAGAACCTCTTGCATGTCAATGATGAGCATCTGAACTTTAGGATACAAAGTGGAAATCATGGTGGCTTGAGAGGATCACTTTTATACAGCTTGTTCAAAAAACTTCAGTGTCATATAAGGTAAGAACAAGAACTTGAATTGAATGGACACTTTTTGTCCGCACATCTTTTAAAACTATTTTTCCATCCTTCAAAATGTGTGTATATGTGTGTGTATGTTTATATGTGTGTATGCATTCATGTATATTATGTGTATGTTTATATATGCATGTATTTATATATATATATTTATGCATGTTGATATATTTAGGTAGTGATGTGTGTGAACACAGTAGGACCGCCGGGGCACTTTTTTCCCTCTTTAGGAAGTTTTTTTCCCCCGGCTTGTATATACGCCTATTGCCCTAATGGGCTACTTATCTTTGTACATTCTCTAGTAATACATTTAGTATTGTGTGTTGTGCTCCAAGCTTCTTCTTCTTCCTTGTGCTGTTCGCATGCTTCTGCAGACATCTAACTCCAACAATTGGTATCAGAGCAGGTCGTCGCTTCATCTAGGGCGCCATCGACACTCCTCCGTTTGCAGTCTCAAAATCGCACGAATTTCGGTGAGCATACTCAGCGTGTTTCAAAGATCAAAACTGCTTCGCTTTGTGGTGCCGAAATTGCGATCTGAGCTCGTTTCGGCCTCCGTACGCACTATCGCAGCGCTTGTGCAGGCTATTTCATCTTTTTGTGCCAAAGGTATATACCAGTTTCTATTCGACAGTTTAAGCGTCTTGAAGTCTGCTACAAGTCTAGCAGAACTCAGCTGGGTAGTTCTGTTCAACTTTTTGAGATACAATCAATTTTCTGCATCAAGGTATTTTAGTCACCGGCCATGGCTGAAAGCAGTGATGTATTCCGTATATTGGCTGTTGAGGATAAGTTGGATGGTACCAACTACCCATTATGGGCTTATATGATGCGACATGTTTTGGTTGCAAAAGGATTGTGGAACATTGTGCAGGGTGTTGAAAGACGTCCTGTTACACCTATAACGACAGGTACTACAAATACAGGTGCTAGAGCTGATGAAGATGGTGTCGAAGATGATATTGTGCAGATTCCTGTTCGTGCTGCTGTTTCTGTTGCACCTGCTGTAGAGAAGATTTGTTGGGATGGCAGAGATGCCCAGGCACATGCATTGATAGCTTTGTCTATCAAACGTGCCATTATTCCTCATATTCGCTCTTGCAAAACAGCTAGGGATGCTTGGGATACACTTACCACATTGTACCAAGCTAGGAATGAGGCTCCTGTTGCTTACCTCCGAAAACAGTTGGAGAGTGAGCACATGAATGAAGGTGATTCTATGGACAGTTTCCTAACGAAGATCAAATATTTGAAGGAACAGTTGATTTCTGCTGATGAGGTTATACCAGATAGCTCACTTGTGCAGACCGTTCTAAATGGTCTTCCTGATTCATATCAGAGTTTTGCTTCTACTCTTCGGTTGATGATGAAAGGCAATCCGAATGCCTTATCATTTGAGGAGTTAGTCTCTGTTCTGTTGCAGAAAGATCAGTCCAAGCAGAACAGGTCCATTATGCGTGTTGCAGATCAAGCTTTCTTGGCTAGTCAGAAGGGCAAAGGAAAATGGAGCTCTTCTACTAGTAAGCAGAAATCTGCAAATGCTACACATTCGAAGAACCAGGATAGAGATGAGAAGAAATCAGAAAAGCAGAAATTGTTTTGCAAGTACTGTAAAGGGAATGATCATATCATAAAGAACTGTCCAAAACTGGCTGCAAAAGAGGCAAAGAAAAAGGAGGCTGGAATGGTTGTTACAGAAGCCTCTACACCAAAAACAGAGTCTGCTAATCTTATGCAGGAAGAAGAATGGGCGTTTACTACTGTTTGCAGTTTTGACCCATCTTCTCATGAGCAGTGCATGTCTGCAGTGGACTCAGATGTTTGGTACTTTGACAGTGGGGCGACGAAACATATTACCTCGTAGCGCAGTTTCTTCTCTTCACTCGAGCCTGCCCCTACAGGGAATACTGTCACATGCGCCAACAACTCCTCTTATCCAGTTATGGGAGTTGGTAAGATCATTCTGACTACTGCTGATGGTAGTTCTTTCACCTTGTCAGATGCTTTATTTGTGCCAGGGATCAAGAAGAATCTGTTATCAGTTTCTGCATTAGCCAAGATTGGCTTGGTTGTGAAATTTGTTGATGACAAATGTACAGTTCATGATCTGTCAAATGGCGATGTTATTATTGCCTCTGGCATTTTATGTCGTGGGTTGTACAAGCTCATAGACTATGAAAGATCTGTGAATGATTCGGCATGTGCAGTTCATGATTCTCAGGCTATGTCAGATGCAAAGCTTTGGCATGCACGCTTTGGTCATCTGAATTTTGCTAGTTTGCTACGCCTGCAGAAATCTGATATGGTGTCTTCTTTGCCCAAGCTTGAGGCACCTGGAAAACATGTATGTGAAGGCTGTATTTTGGGCAAAATGCAGCGTTCCTCCTTTCCAAAAGATGGTTCAGTTCGGGCTACGTAGAAATTGCAGCTTGTACATAGTGATGTCTGTGGTCCTATGCAGACACCCTCTTTTGGGAATTACCTTTACTTCATGACTTTCATTGATGATTTTTCTAGGCATGCATGGGTATATTCACTCAAAGCAAAGTCCGAAGTGTTCATGTGCTTTAAATAGTTTTTGGTTTTGGCTGAAAATCTGTCAGCATGTAAAATGGGCACCCTCCGTTATGATCGAGGGGGGGAATATATGTCTTCTGATTTTAATGCATTTCTGGTTGAACGTGGGATAAAACACTAGTGTACAGTGCGGTATACACCTCAACAGAATGGAGTTGCTGAACAGAAGAAAAGGTCACTCATGGAGATGGCGAGGTGTATGGTCAAGAGTCAGGCTTTACCACATAGTTTCTGGCTTGAGGCTATCATGTGTGCAGCATATGTACTTAACATGTGTCCCACTAAAGCGCTGCAGTCTATCACTCCATATGAGGCTTGGCATGACCGCAAGCCATCTGTTCCTCATCTGCGTGTTTTTGGTTGTTTGGCATATGCATTAGTGCCTGAACAACATCGCAGAAAATTGGATTATAAGGCAGTAAAATGTATTTTTGTTGGGTACAGTTCTGAAAGTAAAGGCTATCGTCTGTATCATCCACAGACTAATTACATTCTGGTTAGCCGTGATGTTGTCTTTGTGGAAGATGCTATTCAGCCATTGCTTTCATGTACTAAGGAGACATCTGTTAGCTCCAAAGACATGTATGATACCTTGATGCCTCTTTTTATAGGTGGACAGTCTAGTGCTGGTCCTAATGAGGCAACTTCTCAGCCTTTGCAGGTTTCATATGATGATGCAGATCATTCTATTTTTGATGCAGATTTACATGATGCACTTGTTGATGAGAGAGCTGATATTAAGCAGGCAAAAACTATGCCAAAATGGCTGGTGCAGACTTTGCGTGACAGCAAATTAGATGCACCTTTGTCACATCGTACTTGTTCAGGCTCTCATAGTGCCTCCTTTGCATCAGATTGCTATGCTATGGCTGCATCTAATCTCTGTGATGAGAATGAGCCTGTTTCTTTTGATGAAGCACAGAATTCAGAAAATTGGATGGCTGCCATGCAATCTGAATATGATGCTATAATGAAGAATGGTAGATGGTCTTTATGTGACTTGCCTCCTGGCAAGAAGGCCATTGGCACTAAGTGGGTATACAAGCTGAAGCGTAAACTTGATGGTACAGTTGACAGATATAAGGCTAGGCTTGTTGCAAAGGGTTATGCGCAGGAAAAAGGCATTGATTTTGATGAGACCTTTGCACCTACATGTCGTATGACTACTGTTCGGAGCATTTGTGCACATGCAGCCCATTATGGTTGGAATGTACATCAGTTGGACACTAAAACAACATTTTTGAATGGTGACTTGCATGAAGAAGTGTATGTTTTTCAGCCCCGAGGCTTTGTGCAGAAAGGGCATGAAAACCAGGTGTGCAGGTTAAAGAAGGCATTATATGGTTTAAAGCAAGCACCACGTGCTTGGTATGAGAAGATACATGCCTATCTGGTTGCACATGGTTTTGTGAACAGTCCAACTGAAAGCACCTTATATGTTAAGCGTGCTCATGATGTGCTTCTGATCATTGTTGTCTATGTTGATGACATGCTGCTCACTGATGCTATTGAGAAGCATATTGCTGATTTCAAGGCTGATTTGCATGCCTCATTTGAGATGTCTAGTTTGGGGCATTTGCATCACTATTTGGGCATTCACTTTATGCAAGTTGATGGTGGAATGGCTTTGTGTCAAACGAAATATATTGACACATTATTGCAGCATTTTGGCCTTGAAGACTGTAAGCCTATTGCCATTCCTAGGGAGACAGGTTTACGATTGAGTCTTCATGATGTTGGAGATGCATTTGATGTTGTTCTCTATCAGCAGGCTGTTGGATGCTTGATTTACTTATGCATTACTCGGCCAGATATTCAGTTTGCTGTCTCACAGATGAGCAGGTTTATGCATTGCCCAGGAGTCACGCATTGGAAGGCGGTTAAGTGCATCTTTCGCTACTTGAGTGGTACTCGGCTACTTGGGTTGTTTTATCCGAAGGGGGGATCACTACCGCCAGATTTGCATGCTTTTTCTGACTCTAATTGGGCTGGTTGCTATGACACTCGTGTGTCCACCAGTGGTTTTTGCTTCATGCTTGGTAGCTCATGTATATCTTGGTTGAGCAAGAAGCAGCCTACTGTGGCCACTTCCAGTTGTGAGGCTGAGTATAGGGCAGCTTTCACAGCGACTGTTGAGTGTGTGTGGCTCAGACGCCCTATGGCTGATTTGGGTGTTGGCCAGTCTTTTGCCACCACCATCTTCACTAACAGTCAGAGTGCATTGGCAGTTGCGAGGAACCCTGTGTTCCATGCTCGCACTAAGCACATTGAGGTGCATTATCACTATGTCAGGGAGAGGTTCTCTGTTGGGGAGATCAGCTTGGCATATGTGGCCACGCAGGAGAACATTGCAGACCTTTTCACGAAGGCTCTGCCTAGGGAGAAGTTTGAAGCTTTCCGCAAAGCTTTGGGCTTACTTCCTTTTGTGGAGTGATTTCCACATAGCTTGGCACTTCCTTATACATGAGTGCCAGCTCCTTGTTCACCGCATCACTCCCAGGGGGGATTTGTTGATATATTTAGGTAGTGATGTGTGTGAACACACTAGGACCACCGGGGCACTTTTTTCCCTCTTTAGGAGGTTTTTTTCCCCCGGCTTGTATATAGGCCTATTTCCCTAATGGGCTACTTATCTTTGTACATTCTCTAGTAATACATTCAGTATTGTGTGTTGTGCTCCAAGCTTCTTCTTCTTCCTTTTGCTGTTCGCATGCTTCCGCAGACATCTAACTCCAACAATGCATATATATATAAATAGATAGAAAATTGAAAATTATACCTTAATAGTGTCGAAACAGATACATTACTCCATCCAAAACAATTTTGAAGATTGAGAATAAGTAAGCTCACACTTAGTCGTGTCAAACGACTTCTTTCAGATACATGCTTTAGACATTCCTCTCGAGGATATTTCTCATTTTTAGAAATATCAATGCTCTCACTGTCATTTTTATACCAATCCTCAATAAAATCTGCCATACCATCATCTTCATCATTGTCACACAAATCTTGTACTTTATCATCTTTTGAATATAGATCTTTCAACTTTGCATATTGCACAGGATTACTTTTGTGTAGCCTCCTCATGGAAGCTTCTGATAAATGAGGTTTTACTGGTAATTGTGAATGTTGTGGAGGAATATCATCAACATCATACGTTGCAATCTACACATATAAATAAAATTCATTAGTATTCCATAAATGAATAAAAAGTAACCTTTAAATATAAAATTAAGTATATAACTTATTAAATATGGATAGAAAATTTTTATTCTCTCTAGCTAAAAGGTGCTCTTGGAGGTCTACGCCATTCATAAATCACTAATAGTTCATCACCGGCATGTAAATGTACTAATAGCATTGACAACTATGTTTCTTGACACATCTCTACTCATGTATGGTGATTCATGACTATTTTCACGCTCCTCAAATGTGCAATTAGTCCTTGAACTATTATGTAACCCTCGACTACTATTTATTAAACCTGCTATATTTCCATGTGTGTAAGGTCTTCCATCAATATATAATCTTTCATTTTCTGCATGTAAAATCCTTCTACTAGTAAGGGATGCTGGGTTCAAGCATATTCCATAAGTACTCATGCTTTGAACATAACGTGAAAGTCGATGCCAATCTCCCCATCCATATATAGGATCACAAAATGACATAAGAGTGACTTCAGAGTTTGGAGGCACATACAAATCCTCTATAATAAAGAGATCATGACCAACATTAGTAATAGTGGATGGAGCAATCATCTAGCGATTACCCCAAAGGTTGAAAACCTCTCCATCTAAAGGAAGTGGTCCTCTATTCCATCCTCCATATCTTCTTCTATCATATGTTTGTACTAAAGAACGATTACGAGCTGGCAATGGATAATCTCCAGCCATTTCAGTCTCTAAACCAGGAGGTAGAGGATTTCTAGAAACCTCTTCTTGTAATTGATGAACAACAAGTCCATGACGTGTACGAGGTATATTAACATTATGAGAAAAATTATCATCATCATCATCATCATCGAGCAAGTATTCCTGTATATCAACAGTAATTTGATTTTGTATATGGTTTTTAAATAAAATAATGACATTAATATATATAGAAAATACATACCCAAGCATTATCACGTTGACCAGGTGATGGTGCATGCTCAAAAGTACCGTATTGTGCCTCATGTTCAATACATTCCAATCGTGGTCTTCGATATGTGCCATAACAAGAGTTACACCAACATATAATATGCTCTTGATAGTAAAATTCGTCATAATTCCTATCAGAGGACACATGTGAAGTCGTTGCATGGGTAGGAGGTGGTGGAGTACCCTCTGATTGATCAAAATCTGCACATAATAAGAAAAAAAAAAATTAAGTCATGTATCCATCAAATATATTTAAAATTAAATGTTTGATATACTTACAGTATAAAGTCATTGCACGATGAGGAGATGGTGGTGGAGTTCCATCTGATTGATCAGAATCTACAAATAATGGTATTTGATATTAATAATATGATTATCTACATACACTAAAAATTCACATATACATATTTACACATACACACATATTCACATATACACATTTACACATACACACATATTCACATATACACAACTACACATTATTGTGGGATAAATGCATGCATTTTGTATGAATGAGTGTATATGCATGCATGTGTGTGTACGTATATATGTGGATATGTATATGTGTGTTTATGTTATATGTATGTATATGTGTATATGTGTATATGTGTATATGTGTATATGTGTATATGTGTATATGTGTATATGTGTATATGTATACATATATGTATGCATATATGTTTGCATGTATATGTGTATGTGAGTATGCGTATGTGTATGTGTGTGTATATATGTGTATGTATTCTGATTTTTTTTTTCTGTTTGAGATTAAATTAACAGGAGATATTGTATGGTGGAAAAAAATAAGAGGCAAGCTAACATACCACTTGAGTCGTGGAAGTTTTTTCGTAGACAGCTACGTCTTCAGGAGTCATTTCCTTAGCAAAAGGTACACAAATTAATAGTTTATATTTATAATTTTTATATATTTTAGTAATTTTTTACATTTAATTTATGTATTTTTTTCTTAAATAAATGGGCTACTGCAAAAAAGAGAGTGGAGTCGGGCCACACATCGCACCTAGGCCAAATGGGCCATAATGGTTTTGTAGCTACATTTGTAAGTATATGTGTTATTGTGAGTACATTTTTTATTTTAGTTAAAATGCAAGCAACTAATCTTTTTTATTTGTTTCAATGCAGCGGAAGGATTATGGCCGAATTATCCCACGAAACATGAGATCAAGTATGCTACACATTTTGGATATTGGTGTTTGAGTGAGTAATGCAAGATCATCCTAATGCCTTTGCGAGTATTATTAAAATTTATAAAATTATTTTATTTTTATGAACGGTTTAATTGTTTTATTTATTTATGTTTCTTATATGTAATACAGGAGTATTATGGAGAGACAGATATGGATGAGGGGGAGAGACAGACACAGGAGAGACGATCTCAATTGTCACAGGGTGATCATGACGATGAGGATGAGGAACATCAGGATGATCATGATACTATTGATGATGATGATGATTAGGATTTTAGTTGATTATGCCATTGGATTATATGTATTTACACATATATATATATATATATATATATATATATATATATATATATATATATATATATATATATATATATATATATATATATATATATATATATATATATATATTATCTATATATTTTTCATTTCAGTTATGTTTTGAATTGTGTGTATGGTATTAAGTAATGAAGAGTTTTGTTCTATTGATTGTTATTATTGTTTATATTAAGCATGTGTTTTAATACTTTAATTATATAATTCATTCATATGTGTGTACCTAAGTGTATATGTATGTGTGTGTATATGTATGTATGTGCATGTGTATGTGTGTGTATATGTATGTATGTGCATGTGCATGTGTAAGTGTATATGTGTGTATGAGTATGTGCATGTGAATGTGTATGTGTGTGTATATCTATGTGCATGTATATGTGTAACTCTATGTGTATATGTGTATATGTAGGTATGTGCATGTGTGTGTGCATGTGTATATGTGTTTTAATACTTTAATTATATAATTCATTCATATGTGTGTACCTAAGTGTATATGTATGTGTGTGTATATGTATGTATGTGCATGTGTATGTGTGTGTATATGTATGTATGTGCATGTGCATGTGTAAGTGTATATGTGTGTATGAGTATGTGCATGTGCATGTGTATGTGTGTGTATATGTATGTGCATGTATATGTGTAACTCTATGTGTATATGTGTGTATGTGCATGTATATGTGTATACGTAGGTATGTGCATGTGTGTGTGCATGTGTATATGTGTTTTAATACTTTAATTATATAATTCATTCATATGTGTATACCTAAGTGTATATATATGTATGTGTATATGTATGTATGTGCATGTGTATGTGTGTGTATATGTATGTATGTGCATGTGCATGTGTAAGTGTATATGTGTGTATGCGTATGTGCATGTGTATATGTGTGTATATGTATGTGCATGTATATGTGTAACTCTATGTGTATGTGTGTGTATGTGCATCTATATGTGTATATGTAGGTATGTGCATGTGTGTGTGCATGTGTATATGTGTGTGTATTTATGTGCATATATATATGTGTATATATGTGTATAATGTATGTATATGCATGTGTATATGTATTCCACATGCATGTGTATGTGGATGCATTTCCATTTGCATCCATGTGCATGCATGTGAATGTGCATGCATGTGGATGTGCATATACATGTATTTGCATATATGTTAATGTGTGTATGTGTGTGTGTGTGTGTGTGTATATATATATATATATATATATATATGCAATAATGCATGCATGTAAGTCTTTTTATGTGGTTGTAGAAAGGTTTGTGCATATGCATGTGTATATGTGTGTATGTCTAAGTGTATGTGCACATGTATCTGTGTGTATATATGTGTGTGTATGTGCATGTGTATATGTGTATATGTGTGAAAGTCCATCTTCATCATGTATAAGTGTATAAGTGCATATCAATAAGTGTGAGTATGCTATCTAATGAAAATAACACAATTCAAATGATATACAAAGAATAGAAATTGTACTTACAATAGTTAGCCATACTTTTTGCTTGGTTAGCTTCTTGAATAACCTGCAATAAAGAGAGAAAGAAGAGAGAGAGAGAGAGAGAGAATTCAAAGAGAGAAAGATGTAGAAAGAGAGAAACAGAGACAGAGGGAGACAATAAGAGAGAGCTTAGGCAAAACAACAATTCTGCATATACTTGCTTCAGCTCATAAGCGTAGCGCAATTACGAACGTTGAAGAGCTCTTCGATCAGATGTGTGAAAATGCTGATCGAAGAGCCTCCAACGTTTTAATTTTTTTCCATCAGCAGACCGTCGTGTAAGCGATGCTACATGTCAAGTTGGCGTCGCATAAGCGACATGTTTTAAGCGTCACTTATGCAATGCCAAAAAGCGTCGCTTATGCGATGCTATTTAAAACCTTCATGTTAGCAATGTTGTATGGGAGCGTCACAGACCCCGTCGCGCCAAAAGTCACAAAAAACATCGTTCGATTCATCATTTAATTGACGGTCCGCATGCGACGCTCATTACGACACATTTTGCAATTTTATAGCGACAAAATTCTCTCGCGTTAACTGTTGCATACCACAGGATAGCTTTCGACACTACTGTCACTTGATGGGGATTACTTGATTCATGATCTTACATAGTCAATACTATGTAACATGCCCATCAGGTGGGAGGTATAATTTGTATACTTACACTCAGGTATTCTTTATCATTCTTTATTTTTCTCCCATAGTTACTTTGGCCATATTGGCCTTTAGTGGGAGATTGTTACTGTTAGTGTCCATGTGAAAGGCCAAATGGCCATTGGACACTTCTTTGTATATGTTCTTTAATAAAACATATAGTGTCCTGGTCAGTCACAGACTGTAAGTTCGACCGCATTTGTAATACCTAAGAAGTTTGTCTTCATGCTCCCTGTGTACTCTGTTTTCTGCATATTCTGAAGTCTCTGTGCGGAGTACTCTGTGCGGCCCTAGGAGCTCAGTTTTCTACTCCGAGGATATCGTCGTGAAGCTCTCAAGAAGGAGAGTGCACTATGGTGCATCGCCATCAAAATACTTCATAGAAGATGAGAATGAATGTGAAAAATTAAGGACACATGATTTCCAAAATTGTTTCATATAGGAACTTTCCAAGAGTGTCTTGTTTGAAATTATTGAACCTAATGATGATACTTCTTTCATTCAGGGATTCACACAAAGTAGTATTGCAACTACATTGATTGAAGAGGATGATGATGAAGATGATTATGGCTTGAGCATATTTGAGTCTCTTGATGAGTACGAGTCTACCATTATCCATAAAGGAGATGGTGGAATGAGGATCTTTCCACTAACCACATGATGGAGCAATGTGCTAAAGATAATTTGAGGGAATCTAAGCATACATTTCTTTGTCCTAATCAATTTTCTATTATGTAAATGGAATTAAAGTTGTTTTCGATTTTCAAAAGTATGATTGTGAACATTTTCAAAGAAATATATTTGAGTTTAATGAAATGTATAAAGAATATAATTGGAAAGTAAAGAAGAATGTGTGCTTGTGGTGTAGAAAAAATCCATGTGTATGCATTATCTTAATGAAGCTTATCAAAAGAATTGCATGCATTAAAAGAGTATGCGATGAAAACCATCAAAGGAGTGATGATTAAAATCTGAATGAGGATTGTAATGGTGACCTAAATTTCTTTGAAAATCTTGAAGATGATGATACTCATTTCTTTCTATATGAAAAATTTTGTGTAAAAGATGCATTAATATCACAAGAAGAGGTGGAAAAGTATCTAAACGATATTAACGATTCCGTAAATCCACGTGAATCCTTAATCATTTCCAAAGTCATTGATATTAAACATGAAGTGAATTCAAAAAGGTGGGCTAACCAATTTTTCTTTAATCTAGGAGTTGATTCGAGAGAGGCACTTTTCATGAATTTTTCAAAGAATGGTAAGATATGCTAATATTGAGTGCACAATACTTTTGAAATTGATTGGGTTTCCTAGAAAAGAAGTTCTTCCATGGATTCTTTGTTGATATATTTCAGTAGTGATGTGTGTGAACACACTAGGACCACTAGAGCACATTTTTCCCTCTTTAGGAGGTTTTTTTCCCTGGCTTATATATACCCCTATAGCCCTAACGGGTCATTTTATCTTTGTACATTCTAGTGGTAATACATTCAGTATTGTGTGTTGTGCTCCAAGATTCTTCTTCTTCTTCCTTGTACTATTTGCATGCTTTTGTAGACCTCAAACTCCAGCAATTGGTATCAGAGCAGGTCATCGCTTAATCTAGGGCATCATTGACACCCCTCCTATCACAGTCTCAGAATTGCACCAAATTTGGTGAGCATACTTAAGGTGATTAGGAGTTCAAAATAGCTTCACTATGTGGTGTCAAAATCGCCATCTGAGCTCGTTTCGACCTCTGAACCCACTATTGTAGTGCTTGCGTAGACAATTTCATCTTTTTGTGCCAAAGACATATACAAGTTTTGGATCACCACATAAGTGCCTTAAAGTCTGTTATAGGTTCAAGAACTCGACTGGGTAGTGGCCATGGCTAAAAGCAATGATGTATTCCATATGTTGGCGATTGAGGATAAGTTGGACCGTACCAATTATCCATTGTGGGATTATATGATGTGTCATGTATTGGTTGCAAAAGGACTACGGAATATTGTTGAGGGTGTTGAAAAATGTCCTATTACACCTACAAATACAATTATTGACGGTGATACAGATGGCATTGAGGATAGAAATATATTTCATGTTCTTGTTTGTGGTGCAGTTCCTGTTGCACATTGGGATGGTAGAGATGCTCAGGCACATGCATTCATAGCCTTGTCTATCAAACGTGCCATTATTCCTCACATTTGCTCTTGCAGAACAACAAAGGATGCTCTTACCACTTTATACTAGGCAAGGAATGAGACTCGTGTTGCTTCCCTTCGAAAACATATCGAGAGTGAGCACATGAATGAAGGAGATTCCATGGATAGTTTTTTTATAAAGATCAAAGATTTGAAGGAGAAGTTCATTTCTAATGATGAATTCTTGCATGAGAGTTAACTTGTGCAAACTATTCTGAATGGTCTTCCTGATTCATATCAGAGTTTTGCTTGTACACTTCGATTGATGATGAAAGGCAATCGAAATGCCTTACCATTTGAGGTGTTCGTCTCTGTTCTATTGCAAGAAGATTATTCTAGGTAGATTATGCATGTTCAAGATTTCTTGGCTATTCAAAAGGGCAAATGTAAATGGAGCTCTTCTATTAGTAAGCAAAAATCTGCTAATTCTACACAATCAAAGAAGGATGATAGAGATGAGAAGAAAACAAAAAAGAATTTTTTTTTGCAAATACTATAAAAGAAATGATCATGTCATAAAGATTTATCCAAAATTTTCTACTAAAGAGGAAGAAAGTGGCTAGAATGGTTGTTGTAGAGCCCTCTACACCCAAAAGAGAGTTTGTTAATCTTGTGCAGAATGAAGAATGGGCATTTGCCACTATTTGTAGTTATGACCTATCTTCTCATGAATAGTGTATGTCTACAATAAACTTAGATGTATGGTTCTTTCATAGTGGGACAACCAAACATGTTACCTCGTAGCACAGTTTCTTCACTTCACTCGAGCCTACCCTTATAGAGAATACTATCACATGTGCCAATAAATCCTCTTATCATATCATGGGATTTGGTAAGATCATTCTGACTACTGCTGATGGTAGTTCTTTTATATTATCGAATGCTTTATTTATTTCAGGGATCAAGAAGAATCTATTATCAGTTTCAACTTTAGCCAAGATTGGTTTGGTTGTGAAATTTGTTGATGATAGATGTACAATTCATGATCTGTCAAATGGCCATGTCATTATTTCTTATGGCATTTAATGACATGGGTTGTATAAGCTCATAGACTATGAAAATTATGTGAATGATTTAGCATGTGCACCATGATTCTCAGGCTATGTCAAATGCAAAGCTTTCGCATGCATGCTTTGGTCATCTAAATTTTGCTAGTTTGCTATACCTGCAAAAATCTGAAATGGTGTCCTCTCTGCCAAAACTTGAGGTGCCTGGTAAACATGTCTGTAATGCTTGTATTTTTGGTAGAATGCAATGTTCCTGATTCCCAAAAGATGGTTCAATTTAAGCTACTCAAAAATTGCAGCTTGTTCATAGTGATGTTTGTGGTCCTATGCAGACACCCTCTTTTGGAAATTATCTTTACTTTGTGACTTTCATTGATGATTTTTTATGTGTGCAACATATGTACTTAACAAGTATCCCACTAAAGCATTGTAGTCTATCACTCCATATGAGGCTTGGCATGGTCATAAACCATTTTTTGCTCACCTGCATGTTTTTGGTTGTTTGGCATATGCATCAGTGCCTGAACAACAACGTAGGAAATTAGATGATAAAGTAGAGAAATGCATTTTTGTTGGGTACAGTTTTGAAAGAAAAGGCTATTGTCTGTATCATCCACAAATTAAACATACTTTGTTTAACTGGATGTTTTTGTGGAAGATGTTATTCATCCATTACTTTGATATACTAAGGAGACATGAGCTAGCTCCAAAGACATGTATGACACTTTGTTGCCTCTTTTTACAAGTGGATAGCCTAGTGCTGGTCCTAATGAGGCAACTTCTTAGCCTTTATAGGTTTCATGTGATGACATAGATCATTCCATTTCAGATGTAGATTTACCTGATGCAGTTGTTGATGAGAGATCAGATATTCACGAGGCAAAAACTATGCCAAAATGTTCATTGAAAACTTTTTGTGATAGAAAATTAGATGCTGCTCTATCATATCATACTCATTCAGGTTCTCATAGTGCTTCGTTTTTGCTTCAGATTGCTATGCTATGGTTGTCTCTAATCTTTGTGATGAGAATGAGCCTGTTTTGTTTCATGAAGCACAAAATTCTAAAAATTGGATGGCTGCTATGCAATTAGAATATGATGCTATCATGAAAAATGGTATCTGGTCTTTATGTGACTTGCCTCATGTCAAGAAGGCCATTGGCACTAAGTAGGTATACAAGCTAAAGCATAAGCCTAATGGAACAATAAGCAAGTATAAGGCTAGGCTTGTTGCAAAGGTTATGCTCAAGAAAGAGGCATTGATTTTGATGAGACCTTTGCTCCTACATGCCAAATGACTACTGTTCAAAGCATCTGTGCACTTGCCGCTCATCATTGTTGGAATGTACATTAGTTGGACATGAAAAGTACATAGCTGGATGGTGACTTGCATGAACAAAAGTATGTTTTTCAGCCCCGTGGCTTTGTGCAGAAAGGGCATAAAAACCAAGTGTGTAGGTTGAAAAAGGCATTATATGGTTTGAAGCAAGCGCCACATGCTTGGTATGAAAAGATACATGCCTACTTGATTGCACATGGTTTTGAGAACAGTCCAATTGAGGGCACCTTATATGTTTAGCATGCAAATGATATGCTTCGGTTCATTGTTATGTATGTTGATGACATCCTGCTCACTGGTCCTCGTGAGAAGCATATTGCTGATTTTAAGGCTGATCTGCATGCCTCATTTGAGACGTCAAATTTGGGGCATTTGCATCATTATTTGGGCATTCAATTTTTGCAAGTTGATGTTGGAATAGCTTTGTGTCAAACAAAATATATTGACACATTATTGCAGCATTTTGGCCTTGAAGACTACAAACCTATTACCACTCCTATGGAGACATGTTTATGATTAATTCTTCATGATGATGGAGATGCATTTGATGTTATTCTCTATTAGGAGGTTGTTGGATGCTTGATTTACTTATGTATTACTCAGCAAGATCTTTAGTTTGTTGTCTCATAGATGAGCAAGTTTATGCATTGCCCACATGTCACGAATTGGTAGGCAGCTAAGCCCATCTTTTGCTACTTGAGTGGTAGCCGACTACTTGGATTGTTTCTTTATTGCCACATTTACATGATTTACTTGAGTTTGATTGGGCTGGTTGCTATGACACTCGTATGTCCACCAGTGGTTTTTGCTTCATGCTTGGTAGCTCATGCATATCTTGATTGAGCAAGAAGCAGCCTACTCTAGCCACTTCTAGTTGTGGGGCTGAGTATAGGGTAGGTTTCACAATGATTGTTGAGTGTGTGTGGCTCAAATGTCGTATGGTTGATTGGGGTGTTGGTCCGTCTTCTCCACCACCATCTTCACTGATAGTCAGAGTGCATTGGCAATTGTGAGGTACCATGTGTTCCATGCTTGCACTCTGACTAGGGAGAAGTTTGAAGCTATGTGCCCACACACGAGAACATTGTAGACCTTTTCACAAAGGCCCTGCCTAGGGAGAAGTTTGAAGCTTTCCATAAAGCTTTGGGCTTACTTCCTTTTGTGGATTGATTCCACATAGCTTGGCAGTTCCTTATACTTGAGTTTCAGCTCCTTGTTCATCACATCACTCAGAGGGGGGATTTGTTGATATATTTAAGTAGTGATGTGTGCGAACACACTCGGAATGATGGGGAACTTTTTTTCCTCTTTAGGAGGTTTTTTTCCTCGGCTTATATGTATGCCTATAGCCATAACGGGTCATTTTGTCTTTGTACATTCTAGTGGTAATACATTCAATATTGTGTGTTGTGATCCAAGTTCTTCTTCTAATGTTGTTTGTGTGCTTCCATAGACCTCAAACTCCAACATTCCTCGCATAAGAATTGAACTATTTCTTGCTTGAAAAATAAAAAACTTTTCAATAACAAAAACATTTTGAAAAATCCTTGATTTTGATAGAGTTTAATTCTTAAAGTCAAAAGAATTTTTCATTTTAATTATTTTTCTTATAAAATATTAAAGATTTACTATGTTTTTTCTATAAAACCATAAAGAAAAGAGGGACCTCCAGAGATCTATTTGTTTACTTATGAAATGATGATAAAAATATGTTTTAAATTTTTGAAATCATTCATCATGATAAGTGTGCATTATCTAAGCTTGGGAATATGATCTTTTGTTATTTGATAGGAATCAAGCTTTGTCTCATGAAGAAAAAAGGTACTTTCAAATGACCGGAAATCCTCTTCATCAAAATCCCTAAATCTTGTCTATGCACCATTAAAACTTTTCCTAAAACTTGTCTATGCACGAGTGAAACTTTCAAATGAGTGGAAATCCTCTTCATCAAGAAAAATCTTGTTTTATGCATATGGAGTATCATTAAATAGATTCATGCACTATCAATGGCTTGCATATAGACACTACCTATGCACAATAGTTCATTTTCACATGAGTGAATGTGACACCATGTTTGAATGATTTCCATTTATTCAAGTAATGAAATGTGACAAGCTTATGCATCTACATCAATGTACCACTTGGGATTTCTAAGTATCTTTTCTTTTGAGCCATGTGTGAAAAAAGTTACACTTCAAGTATGCATGTCTAGGGCAACATTGAAATGCCTTACATAAAAGACATGTGTTGAAATGGAAAACACATGCACTAACCTATTTGCATTAAAAAACTTAAGGGTCTTATTAAATTGTGAGAACATTATGAGTGGTCATCTTCTTCATCAAAGAACCACTTGAGAGTCACTCAAGTACCTCATGATGCACCATAGTTTTCTCTCATGCAGTTAAAGAGTATGCAAATGATAGGGCTATATTACATGGTCTTGCATGAAGGCACATTTGACCCATGCAGAATTCGATCATGATTTCATGAGAAAAGATCATAACTTCCAATCTTCCATGCTAGAAGAATTTGATCATTTTTGGCAACTATAGAGGAAGCATATGTTTGGTGGGGGAAAGATGTGGTAGTGATTATGGCCATGCACCATCATCAAGTCATGAAGATGTAGTAATTAAAGCTTTGTGCGGAATTATCAACCTTGAAGATGCTCAAAGATTAGTCTACATCAAGTGAAGAAAAGAAAAGATGAAACAAGGAGATAAAATTTAAAAAATAAAGGAAACCTATGAAGGTAATTCAAAGGGTTCAAATATAATTAAATGATGGAGACGAAGAAGACGAACAAGAAGAAACAAATAGGTTCATATTTGGATACTTCTTAATTACCTAAATCTTATGTAAAAGATCATATAGAAAACACACTTGTGTCTGTATGTAAAGAAAAAATAAAGGGATTTGATTTGTCTATTTAAATCAAGCATGGATCAAAGGGCCTTTTGTTTCTATAAAAAGACAAGTTCATTCATTTTTTAGATTGGAGATTATGATTGCCTTGAGCAAATTGAGAACTTGTGAACCTATAACATTGAGCTAAACCTTAAGAAATCATTTATGAGGAACCTCTTATGGATCGTTTGATTCATTGAACTTTGTACTTCTTACATATTTTAATTACAAACATAAAACTTCATTTTTGAGCATATGTGATATTGTTTTGAGAGTTCATGAAGGTGGTTATTTCAAATTGATGTGTGATGAGCTTCTTCAACAAAGTTTGCTGGAATTTAACAACAAAGTTCATACAATACCTTCATTGTGAATTTTAAATTGAAGAATGCAAGGGAAACATTCTACTTTTCATTTCATCTTCAATTACATTGATTTTCATTGAAATTTTGCATGATTAAACATGAATTGACAAACCTTTTAACCTTTCTAATTCAAAGTTTTTTTTTTACATTCATTCTTTATATCGAAATATTGTATGATTGATTAGTTTCCATCATTTAATGTTGTGAATTCACATGGATCATTGAAAACTTTGCAAAAAGGGCTCCTTGTGACCAAGCCCTACTCCTAGAGAACTCTCACACCATAAGCAGTGGCATTTCAAAAAAAAAAAATCCCATCATTGAGTTTGGGACTCATGTTTATCTGTTGTTCGATAAGGGTTGTTGCATTACCGTATGTGGGGAACCAAATGTTCAAAATGACAAGCCCATTATCTCTACAATGGTCAAAGTAGAGTGTAAGTATCTATATTTTCTATATTTTGAGCATAAATAATTGGGATTTTTATAGATTCAAACTAGCTTGAAAGCACAACTAGCTTCTTAAATGAAAAATGAATTCCAATTTTTTGCTTTTAGAATTACCTACATGTTTTTTGCCTCATAGAAATGTCGAGCACATGATCTAGCTTCTATCAGGAACTCGTCCACTCACAAGATAGTACCGCGTGAGCCTACAAGAGCAGGCAAAAGTACAGCATGTAAATGAGGATTATCTTGAGAAAGTCTTAATAAAATCGAGTTGTCCACCCTTTGGTTCACAACAAATGCTGGATCTTTTAGAATGTGTATGGACTACAAATTTTTAATAAACCAACAATAAAACAAAGGTATTCAGTGGCTCACATTGATGATATTTTTGATGCACTAGGTGGTGCTACTATATATAGTAAGATAGATTTAAAAAGTGGTTATCAAAAAATAAGAGTTAAAGAGGATTGTTGGAGTTTGAGGCCTACGGAAGCACATGAACGACACAAGGAAGAAGAAGAAGATTGGAACACAACACACAATACTGAATGTATTACCAAGTGAATATACAAAGATAAGTGATGCCTTAGGGTTATAGAGGTATGTACAAGCTGGGGAAAAAACCTCCTAAAGAGGGAAAAAAGTGCCCAGTTGTCTTAAGTGTGTTCACACACTCACTACCAAAATATATCTACAAAACCAAACTGCACTAGGATTTGGTCGAATTCAAAGATTTGAATGGATTCTCGTGGTCAAATCTCGAAGCCGGCGAGGACCTGAGGAAAGCTAGACTAGATAGATGCTACATTGCTCAGAACATTATTCATCAGTGGGGCCACCCTTCCATCTTGCAACACACTGACCTTGCCATCTCTGATCACTACCCAATCATTATCGCTGTCCAATCTTTCACCAAAATCCATAAGGCTCCTTGGTTCCATACCTACATGACCTCCTTCTCTCTCCCCTCCGTCCATTAAGAAATTGATGAAGTGTGGAAGGAGGTGTTTGCCTTCGGCTCATCCCCAAGTGTTGGAGACGAGCAGTCGATAAGTCGTGGCTGATCATGATTAGAACCAAGAAGATGCTCAAGACTATTCGGTGGGCACGTAGAGAAGCTCTATATCATAGACTCTAGAGACTTGAGGAGGAAGTGAACATCTTTGGAAGCAAGACACCAACCGGTGGATCGACTTTGAGGATATTGACCCTAGCGTCAACATTTCCTATGAAGAATGGAACACTTTGGAAAGCAGATGTCTCATTTGGGACCGCTCTAAAGTTTGCCTTCGCATGGGGCATGACACGCCGAGCTCGCTTGGTCTCAGATGGAACAATGGTAATTGCCTATCAAAAATATTGAACATCAAAGAGACAATTGATTATCAGGTTATCCTCAACAAGAAGTGATGTCGTGGACACGGCTTTGGTGGGACATGAAGTTCATGGCTATCTGGCACCCCCTCATAGAAGTCAAAAAGTATGTCCTCTTATGGAGAATTCTTCATCGCGGAATTTGGACCAACCTTAAGGCTAGAAAAACTTGTGGCATACCTCCCTAGTGCAAACGCTGCTACAGGTCCATCGAAGACATTCCTCACATCTTCTTTAATTGTCCCAACTCCAACAGGCTCTGGCAAGTTGTCGAAAAGAAAATTAGACTTCAGAAACATATCAATTGGAAGCAAGCTCTAATGGGAGAAGTGATCGGTTGCTCCATGACTCTTTGGAACGCCATCACAGGGGAGGTCCTATGGAAGATCTGGCGGGAAAGATGTTCTTGTAACTTTTGTGACTCCCCCAAAGAGTGGTCGATTGAGAAATCATTGTTCCTCCTTGGCAAAAGGATCGCTAACTAGAAGAAATCCCCCCCTTCAGGCATCATCAAGTGCTCCTTTTGATCAACAACAAGCTTAAACCCATGTGGGCCCTACATGAGGGTGATGAGAGGGTGATTAACCTTCTTTGTAATGCCATCTAAACTCTGTAAAAGCTACCCCAGCTCTGTGGGATTGGGGGGATCCTGTGGGCACTAGTCCCCTTCTCTTGTACTTTTCTTTTAGTTAATTTAGGTCCGGGAGAATAGGCTAATGCCAAACTTCCTTTATTTTAAAAAATATATATCTACAAATCCCCCATGGGAGTGATGCAGCGAACAAGGAGCTAGAACTCATGTATAAGGAAGTCCCAAGCTATGTGGAAAGAGATCAGTTGTCATATTACGGATGTATATCCTCTTCTTTTCCCCTTCCCAAAATGACTACTTATCCAAAATAGCTCCTGAAATTTATGTAAAAATCATAAAAATACGCTACTTTGGAAGTGCCTAAAGCTTATCCTTTGTTGTATTTTCAGGGAATCCTTACCTCTAGGTGAGAATACATATCTCATACTCTCCATACATGTGATTTTCCCTCAATAAATGTTGCCCAAAGGCCATCCTTTCTTTTGCCGAAAATGGGATATTATAAAAATCAACTCTTGAAAAATAACAAAAAGTTCCATACCTGTGATTGAGGCGGTATCTCCCCTTCTCCATGAACAAAGGAATAACCTTAGCTATCCGTTCATCAAGTAGCAAAAGGTAGGGTGACCTTTTCATCTTCCTTTTCTCCTTTTAGATGCTTCATCCTATGATAAAAGAGTCTACCAATGTGTTTGGCGTTGGCTTCCACTGCGCTGAACAAGTTTAATATATATAGCTTCTATGTGTACTTCTCTCCAATATGGACTCAAGGAGCAATTCGAATCCTCCATGGACTCTTTGCATCGAATAATTATTTGCGGGCCAGTTTATGGTTCATATCAAATACATGGCGCCTTGGATACGTGGGTCGCCTTCTATCCTTGTGGCAGGGATTCAAATCCTCTCTACTGCACATGCGTGAGTAGACCAGATTCGCCTCTCTGATACCACTATCAGGTGAGTTTGGACTTCTCTTTTGCTGCCCGACACACCGCGCCATCCATGACATGCACACAGAGATCATAGCGTTCGTTTTTCCTCCCAGCCGCGTCCGAACCCTCCTCATATCTCACATGATAATGAGATAATTAAGTCTCTCTCTTCTTTCTTCTACCAAATAGATATAATGTCTCTAAGGAGGCCAAGTGGCATCTATGCCACCTCACCCAAGAGGATATACATCCATAATATGACATTATCTATGCACCTCACCCAAGAGGATATACATCCATAATATGACATCAGTCCACAAAAGGAAGTAAGGCCAAAGCTTTGCAAAAAGATTCTAATTTCTCCCAATGTAGAACCTTTGTGAAAAGATCTGCAATGTTATCCTATGTGGGCACAAATGCCAAACTGATATCTCCAATAGAGAAACTCTCCCCGACATAATGAGAATGCACCTCAATGTGATTTGTGCAAGCATGGAGCAAAGGGTTCCTTGCAACTACCAATGCATTTTGACTCAATGAAGATGGTGGTGGTAGAAGCAATACCCAAATCAGCCAAAAGGCGTTTGAGCCACACACACTCAATAGTCACTCTGAAGGCTACCTTATAGTTAGGCTCACAACTAGAAGTGGCCATAGTAGGCTGCTTCTTGCTCAACCAAGATATACATGAGCAAGGAAGCATGAAGCAAAAACCACTAGTGGACATAGGATTGTCATAACAACCATCTTATTGAGAGTTAGAAAAATCATGTAAATCTAGTGGTAGTGATCGCACCTTGGGATAAAACAATCACAGATGCTAGGTACCACTCAAGTAGCAAAAGATGCGCTTGACCACCTACCAATGTTTGACACCAAGACAATGCATAAACCTGCTCATCTGAGAGATAGCAAACTACATATCAGGCCAAGTTATGCATAAGTAAATCAAGCATCCAATAGCGTATTGATAGAGAACAACATCAAATGCATCTCGAGCATCATGAAAATCAAATCATAAGCCTATTTCCATAGGACTTGTAATAGGTTTGCAATCTTCAAGGCCAAAATGCTGCAATAATTTGTTAATAAATTTTGTTTGAAAGAGAGTTATTCCACCATCAACTTGCATAAATTAAATGCCCAAATAATAATGCAAACGCCCCAAATCTGGCATCTCAAAAGAGTTATGCGAATCAGCATTAAAATCAGCAATATGCTTCTCATGAGGACCACTGAGCATCATGAAATCAACATAGACAACAATGATAAGAAGCACGTCATTTTCACGCTTATCATATAAGGTCCTCTCAGTTGTACTATTCTAAAAAAAATGTGCAATCAAGTAGACATATATCTTTTCATACCAAGCATGTGGTGCTTGCTTCAAACCATGTAATGCCTTTTTTAACCTACACATTTTGTTTTCATGCCCTTTCTGCATAGACCACAAGCTGAAAAGCATACACTTCTTCATGTAAGTCACCATTTAGAAATACAGTTTTCATGTCCAATTGATATACATTCCAACCATGATGGGTTGCAAGTGCAATACAAATGCTACAAAGAGTAATCATTCAACATGTGGGTGCAAGGGTCTCATCAAAATCAATGTGCCTTTCTTCAGCATAACGTTTTGCATTAACTCTAGCTTTATACCTATCAATTGTTCCATCATGCTTATGCTTTGGCTTGTATACCCATTGAAAATCACATAAAGACTAGGTACCATTCTTCATAATAGAATCATATTCAGATTACATAGCAACCATCCAATTTTACAAATTTTGTGCTTCATCAAAAGAAACAATATCATTTTCATCACAAAGACTACGGGTATCCATTGCATAGCAATTTGATTGAAATGAAGAACTATGAGAGCCTTAATGAGTATGATATGATAGAGGTGCATCTTATTTGCTATCTCAAAAATGATAGAGGTGCATCTTATTTGCTATCTCAAAAATTTTTCACCAACCATGTTGGGCATACTCTTTTCCTCCTCGATATTAGCCCTCTCATCAACAAGTGCATCAGGTAAATGTACATGAGAAGATCTACATCATCATGTGAAACCCATAAAGGTTGAGAAATTGCCATAACTTTCCACTTATAGAGAGAGGGAGCAAAGTGTCATACACATCTTTGGAGCTAAGTGATGTGTCCTTAGTACATGAAAGTAATGGCTGAATTGCATCTTCCACAACAAGAACATCATGAATAACCAAAATGTGTTAAGTTTGTGGATGATATAGATGGTAGGCTTTGCTTTCAGAATTGTTCCCAACAAGAATACATTTTATTGCTTTATCATCCAAATTTTTGTGTTGTTGTTCAGGAACTAATGCATATGCAAGACAATCAAAGACATGCAAATGAGAAACATATGGCTTGCGACCATGCAAAGCCTCATATGGAGTGATAGAGTGTAGTGGTTTTGTGGAACACTTGTTAAGTACATATGTTGCACAGATAATAGCCTCAAGCGAGATGCTATGTGGTAAAGCTTGACTTTGGACCATACACCTCATTATCATGAAGATTTGTATCTTCATGGTTATCATCCGAAGACAAGTAACTACCCTTATGTTGTCTCTATCCTTCGAAGTACTACTTGGTTGGTTTTGTCATAACTGAAGAAAAACGGATACAATCCTCATAAGATTTTATTTGTGCCTTCTTCTCCTTTTGAAGAAAATAACATGATTGATCGTTCATCCAACTTGGATGGCATGGTGACAAGCACAAAAAGGCAGTTTTGTTCATGGATGAAGTTTTATGGAATGTCAAGTGGCAATAAAGATCGACTTGCAAATTTCATTGCTAGCATTAAAATGAAAAAGATACCTATAATTTGTATTTGCACATGATCGTTAGAGTCAAAAGATTTTTATCAATTTTGGCTTGCCATTGAATTTTTGAAAGCCTGCAAAATAGAAGATGGGAAATCAGTTTGGCAGATGACAATGAGGATTGAAGTTCTACGTGGGGAAAGTAGTGGAAACCCTGAATGGCGTGTGAGCTCTGCATGGCAAAAGAATAGAATAGGATGGAAAGTTCTTATTCTACGAGGTGCAATTCAAAAAGGGGAACATCAAAGACTTAGAGACCATGTTTACAGGTGCTCATGTTGTACAAGTTTTGATGAGTGTTTATCTCTCATATTTAAGGAAATACTAAAGTTATTGCAGAGACTATATCAAATAGACATTGCAAATCCTCTCGAGCTTTTGGAAGCTTTGTTTTGAAGTGATTTTCTGCATATGATGTTGTGAGATATGTTGAAGTGTTGGACAACAATACATTTGATTTTTCTTCTTGTGAATGTCGCATGGAGGTTTATTTTGGCACAACTATGTAAAGTTGCCTTCATGAAGTGTTGTTGAACATGGCGAATTCTCAAGTGTTTCAAGAAAGAGAAAAACTCGTATGGACCTGTTGTAAGTACTTTGTTTTTTAAATAAAGAAAGTTCGGTCTTGGCCTACTCTCCCCGACTTGTATTACTTGAAAGAAAAAAAAAAGTACAAGTGAAGGGGACTAGTGCTCATGAGATCCCCCAATCCCATACAGTAGGGGAAGCTTTTACAGATTTTAGATGATATTGATCACCCTCTCATGACCCTCGTGCGAGGCCCATTTGGGTTTAAACTTGTTAATATTGATTAGAAGGAGCACTTGATGATGCCTGAAGGGGGGTATTTCTTATAGTTAGTGATTCTTTTGCCGAGGAGGAATAGCGATTTCTCAATTGTTCCATAGCCTCTTGGCATTTCGAATGTTCCAAGATTCGACTATCCGGATGCCATGGATCAAAAACTAGATAGAGTTGTTAGAGTTGTTTTGTCTGATATTGGCCGCCCACTTCCAATCTTCACTTATTCTTATGAAGCATTTGACTTTATTCCAACCCTTCCATAAGAGGAGCACACTAGATTCAAGCCTTTTGGGGAAACCGGGATCGATGAAAACAAGAGGGTTTGAATGTCAAGATTCTTCCAGTTCGGGAATCCCACGAGAGTCAAAACGTTATTGTTTCTGAAGATCAACTTGGCCCATGAGGCTTCCTATTGCACCATGCCTTAATCAACCATTTTGCTGCAAGTTTGTTTTACGATATACTTTCAATGCTTTACAATGGAATGTGTATGTCTTCAATTCACTACACGAAGCTTCATCTATTTTTTTTAATAAAATTGCACTGGATAATTCAATAAGTACTTCATCAACCAACAATATTTCAGCGCTCTCACACAATCCTTATATTTTTTCCATGTCTGTCTGACAAATTGGATTTGCAATTGAGGGCGGAAGTTTTCTTAGGAGAAGATGTTGTCTCCTAATACTCCAAATGTTTCTCTAACAAAACTGTAGTCACAATGAATTAACGTGAAAATTAATAAACAATTTTTTGTGTCTTCAAATTTGCGTTGTGTGCTGAATTCTATGGACTTCTCTTTGCAAAGAAATATTAAGTTCTAAACATGCTTTCTGCCACAAATACATTTTATTCTTATCCTTTCTTTTAATATGTTAGTCGCACGTTGGTTAAATTGAATGTGAAGCACAAATTTTCACAACTTCGCATAGCCATTATGTCACATTCTCATATCTATGAACACTTAACGAAAACACATGTATGCATGTTATGTCTAGTAATCAAAGTTTTATAAAGATAAACAGAATTTAGGGAGACATCGAGTGTAAGCATCACAACTTTGTTTATTATTATTATTTTTTTAAATCCAGAATCTTGAGTTTGAATGATGGACAATGAGTCTGAGTCTTCTTGTGAGTCTATCATTTGTCATCGTCCTGCAAGAAAGAAATGACACTTCAATTCCTTGTGATCCCATCATGACCTCAACCTTCATTTTTGACATATTACTACAAGAAAGAAATGACACTTCAATTCCTTGTGATCCATCATGACTTCAACCTTTATTTTCGACATATTACATCTGCAAGTAAACACAACTCTTCTTCCACTAAAGAGGAATTTGGTTCTTCATTTTTATGCTTAAACTACTGCTTGCAATTTTTTCATGTTTCCATGCACACAAGAAACACCCAGCGTGTAGGCCCATATCCGCATGACATTGCCATCTCCATGAGAGACTTGTTCTTTCTATCAACAACTCCATTCTATTATCACATACACATACATACACATATACACTTACACATGCACATGCACATACATACACATATACACTTACACATGCACATGCACATGCATACATATACACACACATACACATACATACACATATACACTTACACATGCACATGCAGATACATGCATATACACATATACATATGTACATACATTCATATACACACACATATTACACACATATACATGCACATATGTACACACACATATTACACACATATACACGCACATACGTACACATATATGAATGAATTACATAAGTAAAAGTACTAAAACACATGCTTAATATAAACAATAATAACAATCAATAGAGTGGTCAATTGAGAAATCATTGTTCCTTCTTGGCAAAAGGATTGTTAACTGTAAGAAATCCCCCCCCTTCAGGCATCATCAAGTACTCCTTTTGATCAATAACAAGCTTAAACCCAAGTGGGCCCCACATCAGGGTGATGAGAGGGTGATTAACCTTCTTTGTAATGCCATCTAAGCTCTGTAAAAGCTTCCCCTGCTTTGTGGGATTTGGGGGGTCCCGTGGGCACTAGTCCCCTTCTCTTGTACTTTTCTTTATTTAATTCAAGTCCGGGAGAGTAGGCTAATGCCGAACTTCCTTTCTATTAAAAAAAAAACACAATCAATAGAACAAAACTTTGCATTACTTAATACCATACACACAATTCAAAACATAACTAAAATGAAAAATATATAGATAATATATTATATATATATATATATATATATATATATATATATATATATATATATATATATATATATATATATATATATATATATATATATATCAATGTAAATATATATCCAATGTCATAATCAAAAATCCTAATCATCATCATCATGATCATCATCATCAGCATCATGATCATCCTCATCCTCATCATCATGATCACCCTCTGACAATAGAGATCGTCCCTCTTGTGTCTATCTCTCCACCTCATCCATATCTGCCTCTTCATAATACTCATGTATTACATATAACAAACATAAATAAGTAAAACAATTGAAACATCCATAAAAATAAAATAATTATATAAAATTTAATAATACTCACAAAGGCATCTGGATGATCTCGCATATACTCGCTCAAACACTAATATCCAAAATGTGTCACATACTTGATCTCATGTTTCATAGGATATCAGCCATAATCCTTTTGTTGCATTGAAACAAATAAAAAAGATTAGTTTCTTGCATTTTAACTAAAATAAAAAATATACTCACAAAAACACATATACTTACAAATGTAGCTACAAAATCATGATGGCCCATTTGGCCTAGGTGCGATGTGTGGCCCGAATCAACTCTCTTCTTTGCAGCATCCTGTTTATTTAAAGAAAAAAGAAATACATAAATTAAATGTAAAAAAATACTAAAATATATGAAAATTATAAATATAAACTATTAATTTGTTTATCTTCTACTGAGGAAATGACTCCTGAAGATGTAGCTGTCTATGAAAAAACTACCATGTCTCAAGTGGTATATTACGTCACCTCTTATTTTTTTCCACCATACAATATCTCCTGTTAATTTAATCTCAAAGAGAAAAAAGAATTAGAATACATACACATATATACACACACATACACATACCCACATACACATATACATGCAAACATATACACATACATATATGCATACATATAAACATATACATACATATAACATAAACACACATATAGATATCCACATATATACGTACACACATACACATGCATGCATATACACTCTTTCATACAAAAAACATGCATTTATCCCACAATAATGTGATAATGTGTATTTGTGTATATGTGAATATGTGTCTATGTGTAAATGTGTATATGTGTGTATGTGTAAATATGTATATGTGAATGTTTATGTATGTAAAATATCAAATACCATTATTTGTAGATTCTGATCAATCACATGGAACTCCTACCCATCAAACTTTTAATTTTAAATATATTTGATAGATACATAATTGATATATTTTTTTGTTTCTTGTTATAATCAAATTCTGATCAATCAGAGGGTAGTTCACCTCCTCCTACCCATGCAACAACTTCACATGTGTCCTCCGATAGGAATTATCATGAATTTTACTATCAAGAGCATATTATATGTTGGTGTAACTCTTTCTATGGCATGTATCGAAGATCACGATCGGAATGTATTGAACATGAGGTAGAGTATGGTACTTTTGAGCATGTACCATCACTTAGTCATCGTGATAATGATTGGGTATGTATTTTTTCTATAAATTAATGTCATTATTTTATTTAAAAACCATATACAAAATCATCTTACTGTTGATATACAGGAATACTTGCTCGATGATGATGATAATTTTTCTCATAATGTTAATATACCTCGTACACGTCATGGACTTGTTGTTCATCAATTACAAGCAGAGGTTTCTAGAAATCTTCTACCTCCTGGTTTAGAGACTGAAACGGCTAGAGATTATCTGTTGCCAGCTCGTGATCGTTCTCTAGTACAAACATATGATAGAAGAAGATATGGAGGATGGAATAGAGGACCACTTTCTTTAGATGGAGAGGTTTTCAACTTTGGGGTAATCGCTATATGATTGCTCCATCCACTATTACTAATGGTCGTCGTGGTCTCTTTATTGTAGAGGATTTGTATGTGCCTCTAAACTCTTAAGTCACTTGCGGTCCTATATATGGATTAGGAGATTGGCATCGACTTGCGCATTATGTTCAAAGCATGAGTACTTATGGAATATGCTTGAATGCAACATCCCTTACTAGTAGAAGGATTTCACATGTAGAAAATGAAAGATTATATATTGATGGAAGACCTTACATGCATGGAAATATAGCAGGTTTAATAAATAGTAGTTGAGGGTTACATAATAGTTCAAGGACTAATTTCACATTTGAGGAGCGTGAAAATAGTAATGAATCACTGTACATGAGTAGAGATGTATTAAGATACATAGTTGTCAATGCTATTACTACATTACATGTTGGTGATGATTTATTAGTGAATTATGGATGGCGTAGACCTCCAAGAGCACCTTTTAGCTAGAGAAGGAATGAAATTTTTCTATCCATATTTAATAACTTATATATTTAATTTTATGTTTAAAGTTTACTTTTGATTCATTTATGGAATACTAATGATTTTTATTCATGTGTGTAGATTCCAACGTATGATGTTGATGATATTCCTCCACACCATTCACAATTGCCAGTAACACCTCATTTATCAGAAGCTTCTATGAGAAGGCTACGCAAAAGTGATCATGTGAAATATGCAAGGTTGAAAGATCTATATTCAAAAGAAGATAAAGTACAAGATTTGTGTGACAATGATGAAGATGATGGAATGGCATATTTAATTGAGGATTGGTATCAAAATGACAGTGAGAGCATTGATATTTCTAAAAATGAGAAATATCTTCGAGAGGAATGTATAAAGCATGTATATGAAGGAAGTCGTTTGACACGACTAAGTGCAAGCTTACTTATTCTCAAGCTTCAAAATCATTTTGGATGGAGTAATGTATCTGTTTCTGAACTATTAAGTTATAATTTTCAATTTTCTATCTATTTATATATACACATGCATAAATATATACATATAAATACATGCATATGTAGATAGACACATAATTATACATGAATGCATACACACATATAAACATACACACACATATACACACATACACATGTTATGAGAGTAAGGTCAAATTATACATACCTGTATCGAATGAAGATGTTTTGTCCATCTAGCCTTTAGAATTGTCCACCCAACCTTTAGAATCTTTCTGACACATCTATTTCTCCTATTCTAGTCGATGTAATACCTGTGTTGCTAACTCTTTTAACAACTTTGCATACAAATATTAAGTATTAGTTAGCTATGGAGATATTAGGTCATTAGGAAAATGGGAGGACCAAATTTATCTCGAAGATTTTGAAGGATGGAAAAATAATTTTAAAGGATCAATGCAGGTTTTTATTCTTACTTTAGCTAAGGGAAGAACAAGAACTTGCATTGAATGGACACTTTCTGTCCGACCATCCTTTAAAACTATTCATGCATCTTTCAAAATCTTGGAGATAAATTTGGTCCTCCTATTTTCCAAATGACCTAATACCTTCATAGCTAACTGATACTTTATATTTGTAAACAAAAATGTAAGCCTTAGTTAGCAAGGCAGGTAATAGACTGACTATAAAATGGGAGACAGCCAGACAATTCAGTGTTCTAGATATCTATATGAAAGTCTACAAACCACAATAAACAAAAAGAAAATTAGAAATGAAATCAAATATACACAGCTATACATGCATACATACATATACATACATATACATACATATACATACATATACATACATACACATACATACATACACATATATATACACAAGTTATGAGAGTAAAGTCAAATTATACATACATGTATCGAATGAAGATATTTTGTGCATCTAACCTTTGGAATTGTCCTCCCAACCTTTAGAACCTTCCTGACACATCTCCTTCTCCTATTCTAGTCGAGCTAATACCTTCGCTGCTAACTCTTTATGAACTTTGCATACAAATATTAAGTATGCGTTAGTTATGGAGATATTAAGTCATTTGAAAAATAGGAGAAGTAAATTTACCTCGAAGAATTTGAAGGATGGAAGAGTAATTTTAAAGGATGGGCAGACACAAAGTGTTAATTCAGTGCAGGTTTTTGTTTCTACCTTAGCTACAATAAGAACAAGAACTTGCATTGAATGAACACTTCATGTTCGCCCATACTTTAGAGTTATTCATCCATTTTCCAAAATCGTCGAGAGAAATTTTCTTGTCTTATTTTCAAACAACCTAATACCTTCATAGTTAGCTGATACTTAATCATTGTAAACAAATATGTAAGTCTTAGTTAGCAAGGCAGGTAATAGATTGACTATAAAATGGGAGACAGCCAAACCATTCAGTGCTCTAGACTCATAAAAGTCTGCAAACCATAATATACAAAAAAAAAAATTAAAAATGAAATGAAATATACACAACTACACATGCATACATACATATACATACATACATACACATTCATTCATACATACATACATACATACACATATATACACATATATACACACATACACATACATATATGCATACACATATGCATACATATATATACATACATATACACCTATAAAACACATATACACACATACATACATACATATACACATACGCATATGTATACACAGGCATAGGCATATACACATCCACATACACATACACATAAGCATACACATATATAAGATTATATTAATATATATATATATATGTATATTTATTTATTTATTTTTATTAGTATGTCTTTTTTTTATGAACTTACAGGTTATTATCTGAAAAGTTTTTACCAAGTCAGCATATTCTTCCTACCTCACATGATGAAATGAAGAAGATAATCAACAATCTTGGTATAGATTATCAATGTATACATGCATTTCCTAACGATTGTATTTTATATAGAGGTGAATATGTAGGCTCTTTGACATGTTCCAAATGTCAATCTCCTCGATATAAGGACGAAGAAGGTAAAATCCCAAAAAAGGTATTGAGACATTTTGCATTGGCTCCACGGATTAGACATATGTTTCAAAGCCTCGAATTATCAAAGCTTTTGAGATGGGGACATGATCATAAATGTACTGATGGAATAATCAAAATTCCTCATTATAGTGTTGCTTTTCAGCATATTGATTCTACATGGCCTGAATTTGCATAAAATCCACAAAATCTAAAGTTAGGATTTGCATTAGATGGGATTAATCCATTCGCCATGAAATCCAGTAAATGGTCAACATGGCTAGTGGTAGTCATAAACTACAATCTTCTCCCATATTTCAACATTAAAAAGGAACATTTAATGCTTTCACTTTTAATCTTAGGAAAAATGCAAGTTAAAGATATGATTATATATCTTGCTCCTCTCATTGAGAATCTCCAAGAGTTATGGAGAGGTATTAATGTCATTGATGTATCGAAAAGCATCAATGAAAGACATATTACGGTTCGTGGTATTGTGGCTTGGACTATTCACAATTTTTCAGGATATGGTGGTTGTTCAGGTATTGATATAATTTTTTTATTCAATATGCATACAAATAAATGTGATTTAATCTAATTATATTTTTATCGTTTTCATGATGCAAGAATATCTACTAAGGGTTATAAAGCTTGTCCATATTGTGGTGATTGGTTGAGATCAATCTATAGTAAGAATCTCAACAAAAATATTTATCTTTAACCTTGACTATTCTTGCCTGATGATCATCCATTAAGATCTAAAAGAGAAGCGATACATTTTATTGGAAATCTTGAAGCAGGTCAGTGTCCAAAACCTATGATGCCTATGGATTGGTATAAAAAATGGACACATGGACCTCTGATAGATCCAGAATCAGAAATCTTCAATGATGATGAAGATAATGAGTATGTGAAGAGAGGTGAAGGAAAATTGACACTCGTAGAGAACATATCAATATCGTATTCTTTGGAGTGTTGGAAAGAGTTAAAAGTATGTCATCTTCTTGATCCTATGCATATATTCAAGAATATTTGTATTCACTATGGCATCATCTTCTTGAACTAAAAGATACCATAGCATCAAGGAATGATTTGAAAGATCAAAACTCAAAACCAAAGTTATGGCCAGTTTTTGATAGACATCAACAAGAAACGACTTATGCACCTGCTCCTTGGGTACTTACAACAAAAGAGATACAGACGATCAACAATAGGATTCAATTGATTCGGAGTCCTACAGGATATGGAGCATCTTTCCAAAACATGTTTACTATGGATGATAAGAGCTTATCTGGGTTAAAGACCCATGACTCGCATAATGTTTTGAAACATATTTTACCTTTGGTTATCGATGGATGTACAACAAAAGGAGTAGGAGATGTGATCTATCATCTTGGATCGCTTATAAGGTAATTATGATACTTTTACACTTAATATATATGAATATTTGATATCTCTTATTTTTTAATTAACTTCTTTATAATTTTTTTTATGATATGTATAGGTGGATTACATCAAAAGAGATTGACAAAAACTCGATCCCACAAAAAAAAAGGTGAATGCAAAGAGCTACTATGTTTGATGGAGAAAGAACTTCTTACTTCATTTTTTGATATTCAAGTTCATTTATTAATCCATCTTGTAGATGAGATAGAGATTGCAGGTGTTGTCAACACTCGATGGATGTCTTGGGTTGAGTGGTTTATGGGAATATTAAAAGGTTATGTGCGACAAAGAGCGAAACCAGAAGGATCCATGGCAAAGGGCTGGATGCTTGAAGAGTGCATCTATTATGTTAGTGAGTATCTTGAAAGAGTTCATGAAGAAGCTCCACGTGCATGGACCAACAAGTCTTCTTCAAAAATAGCAGATGAGGTATTATCAAGTAAGGGAGCTCCATTTTTATTTACATTTCAAGAAAAAAATGATGTTTCTACGTTTGTAGCATATAATAGCGAAGGCATGCAAGCATTCCTTAGCGAGTACGAACAAGAACTTCAAAATCTCCAAAGTAAAAGGTGAAGAAACAAAAGATATCGATGTAATCTTGGTAATAATGAGATTAAAAATATATCTTCTTTCACAGATTGACTATATAGTCCTTTGCAACGCGCCAATGCAAATAATGAAGAAATCTTAGATGAGCAGAGAGTTGATAATAGGTTGTGAACAAAAGTTAATTTAATTTTAATAATATTGTTTTTTTCATATATGTATATTAGTTTCTAGTTACTAATTTAATTTATTTTGCAAGCTCGAATGTTCACTAATATGTGGGGCTTTTGGACAACATATTAGAATCAAAGCCATTGATTCTTTACGTAAAACAGAGGATTCTAGTATTGTTGCTTCTTTCAAGCAACTATCACGTGCTAGCTCAAAAGACACGAACCTTATAGATGGTGAACTTGGTTATGTGGAAATTGTTGTTGGTATCTACGAAATATCATTTCCTACATTCAAACATGTAGAAAAAAGTTTATATTTTTTATGATAGAGTTAGTTATTTTTTTAAGCACCTAATAATGGGTTTTTGTTTTTATATATTTTGATAGGTCATTTTGAAGGTTGAGTGGTTTCAAACCGAGTATAAAGGTAGTAATTCCACATTGAGAAAGGAATTATGTGCGTTTTGGGCAACTGATTCTTCCAAGGTAATGTGATCTACTAAAGAACCCTATATTCTTCCTAGGCATATTGAACAAGCATTTTTTTATAAAAACCTAGATGCTCACCCTTGGTGGCAAGTCATTCCTGCTCAACCTAGAGGTAGGTCATTGTTTGAATAGTTTATCGTTAGAGAGATCAAAGAAAGTCCTCTTGATGATTCAACATCAGATATTGATACATCAACATCTGAAAAAGAAATTAGAATCATTATACGTGATAATGATACTAATCTTTTTTATGAAGAGAATAATACTCTACATGTTGATTCTACTGATAATGAGAAGGAATTACCAGAAATCGATATTAATCCATCAATAGATGATGTGAATCATGAGAACACAGATTTAACCATAGAAGAAATAAATGAAGAGTTTTAGGTTTAATATCAACATATATTTAGAGAAATTAGAAAACATTAGGTTGTTTACATATGTATACACACATATACACATAGGATTAGGGTTCTAGGATTTTTACACATGCATACACACATATAAAAATATACACATATAGACACTTAATACAGGGTTTTTAGGCTGTTTGCACATGCATACATACATATACACATATACACACATAATACATATACACATACACATATATATACACATGCATACACACATATACATTTTTTAGGTCTAGGGTGTTAGGATTAGGATTTTTGGGTTTTTACACATGCATACACATATATACACATATACACATAGGATTAGGGTTTTAGGCTATTTACACATGCATACATACATATACACATATACACACATAATACATATACACATACACATGTATACACACATATACATGTTTTAGGTCTAGGTCATTAGGATTAGGGTTTTAGGGTTTTTACACATGCATACATATATATACACATATAATACATATACACATACACATGTATATACACATGCATACACACATATACATGTTTAAGATATAGGTCTTTAGGATTAGTCTTTTAGGTTTTTAACATACATATAATCAAATATACAAAAAATAGAGTTTTAGGGTCTTTTAGTTAAATTAAATATATATAAGAAAAAAATTATGATTGTAGTATAGATAAATAAATATGAAAAGAACTAGTGTTTTAATATATAAATTAAATATATACAATTAAATATATATAAAAAAGGATTTTAGGGTTTTTATTAAATTAAATATATATAAAATAGAGTTTTAGGTTTAATATTAACTTATATAATCATATATTTATAAAAATTAGGAAAAAATTACAATATATAATCAAATATATATAAAAAATAGGATAAGGGTTTTTAGGCTTTTTACACATGCATACACACATATACACACATAATACATATATAGATACACATGTATATACACATACATACACATATATACATATTTTAGGTCTAGGTCTTTAGGATTAGGCTTTTAGGTTTTTTACATACATACAATAAAAATAAATAAATATAATTAAATATATAAAAAATAGGTCTTTAGGACTTTTAGGTTTCTTACATATATATAACCAAATATATAAAAAATAGGGTTCTAGGATTTTTAATTAAATTAAATATATATAAGAAAAAAAATTAAGAACAAAAGAAAAGAGCTAGTGTTTTAAATATATAAATTAAATATATATAGTTAAATATATAAAAATAAGGTTTTAGATTTTTTCATCAAATTAAATATATATAATTAAATATATAAAAAATAAAGTTTTAGGTTTCATATTAACACACACACACACACACACATACATACATATATATATATATATATATATATATATATATATATATATATATATATATATATATATATATATATATATATATATATATATGCATATACACATATACATGTTTTAGTTCTAGGTCTTTACGATTAGGGTTTTTAGGTTTAATAAGAAAAACTAGGTTTTTAGAATTAAATGTTCTAACATGTCTACATGGTATCAGATGGCATCTTTGGATCCGGAGGAGAGAATGGCATGTCCTTGCACTCAGTGCAAGTATCAAATTTATCAAAAATGATGGATTTTTATTGCCCATGTTAGAGAATATGGATCTTTTAATAAAAATTGCTACCATTCGCATGGTCCCCTTGGTGAGCAAGTGGACCCAAATGACATTGCACTAATAACCCCTCGTGGATAGAAGAGAACAAAGAGGGAGGTAGAAGTGCAAGGTACTGATAGCATTACACAAAATGAACACATGGAAGAAATGCTCAAAGCATTTTATGAGATGGACGAAGATCATGATGGTGGTTGATGAAGTTGTAATAGTAGGAACTGTCCATAGTCAATGGATGTTCTTCTTAGAGTGCTTCATGAAGAAATTAAAACGGTTTGTTCTATAGAGAGCATGTCTAGGAGGTAGCATGGGAGAAGGATGGCTCGTAGAGGAGTCTCTTATATTCATAACAGAGTTTCTACGCATGTCGGATCCAGAAATGCTTCACTTATGGAGCGATGATGAAGATATTTGTCTTGTAGGTGATGAACCTCAAGGTAAAGGGATGCAAAGAAAAATGGATGTAGCTTTCAGAGAAAAGACAATGAAGTTTTGCATTGTTAACTATGAGCCTATGCAGAAGTGGTTAGAGAGGTATGAGCTTACCAAGGAGACAAACACAAAGGAAAGATCTCAATTTCAAAAGAATCATTCCACTCGATTTTTTCCTCTTTCGCAAATTATTCGACCTCTTCCACCCTTTCCAACGAGTAGATGGCTAGATATAGCAGTTTCACAAGCAAAGGTAACGATTGAAGATATCTCGAAAAAAAAAGGAACTCGCAAAGGGGTGTGATTGAGAGTATTCTAAATACATTGCACTATGGTCTCATGGATGATACTTTTGGATTGCACAAATCCATGAAAGTAGGTCTACTTTTGATAGTGGGGTGATGATGAACTTTTTCCAAAAAAGTAGAGCTAATACAAGAGACAACAATGCTCAAGAAGTCTAGCTCGATTATTGTGGAGTGATCCAAGATATCTTGAGGCTATCCTTTAGAAAGTTTGATTAATTTCCTTTTGATGTGAAATAGTTCAAAGTAGTCACCTCTGGAAGAAACACAACAATGAGGTAGGATAAGAGTGGTTTGCTTCAAGTAGACTCCACAAAGCTATGGATAGATGAAAGAGATACATTTGACCTTCCCGAACACTATGAGGAAGTTGTTTTTATGCTAGATTCAAAAGAACTAGAGTGGCTATTTGTTTTACAAGTCTCCCCATGTAGCAGAAAAATTTATGAGAATATAGATGTAGAGACAATTCCATTTGTAGTGCACTCTGAGATTCATTCAGTAGTCGAGGAGGAAGAGATCATTGTCCGAGATGAAGAGGTCTTTGAAGAAAAGGAGATACATGATGAAGTAACAGATAAATGTTGTACAAGAACGATGATCAAGAAAGAGCTAGCATACCAAGAGATCTAGAAGTTGCGAATGTAGAGATAAATATCTTCTGTGCATCAGATCTCCAAGAGGATGCTAGAATTGAGGATATCTAAAGCAAACACTTGTACGTAGTAATTTTTGTTTGTTTTTTTTGCTATGTTGTTTTGTACACTACTATTTCTCTATATTGCCATTATTATCATATGCTATTTATTTGAGTTTTTTTTGTTGTAGAGCACGATGGGAGACAGTCCTCTGATCACTCCGCAATCCATGATAGAGGAGCAGTTCTTGGAGTTTATATCTCAGGTATCTCCCATGTATATGATAGCCACATCACAATACTAGATCGCTCACAGTAGCAGTCCCCCAGGCCTCACTCCTCTCGGCGTCACTCCCATCGGTGTCACTCCTGCTTGTGTCACTCTTGTGGGCAGGGCTACTCCCACCAGAGGTACATCTCTTGGCTTTATGACTCCACCACGATCGCCTTCTTAGCCATCCACTAGTGGCTCTAGTAGTCGATGTATGTGTTTGACACCTCAATGCGATACAGGTGTTGGCCCATCCCGGTCAAGGTCATGCTCTAGAGGAGGAGGTTCCAGGAGTGGATCTATAGGTGGCTCTAAAGGAGGCAGATATTGTGGAGGCACTGCAACGATGTTGTGTCCCCCACTTCTACTCCTAGAGTGAGTATCTCAGATGTTGGTATGCCATGTGATAAACCATGTGCACCTTGGGCTACTCATGACCATGATGACTCGAAGGTGTATAGTATACGTGATGGAGCTCCAATGATGGATGCGGCCAAAAAGGGCATGGGTCAGTGCATACGACAACTTTACTCCATACAGTTTGGACACTTTGTCATGTTGAAATGGAGTGAACAAGATAAATATCGTAAAAATTATATCAGAGAGACGATCTATCAAGAGTATCCGTCAGCACATGGGCACCCTATTATGAGCTCAAAGTGGATTCAACACATGGCATATGATTTTATGTCCCATCGACAATCCAAGGCTTGTGATGCTTTTAGAGCAGCCTTATCAAAGCCTGTATGGTTAGATGTTGAGAAGTGGGATATGATTTACGATAAGCAGTAGCAGACCCCTGATTGATATCGCCAACAGCAAGATGGAGTTCCCACACATCTAGATACAGTTGGACCATCACATTTGGGTAGCGTCGGGTATGACACTATGCATCATGAGCTTGTAAGTATCATTTTGATTATTGAATTTCTTTGTGTTAAGCATGTCATGTATGTTCATCTAACGTTTTGCATATTTGTTGGAGGAGTGGGCAGTGGGTCATCCTTTGACACAAACCGAGGAGGCTTATGGATATCGTCATGGTTTGGTTGCTCTCTTGGAGGACTTGAAGGGATACGATGTGGTCATTTCATGGGAGCATCTACGATGAGATGAGCTTATCAACTTGGTTTGGTGTTTTTAGTTGTTGTTTGTAAATATCATGTCAATTTGTCTCATTTCATGAATGTTCTTTGTTACAGGACTGCAGATATAGATGTTTTGATCCCTTTGGGCATGTGTATGGTAGTGTTGTGTCACAATTTTGTATTTGGCTCATATGGCAGTGTGGTGCCAGAATTTTGTATTTGGTTCCTATATGAGGGTGCTTTGCCACATTTTGTATTTGGCTCATATATGGCAGTGGTTTGCCACACTTTTCTACATGCTTCATTTATGGAATATATATCTCTTTTGTACATGGTTCATGGTTCATTCTGCTCATCTCTTTTGTGTCCAACAATGTTTTGCTTTATCAAATCATATTTTGGTTGCCACTAGCATGTACTCTTTTTTTTTTGGGAAAGGTGTATTGTCTTTTGCTACACAAGAGCATGGTAATGTTCTGCAGAAAGATACAACACACTCTACCATAAAAACATTTGTAGATATGGTCATCCATATAGGTGCCACTATGTGTGCCTATATGCACAGCTGCATACCGACATCATAAAGGCATTATGCCCAGGGGATTACTCATGCTTATATCGACACTTGTATTGATGCATATACCCATGCCTATACCAATGCTTATACCAGGGATTTGGTATCAATGCCTATGCCTAATCTTACACCCGCATCGAGGGAAAATGACACCCATGCATTTGCCCTGGTAGAAGCCTTGGTATACCCCTGATATGTTGTAGTGTGGGTTTGGTAGGTTGGGGGGATGAGGCTATGGGTGTAGTTGAAAAGTTACAATGAGGATATTGTGGAAAATTGGGATAAGAAGAGGTAGCAAAATATTATGTTTCAAGGAAAAATAGGTTTGATGAAAGGTTGTTGATGCAGTTGTTCTTTCAAACAAATTGACTTGGTAATAAATTGAAGCTCTTTCTTTGTATCATGAGAAAAAGAAATAGCTTCATAAAGATTTTTAGGTCATAGTGTCTGGAGCTTGGCTTGGATCCCCATCCCCAAACCATCTTCCTACTTTCTCTACAAAGAATCTTCAAGAATGACCTCAAGCATGCCAACAAGTAATAGACTTTGCCAAAATTGCTCAATGTAAGTAGTAAGTTTATAAACCTCCTTCCATTGAAAATGGCCCATGAATGATGAGCATGTAGATAAAGCTTAGGAGGAAGAAATAGTTCCTTGATCTTCTCTTGAAATGCCTTCCATGTCTTGGGATATTCCGAGATATGTGGTAAACTTCACTTTATCATTTTCGAATAAGATTCATTTAAATAAAGATCATCAAACTGAGGTAGACATGATAAAACAAATTAACCATACTTATGTGCATCAAACCATGAGAATTAGAAATCCTTTATGCCAATCTTGGAATGTGTGCCATCTACTTGAGCTATAATAATTACTTTCACCATCAATACAAGGTTTTCCTCCTTCGTAAAACCTCCCCATATGCAATTTTTCCACTTTCCGTTCTATGTGGCATCATTGTGCTAAATGGAGATTGAGTCGAAGAAGAGCTAAAAGTGCTGCATTTTGATACAAACATGCATATGTGCCTAAGAATGAAATATGACCAATCCATCTAGTCTCTAGTAGAAAAAGATGAATACAATATGCAAATGGTGATGAAAAGAGTTCATTCTTGTTGTTTCTACCAAGAGGTAGAGCTTAAAGCTTTTTGAAGGCTTCTTGATCACAAAATGACGAGTTAAACTTTGTGTAAATGATCCCAAAACGTTACAAGAAATTAAACTATGTGAACTGTCAACTTTTGTACACAAGCACAAATACTTATGATTGCATGAAAATTTTGCTAAATTTGGAAATCCTTAGTGTTGATGTGCAATACATGGCATGCTCATACACCTTTGCTTTTTCAAATTAGTGAAGAGTGGACCTCCACCTAGATGCAGTCGAAGGCAATAAGCAAATGAGATGGATAGATGTCTTGCCAAGTTCCCTATATTCAACCATTAACTTACCAAATTATCCATTTATTAGACTCAAATCTATTGTGAGAAATGATTACCATGATGAATTCCACCACATTTAAGAACTTTGATCTAGGTAATCATGATAAAAATCTTTGATCTAGGTGATCATGATAAATATCTTTGATTATGGTGATAAAAGGTTTTGATTAAGGCCACAAATATTTTCTTATGAAGGAGAACACAATAAAAACTTGTTTATGAGGGTGATCACGATAAATAACTTTGATCATGGTGATAAACATTTGTGCTCAAGGCAATCTTGATAAATAGTTCATCTTCATCTTCAAAGTCTACTTAGAATCTATTGAGAAGATCTACAAGTTATGTTAGTCAAATTTACAAAAAAATACAATCTACAACCTTGTATCAAGCCAAAACTAGTTACACTTTGTTGATGACACAACAATTAGCACAAAACAACTTGTAATCACACGAAAAGACCAAAACATCTTAGTCTAATGATAATAAGACACAAATGGAAGCAAGTAGAAAGTGTAATATATCATAAAGAAAGCAAGATTAAGTCACCAACAACCCATGAAATCTTATTTAGGAATTTTTCTAGAACAAGAGCTCTTAATCACACTAGCAAAAAAGTCTTTGAAAATGAGGTATTTGGTATTTTCATATTGGCTTCCTCATAAGTACTCCCTCTTTTATTTTGAAAACTCTAAAAACTTAAAAAAAATTACTCAAAATTTCTTTTCTTTTGTAGATTTTTTGAGGGAAGACTCTTCCCCATCCTACAACGTTTTCAAATTACAAATGCCAGTTCTATATAAAAATCTTATATATATATATATATATATATATATATATATATATATATATATATATATATATATATATATATATATATATATATATGTGTGTGTGTGTGTGTGTGTGTGTGTGTGTGTGTGTGTATGTATATGTGTATAGTGGAAAGGAATTGAAAGACTTGAGAACTTTTATGGGACCTGCCACACGACGCAACACTCCCCCCTCCTAGATCTTGTTTTCTTCAACAAGGCTGGCTACATAGTATGGTAAGGTTGTCTCGAGAGATCGTTTCTTCAAAGCATGTGTCATTCTCGATGTTGATGATGTATGGAGCTCAAGAGCCATGTAGAACTTGGAGGTATTCTCTTGTAGATTACTGTAGACTCTATATATCTACTTATTATTTCAACTTCATCCGTCTTCATGTGCTCTAATATAGTTCAAGTGTATGGGTGAATAAAAATAGTCTCTTGTACTCAGTTTGTAATGTAGCCATATGCATGATTATTTTAGAGGCCAGATAAATTAATTTGGTGCAAAATATGAATCTTG
Source organism: Ceratopteris richardii (assembly GCA_020310875.1). Lineage (NCBI taxonomy): Eukaryota > Viridiplantae > Streptophyta > Polypodiopsida > Polypodiales > Pteridaceae > Ceratopteris > Ceratopteris richardii. The sequence goes on from CM035406.1 coordinate 159,497,694, forward strand.
ATCAAGAAGCTCGGGAGTATGTTGTTGGCAAGGCTTCCTAAACTAGAGGATAAGGTAAAGAACATCGTACTTGAACTGAAGTAGATGGTTGTTATCTACATGTAATAATTGTGTTGGTTTGATATCTATTTCTTGCTTGATCTAATGTAGTTGATGTGTTAAGATATGAAGAGCTTGTTTCACTTTAGCATTACTTAAGAAGCACACTATCAATTGTACATTTTCTCATAGTGTTATTGATTACATATATCAAACATGATGTCTTTCATAAATATCATCCAATTGGTCGTGTCTTTCCTTTGCTCCTTTACCAAAAAATAAAGCTAAGACCTTGGTTGGAAAGGGGCAAGTATTTTGTGTTTTTTTTTACCTTTTTTTATTCTTTATGCATTCTTTTTTCTTGTTTTTCCTTCTATTTTTTCTTTCTCTTTTTTCCTTTCTAATAAATAAAATGGGACCTATATAAGCAAGTAATAAGTATGATACAAGTTTGAATGAAAATGACAATATACTAAAATGAAAAATCTAGATGAGGTGAAAAAACCACTCATATCTACTAGTATATGACTTTTGTATTGATGGCCATTCTACTCCATAAAGTGTATGCTCCATAAAAGCTATGCTCCCCTCCTTGGCTAAATCATATGCTTTCGTTCATAATCATCACGTTGAGTGGGGTTTCTCCACAAGTTGTGTTATCTAGTGTTGTAGCTTGGTTAGGACCTAGAGTTTGCATTGATTGTCCCTTAAGCAGAAGCCTTCTATGACTTACATGCTCCCAAACATTAATGAATTGATCTCTACTTGTTATATAGTACTTGCTATCGCTCCACCTCCAAGTTGAGAGCATACGTAGTTATGCGTGTAGCAAGCACTCTTGCTCTTGGAGTGAACATGTCCCATACCTTCTCGAAGAATCCTATCGCGAAAGCCTTCTTCAGATGTTTGCATGTAATGGGATGGTAGAAACTTGAGTGTCAAATAGTAGGCATAGAGACATTGTTCATTACGTTCCATGAGAAGATTAAATACCATGCACTCTTGCCATATATGAAATCTCATTGCCTCAAGATCAAGTTGTGAATTCTTAAAGGTTGTGAAGCACACTCATAACATATTCAAGATCTTCTTTATAATTTTGATAGAAGGTGCTTGTACTAAAGGTAGTTTATTAATGAATCTTAACACTCTTAACATATAAGCATGGGATATTTTTCCTTTGTTTAGAGCTCAAAGTAGAGGGTAAGTCAAAAAACTTTAAAGCGATCACATTCTCCTTTTGAGAATGCAAAAACGTCTTTAGTTCAATGCAATTTCTAATCTTTGGGAAATTTGTAAAATTATTAAGGAAATCTTGCTTCAAAGGGGCATCATATCTATGGCCGACAAGCCTATTTGAATATGTAGGATGATATATAAGCTCTTTGTCCATGTCTAATCCCATCTATTTGCCAACGACACACCTTTTTGTCACTTCATGAGAGAATAAGGTGCAAGTAATGGATATAGGAGGTTTATTGTTGTGCTTGGAGTGAGGATTTTCGTTAAATGGCTAGTCAAAACTTCTATCTCCAACTCCAAGAAGTTTTCATCCATGTATTCAATGCATTGCTTCTTCATCCAAACTTCTAGATTCTCATATGGTCTTGATTTTGTTTTCCTTTGGCTTTCTACAATGGAGAATTCCGGTTCTACGTCTTTCAACTCTCTATGAGAAGGTGATGTTGCAATTCGTGATTGAGGTGGTGATTCTAGCATGGGATCTATGCCTTCTACAATTCATCAATTTTTTATTGAAGTTCTTTGTTTTATCACCTATAGGTGTCTATATTGATCAAGCTCATTTATCAAGGCCTATAGTTGATAGATCTTTTGAGAACTTCATATGGCCTTTTGTAATGTTTGAGAATCACTCTAGGCCCTTCTCTCCTCTAGGATTTCTCATAATTCTATCTCTCTATGTTCAAACTATGTACATTGACTATACAATATTTCATCGTAGTGTGCCCGTACTCTAGATGTGTCTTCTGAGGTTCTTCGTGTTTGCGAGGCATGTGTATCCTTTAACTTGACTATCTTGCCACACATAAGCTCATCCACCATGTCCTTGTGCTCTTGGAAAACACATATAAATTCTTCATAACTGAGCTTCATTTTCTTCTTACAAGAAGTCCTTGTAGGCAGTGTTATTTTTCACTAGATCTATGATATTTTGTTGCTCAACATGGATTTTTTCCATCTATTTATTAATCCACTTCTTGAACTTTTATTAGAGATCATGATGCTCTCTAGCAAATTGATCACGACATTGCAACATTTTATCATGTGACTACTTACATAAGAATGATAGCCTTTTTTGTGTTGTGTGGTGGGAATCTATGTAGATGGAAGCACCATGAGAGTCTATTGAACAGACTATAAGGAAGTGGGGGACTCCGCATCTATGGTAGATATCCTTTCCACACGTAGAACAAGAATTTTCATGTTCTCAAAATATTTCATCTCTTTGAAGTCCACATCTAACTCGGTTGAAGAGTCTAAGTTGAAGGTTTCTATGCTTTTATTGGTGATGCTCTTCTTAATAGCATATTGTCTCCTAATACTTCTCTTGGTTGTCTCAATCCTTTTTTTGGTCTTGATAGTCCCTTAGCATGCACACCGTTTGTTGGAACTCTCTTGGATTCCCCACTCTCAAGGGTCAACTTAAAAAAGGTATATCTTAAAATCAATGTATTATTTAAAAAAACCATTTTTTTCTTAGGTAAAATCAAGTATAGTATTACTCTCAAGTATTCAGTATCATTGAATACATTGAGATTGAAAGTTCACTAGTTTTTTCTTTGCATATTTACAAATTTGTGTGTGAAGAGTACCCATACGTATAATACACTAGGTACAAGTTGCTTGTTTTGGTCATTTATTAGTCTATTTTGTACAATGATATTGCCATGGCTCACATTCCCCAAATTGAGTGATCTATGGCTTATTGGGAACCTTAGAAACTCTATTTTTTGTGTCCAAAGTTTTAGATGTTCAATCCTCTATTCGAGAGAGAAATTCAAATTTTAGGTGACTATGATAGTCAATAGATTGGTCATAGGAAGGGTGCATTATTCTTCTACTCCAATTAGGAGTGGATATACTCCATCACTGGTATCAGAGCTCAGAATTAAGCATTGAGGACATCAAGATGAGGCCTTGAATTTGCCTAAGAGCCAAGGATTGAAGCAAAGACTAGGAAGATTTGAAGAGGGATTTGAAGCAAGAGGAAGCTTCTATCATCACCAAAGCTTCAAGACAAGTGGAGATCTAGTGGGAATGTAACATATCATTTTTCCTCACATCTATCATAATCCAAGGAGGCATTTAGGAGCCACTATATAGTCTCATACACAATGAGAGACTAAAACACTTAAACTTGGTTCAATAGGATGTGTCATTGATGATAACCTAGGTTGCATTTACTTGACCGAATAATTAAAAAATATTGAATATGTCCGTTTTATTCATGGTTATCTGAATAAACACGGGAAAAAAACAGACAAGGATAAACTTTCAATCCAAAGTCTTTCCATTGAAAGCGCTTTTGATCAAAAAGCGATTCCTAGCAAAAAAATATTAAATTTTACATTTGATTGAAAATTTCATTGCGCATGTGCTTGATTGCTACTCTATAGAGCTCTAATCCTACCATTTCTTTTATAGAGACCTTCCTTCATTGTATCATTGAGGTATTCATTTAATTTTTATTTATTATTTATCTTATTATTTATCTTATTATTTTATTCATTGTATCATGCATATGATATGATTCACATATGAGTCTCTTACATATGTCTAATTTGTATTTATATATTTAGTTTTGTGTTTTCTAATCATTAATTGTAATGTTCGACTCATGAAAGCATTTCTTACTTGTACACATTGATTAGAAAAATTGAAAAATAAACCACTACTATGATTGTCTGACTCGCTACATCGATTCTTACTCTCACAGTAGTATAGGACTCAAAAATAGATCTTTTGAGATTGTTTGAATTGCCACCTTGATTCCTAGTCTCTCAATAGTATAGGGAGTGTATAGGGACTATTGTGATTGTCTAATTCTTTGACTCTTACTCTCACATTAGTCACTTAGATTCTGATGAGAATATTTAGTGTAGGTCACAAGGTGTATAGAAACTATTCTGATTGTCTGATTCTTTGAATCTTACTATCAAAGTAGTTATATATAGTCATGTGACAAGACTCATACATAGTATAGTGAATGTATATGAACTATTATGAATGTTTGATTGTTTGACTCTTACGTTCTTAATAGTTGCATAGATTCACTTCAAGATTATAACTACACTTTCTATTCAATTATAAATCTACTTATCTAACTATCCATATGTCTATCATTTGTGTACACATACTATTAATTTATCTATCCATACACTTATTGATGTATATATTTATATATGTACTTAAAATTTATTTGAGTATCTATCATTTTATTTATGAGACATATTTTTTATTACTATTTTTATGAATTAGATTTGTGTTTAAAGTTTTAATATCTATTATGATAGTCTGAAAGTCTACGTTTTATTTTTGCATAGATGGTAGGTAAAATAAACAAGCACAATCAAACTTTTTTTGAAGAATTTTTGTGCTGCTACATGTATGGAATGAGAGAAGATCAAGTCATTCTAGCCGTGGACACATCTAATTACAAAGATTTCATTGCACAATTATCTAGAACAACATATATTAACATTGAAGTTAAATTTGGTAGTGTGTCAGGTGGAGCACATGTATTAGATGAGCAAATATCCAAAGAGATTACTCGTATATTTGGATAGATCATCAAAGTACCAGAGTCATCAACATTGCATACCACTACAATGCCTGGATTCATTGATAAAATATTTAAATTTATGGATTTAGATTATCAGAGAATGAAGAGAGGAAATCGATTAAGGCCGAACACGAATAAAAAGGGAGAGAGACCATCAGTAGATCCAAATACAAGAGATACATATGTGAATATGGGAGACCAAACATCGAATAATCTTTGTTTGCTCCCATATTCATCTTTTCTTTTCAAAGATGTAGCTCTCGTGGGAGAAGGACAATATGGAAAGATCCATAAAGTCAGAACATCCCACATGAGATTAATCAATGAAGTATTTGCTACCGAGTCATTCAAATTACAAGGTGCTGACATACAAAAATGAGAGAACGAAGCCCTGAATGAAGCCACAATTTTATCTGTTATGCACAATGGAATTATTAATCCACTTGGATTGGCTAGGAACCATAGCAAAAGTCCATGAACAGCGAGTCGTAACAAACGAGAACTATGTCGTAAAAAGAGAACACTCTCATCAAAAATCAAGCAAATGGCAGCTTATGTTTGAGATTCCTTTATACCAGTATACATATATTACAAAAATGAGGTGAAAACATGTGATTTTTGACATTTTTTGTCATTTTCTCATAAAAAAAGAGCTCAAAATGTAGTCAAAATTTCACTATATAAGGCATTGTCATGTCCCAAAATGTATATGATAAGACATTGACATGTCCAAAATCTATATGATAAGACATTGACATGTCTAAAATCTATATAAAGAATGTAGAACTGAATAGTTCTTATACAAAAATAACATTTTAGACATATTTTTAATGGGTGGATATCTGATTGTTATTCAAAATTGCTACAAAACATGGTTTCATTAACCAAACTACTTCGAGGCATTTGCAAAAGCACTAAATGTCTGAGAGCTTCTATGCATCTCACAACTTTGTCGATCTATGTCTACACCCTCATCATCTGATGCACTTGATTCAGTCTCATACTGTTGAGAGCTCTCTTGTTCTTCTTCTATATCCACAAGAGCTCTATCTTCATCCACGTACATACCAAATTCTGCAGGATCATGCACAACTCTTCTTGTTTGCCTATGATTTCCTATACCACATACATCTGGAAGCTTTTGTTTTATCATGTTGATGGTTGCTTTCCTCAAGTGAACTGTTTTTGTCAAGGAAAAATCATAAACAAGAATATCTACATCATCCATTTTAAGAGTGGATGTGCTTCGAATATTCTTTTTTTTTTTTGAACCTGTTCGTTTAGTATCACACAATTCTGTATTGTTTTATCTTCATATGGTGATTGTTCTGCACCATACACTGTTACAGTAGACAAATTAGGCACCTGCAATAAGAATCTGCATCCCTCTTTAGGCTCCCACCCAAGAGAAGATGAATACTACTTTGCAAATAAAAGGGTTATTTCATCAACCCTCCTCATCAAGAATACATGGTTGAAACTAATATTGTGCAATGGAGACAAAACCTTAGCACTGTTATCAAGGCCCATTGAGCAAAAGTGCTTAAAGTCATAAATCTGTGTGAGGTGTTGAACTTCTGGTTTTGGAGTATATGCTTCTGAAATCAGCTGAGATAAAATCGGAAGAGTAAAAGCATTGTTACGTGCCAACTTCTTAGAGAAAGTACTGAACATTTGATCAATGTGATCATGAGTGTGGCCAACCAGAAGGAAATTTACCTTAACCTTCTGAAATACCTGTTTTTCAATAAGCATGATTAAATATCCAAAGACTGTAGAATTTTTATTCTCTCTTGCAATATTATCTAGTTGCAAATATAGAGTTGGTGGCAAAAGACCCTTCCATGATTGCAAAACACGATGAATGACAGTAACTGTAAGGTTTGGATCATTATGCACATTCGGATATGTGAAGAAAACCTTGGACATTACAGTTCCATTGTATACCAAAGCACCAACCAAATGCATTTGCACAAGGACTTCATCTCCAATGTCCTTAGGGATGCGATAAAAATGTGGCAAACAAGTTTTTTTTTTATCCATACCATCGATCAACAAACACATATAACGCTCCGGATTTCTGAGTGCTTTACTTCGATGATGAATTGCTTTCTTTCTCTCTAAAGCTTGACTCTCATTTGGTTGTTAAGAAGGTTTTTTAAATTATTCTTTTCCTGTGGTGTTGTAGCCCCTTTTGCCATGTTTTTCAAAGTGGCGCAAACTGAACATTCACCCATTCTAACTTTATGAGGAATAGAAACATTGTTAAACTCTTCATTCCATAATCGAGTAAAGTGACGATACAACACATACTTCTCATTTCTATTTTCCATGTCTTCTCTATATATTTGAAATACCTCTCGACGAGAAAAGTTATCTGACAAGTGCAACCTTCCAGTTGTAGGCATAACCTCACAATGCAAGCTAAAATAGTTCATCATCCAATTCATTGCATGACGTCCAACAGATCCTTTGGTCCCAACATCGAACATATCCAAAATGAGATCCCCATTCAAAAGCCCTTGTTGAACCCTATGTATTCTAAAATTTCCCACACCCATTGCAATTTTAAATGCAGCCCTACAGCATCGCATCCCTTGACTAAAGAAATATTCAAAACCAACACGTGTTACTGACATGTTATCCTCAATCATTTGCATGCGAGAAACAAGGTATATATCCTGCCTTTCACTATCTAAATGGAGGAATTTTTCTCTTAGGTGCTTTAGTTTCTTCATTCCTAAATTGTACAAACATTTCAAACCACAACAATGCTTCACAATATCCAATGCAATCTGTCTATATGAAGTAAGAAATTTAAATCTTTTTTGACTTACTTCACGAGGCCTTCTTTTAAATCGTAGATTGAGCTTGCTTTGCTTTTCCGTTGCTCCACATGCACTTGAGTCAGAAGGGAGATCAATGGTTGGATCAGATGGGAGATCAAGAGGTGCATTTGGTTGAGCAGCATTGCACTGTGAATTGGATAACTTAAATGACTCAACAGAAAACATGGAATCATCAGCACGTCCTAAATCATAGGGATCATCACTTCTGTGGAAAGGGTCAACTGAGAACAATGAATCCGAAACTGTATCAATATGAGCAGAAAAAGCTGATGCCCAAGCATCCACTGAAAAGATTGAGCTCATCTTCACTGAGTTCACAAAAGACTGAAGATGAATGACCTTTTTAAATAAGTAGAAATCCGAGATCAAGTGAAGATGTCACATCAAATGTCACATCAAGAAGATATGAAATCAAAAGTTTATTAAAGTACATTAAATAACATTAAACATCAAATTACATCAAATAACTTAATTACTCAAATATACACTAATAAGGGAACCAAAGATTTGATTCACTTTTGAAATGAGAAACACAGTTGATTTCTAACTAGATATGAGTCATTGAGTCTTAGCATTGTGAGTGAATCAAAATATATCCAAGTTGAGTTCCAACTGGATTATATATTAAAATTGTTTGTCGTAGTGCCATTGAAGACTATACAAAAAGAAATTTTACCTTTGGTAAATAAGATTTCAAGGATTAGGTTTCATTGTAGTCTTGGCTATATCTCAAAGAGGTAGATGAAAGTATATTAAAAAAGAATTATGTGTAAAAGAGGTACACGGAATGTTTATTCATACATTGATTTTCCATTTCAGCAATGTGTTACAAGATAAATGTGAATATGAACTAAAGTGAGGAGGATAACACTATAAAGATGTCATTAATCTCCCATATTCAACACAACTTAGACTTGAAGTGTAATTTCCATGCAAATGTATATAAATAGTTGCAAGGTTCTTTACTTGAATGTTTCCATTGATTTTCCATTTCAACAATGTGTTACAAGATAAATGTGAATATGAACTAAAGTGAAGAGGATAACACTATAAAGATTTCATTAATCTCCCATATTCAACACAACTTAGACTTGATTTTCTCCCAAGCAAGAGATTCTAAGAAAAAATTTCTACATGAGATTAAACATCCTCATGTACATACCATACTCTTGCCATTGAAGTGTAATTTCCATGCAAATGTATATAAATAGTTGCAAGGTTCTATGAATATTTCATTAAAGTGGCTCTGAAACGGCCTATTTGTGTGAGTGGTATTCCCTGGTTAGATTGGTTGACAGATATAGTTAGCAACTGGACTCATTCAATTAGATCCAGTTAGTCTCTGGTTCAAGTTACCCAATTGCCTATAAATAGCAGAGGAGGAGATCATTCTCATTTTCAAAATCCACGAGCAAGAGAGAGCAACAGAGCACAGACAGCTATGGAGCACAGAGCTCAGCATACCAGCAAGGCAACTCTGATGGAGAAGAAGAATGTTGGCAAGAGTACCAAGAGGTAGACAAAATCATACCATAAAAAAAGATTCCTAAAAGATTCCCTTTGTATGTTTGTGTAAAGAGTCTGCTTTCTAGGTTTTTATTTTTCTTAGCTCTAAAAATATAGATCCAATGAGGGTACAGCTCGATGCCTGGCATCGACTTTTAGGTGCAAGTTGATGCCAGGCATCGACCTGAGGCCTCAAGTCGATGCCTGGCATCGACTTGCACCTACAAGTCAATGCCAAGCATCCACTTGCACTTGCAAGTCAATGCCAGGCATCGACTTTGTGTGCAAGTCGATGCCAGGCATCGACTTGCAGCCTCAAGTCGATGCAAGGCATCGACTTGCCTGGCATCGAAGTTGGCCTGAAAGTCGATGCCAGGCATCGACTTTAGGGTGCAAAGTCGATGCCTGGCATCGACCAAGTCGATGCCAGGCATCGACTTTTAAGTGCAAGTCGATGCCAGGCATGCCTGGCATCAACTTGCACCCTCAAGTCGATGCCGAGCATTGACTTGCACACAAAGTCGATGCCTGGCATCGACCTGCACTTAAAAGTCGATGCCTGGCATCGACTTGAACCTAAAAGTCGATGCCTAGCATCGACTTGGGCCTTTGAAAACCACATTTACGTATGAGCTGATATTTCCAAGCGCCTTCAGGGATGCGGAGTCCAAGAGTGAGAGGCCCTTCAAGAAGCTGAGAGTCACCATGGGCTCTGGTGATCAGCAACGTGACAAAGGCATTGGTCACCAAGCAAAACCAAAGAAAATTATTGCATCCTTATCCTCTGAGAAGGCCAGCAACCCGCTAGGAATATCCTCTGGTGGACAGAGTAGCATCAAAATTCCTGAGGATGATACAACTATGAAGGATAGGTCGAGGGACGCTGAGGTCTTAAGGATAGATCGTCCACTACGGGACATGACAAATCTGGAGTGGTGCCTTCAGTACGTTGAAGAAAAGAATGCAGTCGTTCTTGTGTTCGCAGGGGCATATGGGAGAGGAAAGATCACCACAACACAAGGTTTTCAGTATGGCCTTGTGTACAAACTTGATTATGAAGATGAGGATTCTAACAACTTCCTTTTCTTGGTAGAGACATCGAAAGGTTTGAGAAATGTTATATGCAAGATGGATTTCTTGTGCCCAGAGTGTTGTGTTCCAGATGGTCTAGCTGAGATATGCAGGGACTCAGTCAATCTTATCAAGGACTTGATGCCATGGATCCAGGGCAACATCATGCCAACACAACAGAAGATGACAACCCCTGTAAAGGCAAGGGGTAAGCAGAGCGTGCAGAAAAAGTTTCAAAAGAAAAAGAAGAGAATTTCAGAAGAGGAGTCTTCTGACTCAAGCTCTAGCTTTGAGGATATAATTGTTGCACCTGGTGGAGAGCTTGCCTCGGGTGTTCTTGGTACTGAGCAGAACAAGATGAGGGAGGACATAGCTAAAAGAAAAGTTGTGAGGAAGGGGCAGTTGTTCCACCTGCCAATCAATATCATCCACAGGCCACCAATAGATCCAGTCACAGGGAGGAGGCCCCTTGAGATCAGGGAGCCACACAATTTGCACGTGCAGAATCTTAAGAAGAAAATGAAAATAAATCCTCATGCTACTGTTGTGCCATTCCTTGTCATGGTGGATCCGAATGAGTGCAGCTCTGTGGACGAGTTCAATGAGGGTTTGTTTGAGGATTATACTTATTATGTGATTGGAGGTTCACACTCTGCAGAGGCCCGTAGACAGCTAGTGAAGGAGCACCCTACCACATTTTTCTTTAGGTATGCAGAGTGTAAGATATATGCTGGTCTTACAACTGAGGAAGCCAAGCTTCTTGCTTGGGATCACAACAATGACAATGACTACAGGCAAAAAATGTCCTCCATAGAGAGAATTCGGTTCTTCCACCATGAATATGAAGATTGTCTTGTGAAGGAAGCAGGAAGAATACATCCCAATCTACGAAAGCAATGCCTTATTGAGGTTGGAATTGCACTGGATGAGAATAGAAAGTCTGATGCTTTGAGGAAATATGATCCATGGTTTTCAACTGGCATTCAGATCAGGTGAGATCTGGGATCTACAGGATAAAATTTTCACAATGTGGGAGAACAAGGAGGTCAAGGGCCAGAAGCAACGAAAGTCGAGGCCAGACCCACAGGTTGATCTGAAGGGAAAGGGAAGGAAAGTTGACCTCTCAATTGAAGAGGCTCCTGAGGACATGAAGCTGACACCATGGAGGGCCCTTCAAGGAATCAAGGATGATACATTGATTATATCAACTTTGTCAAGGGTAATCTCCAAGGAGTTAAGCCTGGAGGAGATGGTGACTGAGCTCAATAAGTATGTATGTTATTCTCAGATCCTTTTTCCCTCCTCCCATGTTTCTGGTCTAACCTAGTCTCTTTTTTATTTCTGTGACTGTAGTCATAAAGTTTACATGAAGATTCAAGAGGTGATGATGAAGAGGTTGGGTTGATTTTCTTGGACAGAGGTCCAAGCAGACTAACCAACCACATCATCCTACAAAGCTTTATCAGAATATTTCATCCTGTTTCGTGATTGGGTAGGTTCTCTTTCTGAGGTTGTGCCTGGTTTGCCATTAGGTTAGATGCCTTGATTCACCAAACCAATTTGATGCCAGGCTTTTAGTACGAATTCGATGCCTGGCATCGACTTACGGCTAAAGTCGATGCCTGGCATCGACCTGCAGCCAAAAGTCGATGCCTGGCATCGACTTGGGGGCATAAGTCGATGCCTGGCATCAACCTGCAGCATAAGTCGATGCCTGGCATCGACCTCGTGGCATAAGTCGATGCCAGGCATCGACTTATGTCCCAAAGTCGATGCCAGGCATCGACTTTCAGTAGAAAGTCGATGCCTGGCATCTACCCCCACACGAAATCGATACCATGCATCGGTTTCTTATGTTCTGTTTGCTGTATTGAAGAGCTCATTTAATTGTCTTTCCACTTTTTTCTGTAGAAACCAAAGAAAAGTAAGTCTGTGGAGCTACTAGATGATTGCCCCCTGCATTCCTGGCTCACATTCAAAGAGCAAGGCATGAGAAATCTAGGCTGAAAGCCAAGGAGATGGATTTTGATGATGAACCTGATCTGAAATGTTTCTTCAATCCCCTAGACCCCCTTAGGCCTGTATATTACAATGTATTCTGTAGTGATGTAAATAATATTTGTTATGTTGTGCCTAGAAAACATTTCTCCCTTCTCATAGCGGACATACCCTATGGATTTAGGATATTGGGATCAGTTAATGATGATGAACCCTTCAAACACCCTCAGATTCGGAAGATGGTCACTGATTTTGCAGAGTTGACTATGTCTCCTCTTTGGAGGATAGTAATTTTCCATAGCAGAGACCAGTCTTTCTCTGTTTCAACTGCTCTGAAGGCAAGATGTCATGCTGTGGAGTGCCTCACGTGGTAAGTAATCTTCTTTCTATCTCCGTGGCTTTAATGATGCTCTCTGTGACTCATAGTTCTTGTTTGCAGGGTGAAGACAAACGTAAATCACACTCCTTTGCATAGGTTTGTGAGCTCCACTAAATGCATTACAGTTGGCTACTATGATGAAGTAAGCAAAAGGAGAGTCAGGGAGCATTGCAATGAGAATGGGATCTCAAATGTGCTCATGTTCCCAGCCGTTACCAAGAATTTTTGTCATGTAGCTGGGGACATGACATTGGTTAACCCCTATCAGAAGCCACAAAAACTCATAATGAGATTGCTTCAGCTATTCTCCAATGATGATGACTGGGTCCTAGACCTTTTTTCGGGCACAGGTAATTTCAATTTTCACAATTTTCGTTAGTCATGGTTGATTGATGCCTCTAAGTGGTTTTCTGCTGTTTCAGGAACGACTCTGGCTTGCTCCTTAAAGATGTTCAGGCACTGCATAGCTGTGGAGAAGGATGATGCTCAAGTGAGCTTCATTAGAATGAGAATCAATGGGCTGAATGAATGCCCAGATGAAGACCAAGAGGTTGGAAGGAAGCACATTGCAGACACGGAGAGATTCCAACCGGCTTCAAGGGAGCCTATTCCCCCACTTGCAGATGAACCAGGGGACATGGCTGACCTTGAAGAGCCAATCTTGGAGCAAGAGAGGCAGGATATGTGTTCTAATGTTCCAGAGGATCCCAATATCCTTGAGCCTGAGGAAAGCTATGATCAGCTTCTATTGTAGATTCATATTACTCTTGTACTTACACAGGAAATGTAAAAAATCATTTTAATAGAAATATAATGTCGAGTTCTGCTTCCACTTTGTGTTCAGCTTGATTTATCTTGAGCATTTCTCTGATCATGTGTGAATGTTTCTTAGTATAATTTTGTTGATTATTATCTTCTCTTGGGAATGCTTTTGTGAAATGTATTTCATATTCTGTGAATATGGCCATGCATTCAATGAGGATCTTAACCATACAAAGGGGATGATCTTAATTGCCTTGTTAAAATGTTCCAATTTTTGCAACACATGTACTCTAATTTTCGAGTAACTTTTAATCAGCTATAATCTGTGCTTGTTGAGGTTATGGATGTAAGGAAGGAGCTTCCCGAACTCTTACTTGTACCTTCAACTCTAATCTATTGTCAAAGATCATGATGTGGGATTCTTGATCATGCTGAACAACTAGTTTTCATGGCAACAAGAATTTTATTATATCTATCTTGACTACTTGGGATATGAGATCAAGGTTCTAGTGACAATATTTACAAGCAAGAACAAGTGATGCTTTCTAGATATTGTAAAATGCCCACTTTATTGCTTGATATAATGGTCTTTAGGTAAAAAGGAAAAGAGAACATGTCTTTGTTCTCCTTTGTTGTGACTCAGTGTTCATGCCTTATTTTCAAATTTTGGAATGGTGGTACATTAGCCCTGTGGCTGGAGAAAATGAAGAAGGAGTACCTAAATGTACCACGAAGTAGAGGTATTAAAGACACAGAAGGAGACATAACAACTGTGAAGAAAAAAATTTGGAAGCTAATCAATGGATTATTACAAACAATATCATTTTTACACACGTAATATATCCCATAAGGATCTCCATCCAGACAACATTTTGTTGCATTTTGAAGATCAACATGCTTATATCGGATTATTTGATTTTCGTAGAGCAACATATTCACCAACAAAAAAAAAATTCTGAAGCTACCTAATTTAGAAATATCAACTAGAAATGGGTGGAGTCCGAAGTACTGGTGGATTGCACCCGAATGTATATCCACTAGTCCTCCACCTTTTAATAAGAGTCAAGAGACATTTATGCTTTTGATACTCCTATTGTAACTCTTCAAATATATAGATTTCAATAGTTATCCCATTCATAAGAATGGGATTTATAAGTTCAAATATGCTTTAGAATTAGCTTCTGACAAATATGTATAAAAAAGAGTAGATGCACATGAACTACTTAGGGTATTCTCACATCTAACTTGGTATGGTTTAAAAATATCCATGACGGATGGATTAAGATCATATTGAAAACAACTTGTATTCATTTGAACTATTTGGATTAAATGGTGTATATTCATTTGCATTAAGTGGAGTAAATGTTGTGGATTCATTTGAATTATGTGGATTAAATGAATTGATATCATTTGAGTTAAGTGGATTAAACGAAGTTTATTCATTTTTACTATGTGGATTAAATGATGTGGATTTATTTGAACTATGTGGATTGAATGAAGTGGTAACATTTGAGTTATGTAGATTAAATGTTGTGGATTCATTTAAATTATGTGAATTAAATGTTGTGGATTCATTTGAATTATGTGAAGTAAATGAAGTGGTATCATTTGAGTTAAGTGGATTAAATGAAGTGGATTCATTTCTAATATGTGGATTAAATGATATGGATTTATTTGAATTATGTGGATTAAATGAAGTGGTATCATTTTTGTGGATTAAATGAAGTGGTATCATTTGAGTTATGTGGATTAAATAAAGTGATATCATTTGAGTTATATGGATTTAATGTTGTGGATTCATTTGAATTATATGGAGTAAATGAAGTGGTATTATTTTCGTTAAGTGGATAAATGAAGTGGATTGATTTGTAATATGTGGATTCATTTAAATTATATGGATTAAATGAAGTGATATCATTTGAATTATGTGGATTAAATGAAGTGGTATCATTTGAGTTATGTGGATTAAATAAAGTGATATCATTTGAGTTATATGGATTTAATGTTGTGGATTCATTTGAATTATATGGAGTAAATGAAGTGGTATTATTTTCGTTAAGTGGATAAATGAAGTGGATTGATTTGTAATATGTGGATTCATTTAAATTATATGGATTAAATGAAGTGATATCATTTGAATTATGTGGATTAAATGAAGTGGTATCATTTGAGTTATATGGATTAAATGTGGTGGATTCATTTGAATTATGTGGAGTAAATGAAGTGGTATCATTTTTGTTAAGTGGATTAAATGAAGTGATATCATTAGATTTATGTGGATTAAATGAAGTGATGTCGTTTGAAGTATTTGGATAAGATGAAGTGGTAACAGGATTCTTTGAGTTATGTGTATTCTTTTGAGATAAAATTAGTGTTTTTGTTTTGTAGATTTGAAAGTAAAACATAACAAGAATGCCAGATGTGAATAATGACCTTGATCATGCTGAATATAAAAGGATTTTATCTAAGCAAAATGCTCAATTTGCGCAATGGGGATTAGCATTTTTATTCCACCAAGATTAAGAGCCACAGGGATTAGAAGGAGAACCATTATCAATGAAAGAAGTAAAAGAGTTATATCCAAATCATTTTTTTCGTGATGTTCTCTTTTGGGTCATAGGAAGGGCAAAAGAAACAACACCCTTAAAGCTTTCTGACTTACAACATAAAAGATTAGCAGAAAGTCTACTTTGACGCTTTGCGTAAGCTGAGAGATCATTACCAAATAATAATAAAATAGCACTATATTTCAATAAAAAAGTTTTTGTACAAGATATTCTTCATCGACGTGTAGATTGGGATGATTGTCCGAAGAATGCAGGTATCAATTTGGGTTGTCCTCAAAATCGAGCAGAATTTCATAATCAAGGAAACAAAGGCCCTCTTCCTCAAAAACGGCCCTACATTTTGCTACCTGAAGAACATAACCTTATATATGATTTTTCATCACAAGGAGGAGAATTAAACAATGAAGGATTAACAATTCCTACATTATGAAGAACAATAGATGATCAACAAAAGAGGGTTGATGATCTAGAAATTCAACTGAAAAATTTATAAATTTTTGTGGATGCATGTGAGAGAAAATATGAAAGACTCTCAGAGGCATCATCATCTTTTGATTGGTTTACTAACCGATGAATTATTGAATCAACAAAACACTGAATATACAAGCTTTTCTTTGCAATCAAAGACATGACTATTGTAAAGCCATTGATTTTGCAATCAAATCTAATCAAAGTATTCAGAGTACACCTAACTAAGTAGCTAGGTGTATGGGAAGTGTAGGAATGAAATGAGATGCTAGTCCATCTAACGTTTCACTCAAATCTACTCCACAATAGAACTACACAAGAACCCTAACATAGGCACTCGTCTTTAACAATGGTGCTAAAAACATGTAGCACTAGTCAATAAGTGATCCTTAGCAAACACACGTCCTACATGCATTATCAAGTGGTGGCTTGACTTTAACACATTAAATTATCAAATCAAGAGTTGAACCGACCAAGACTATAGAAGCATGTACCTAAATAATGGTTACTACTTGAAATGGAAAAAGATGCACCCAAGGAAAGTAAACGTGCACTCACACCACCTCCTACTCACTCATTCATGCAATCTCACAGGCACCCTAGCCAACACTAAAATGACCATGTCTCCTAGCTTAGATATCAAATATAGTCAATAGTGGGTTCCTTTTAAAATTCTTGATGAGAATTTTTGATGAAATTCTTTTGTAATAACTTTGACTCTCTTATGCAAACTTATGGCTTAGAAACCAGGTGTTGATAATTACCTACCTACACTCTCATGGTCCTAACACCTAGAATACTTGAGAGCGTGATGAGAAAATAGGGGGAAGGGTTAGGGAACTTACCTACACATGCATTCCATCCCATAGACATGCATAAGAGCTCATGAAGAAATAAAAAAGAGTTCAAGAGAAAGGAGCTATGGGACTTCCCTTCTTCAAGTTAGTTCTCTATTCAAAATTACAAGAACCTCTATGAAATGAGAAGAGTTTGACTTATATACATGTGCCTGAAATTTGTTCCTTTCACAAAAATGGACTAAATACTTCTAAAAGTTAGTTCTCAAGCTAACATATTACAAATTACTATACTTGGTTGGGATTATACAACTAGAGGACTCCGCTAGTGAATTAAAAAGGCTTTTTATACATCCAATTGGGCTTTGTCAATAAGTAATGAGAAGTTCTTTTGAAAAATGTGATCTAATTTTAAGCTCCCTCTCCACTTTGTAGCATCTCTTTGCTTTCCTTTTCTTCATTTCAATGCTCCATGCAATAGTATGTTAGAAATCTTGTTTTGTAATATGTTGTAACTTGTCTTTATGTGTGAATTTATACAACAAATACTAGAACAACATACAACCATAAATGCATTAAAATTAGAAGATATGTATTCTCCCCCTCAAAGGATGGAGGATGCCCAATTTACATGATGACAAATGTTTAGTCATAACCACAAACAGTTTGAAGGACATAAACACTTTGGACTTTGCTTTGAATGAATACACCCATGCATGCCTAGAAAAATCATCAATAAAAGTCACAAAGTAAAGGAACTTCCCAAAAGAAGGTGTGTGCATAGGACCACAAACATCATTATGAACAATCTGTAGTTTATGTGCAACTCGAACTCAACCATCTCTTGGGAAGGAGGAACACTACATTTTTCCAAAACTATAGCCTTCATAGACATGCTTACAAGGTGCCTCAAGTTTGGGCAGAGAGGGCACTGTTTTAGGTTTCTATGTGCATAGCAAACTAGTGGATATATATACCTTGAGGTATTCCCCTGTGCCCCATGATAATTTTCTTCAATCATGGTCTTCATCTTGGAAACAAGTGGAGATATATACCTTGGGATATTCCCTCCTACCCCATGATCAGTTTCTTCAGTCATGGCTTTCATCTCTCCAATTTGCCTCTTTATTCAGAAGGGGGTTCCTATCTCGACTGAATCTCAAAAGCGGAGAATCCATATGGGATTTGATCCCTTCCCAATCATTAAGAGCTCCATCTATTTTTGCACATGAAAAAGAACTAAATCATATGCAAATTATGGAAAGAATGAAAAGGGTGGAACAAAACATCTCTGCTTATTTTCTTGTTTAAGCCATGTGCCATCTGGGCTTCCATAGCTCAAACATGTGAAATAGGTGGATCCAAGTGACTTCAACCAAATTTCTACCTTTTCCATCTCTATGCACCACTTGTGTATGAACCTAGAGAAATAGATGAATATTGCTTAAGATTTCGTTATTTAGATTCATCTATCAAGTTAGAGTCTATCTTGTTATGAAAGGAAGATGAATTTTTTCATAATCCCTATCCAAATGACTCTCTTAGGTGTACACATATTATATAACTTTAGGCTAAGTGAAATGGGTGAATTTCTTGTTTGCGATTTGCCTCAAAGAAAGAAACAAATCCAAATAGAGGGGTGTTTGTTTTATAATATATACCCAACCAATATAATGTTATAGGTGGATGATCAATCTAGTTTTATGAGGATATGACATCCTCTTTAATTTGGAGAAAATATATTTAATTAGGGTATTTTAAAGTCTCTTTCAAAGCTTTACTTCGTTTTGAGAGTCCACTTTAAGAGAATAAAACATGTCGGAATCGATCTAGTTGTTTACGATTTTAATTGGTTGAAATTTATTTTACTTGTTCTTCCAAAAAGCTTAAGATCTTTATAATTGAATCCCAAATGGGAACTCATAGTGTAAAAGATTGTATTATCTTCAAGGTCACAAGGATTCATAAGAGTGGATTGTTCCAAACAATTCTTTTAATTGGCCCTCAATCCTCATGGATCTTTAGCTTGATCTCAAAAACCTAGAGATGTGTCTTGATCCTTCAAGAATTCTTTCCCTTTATGTTCTAGATCTATTTTTAAGGTGTCCTACATTGACATTGTAACTAGATATTTCTTATTCTTCTCATTGACTTGAGTTATCAAGTATTCAAAAGATGAATTTTTTAAGCTTTCTTTCAATCTTGGCCTATGAACATCTTTAAGTTCCTTGAATTTTCAAGTCACACTTTTCATATGAAGCTTTTAGATCTTCAATCTTTGGGTATCACCTTCAAACTCCATGAAATTGACCCTTTCTAACTTATAATTTTTATCAAGAATTCGAATATTCTTTACTATCTTGATGGAAGAATCCTTCTTCCCTTTGATAGGATAATTGAACAAGCTGCCCATTTCTAGACATTATCTTCCCAATGTATTCAATTCAATCCTGAGTCCCAATTTCTTTGAGCCATTGAGAAAAAGTACTGAAGGGGATTGAATTCCCACCATCCCATACTAGTGGGTTCTTCATCCAATCCACATAATTACATCTCTATGCTTGTTGTGTTTCACCTTCTTTGTCCTCCTTAATGCTCTCTATATGCTATAATCAGTGGTACCAAATTATAAGAGCAAGGAACGAAGGTGCTTGGATACATCACAACTAATCTTACTTAATTTTCAAGCATATTTGGTTAACCATTTAATGTGGTGTGATTGATCTTATCAAAATTTAATGTTTGACTTTATCTTTGACCCTACTTTGGACCTTTTGTATTTTCTTCTCTTTTTTAGCCAAATAAGAGATAACACTAGGTCTTTCTTGATTATATCCCCTTCCCTTGTATCAAGTTGAATGTTTCCCCTATGGGTTTTATTTGGGGATCTAACTTTTATGCTTCACCCAAGAAACCTAATCTAACTTTAGGATATGCTTTATAGCTCTTGTTATCATTAGTGTCCATGTGAAAGGCCAAATGACCACCGAAAACTTTTGTATATGCTCTTTAATAAAACATATAGTGGTCTGGTTAGCCACAAACTGTAAGTTTGACCACATTTGTAACATCCAAGAAGTTTGTGTTCGTGCTCCTTGGGTACTGTGTTTTTCTACGTATTCTACAGCCTCTGTGCGGAGTACCGTGTGTGGTGCTTGGAGCTCGGTTTTCTACTCAGAGGATATCATCATGGAGCTCTCGACAAGAAGAGCGCATTGTGGTGCATCACTGTTGAAATACTTCACTGTTATCAGAGCATTTTGATGCAAAATCTTTGTTCCTTTTGTGCTAGTGAAGCAAGCACCCACCCAAGGATTTCTCCAAGGCTTATGACTAAGGTGGAGACCAAGGCATAGACCTTGGCATACCTTGTCATTCGAGTCACTGAATTCATCATTGGTGATGTGGGTTGCACGCAAGGGAGAACCTCAACGATCAAGGAAGACAAAGGTTCCTGGTACTTCCTAGGAGGTCACCCATCCTAGTATTGTTCCCCCTAGAGCTCACTTAACTGTGGCAATCTCTTGCCACTAAGCTACACTCTTGTGGTGCTTGAAGAAGGGGAAAGACTAAGGTTGACATTATCTTCTAAAATTTTTGGGTCCTCAAAGCTTCATTCTTTGTTTTCAAAGCCTATTTTGGAAGCATTTTTGGGGTGTCTTTGGAGCCATTTTGGAGTACTTTCATGGATAGTTCTCTTCACAAAGGTCCAAAAACATAAAGAAGAGTGTTCCTTGTATTTCTTCAACAATGAATGTTCACCATTTGGGGCTGTGTTTTTAGCCACACTAGTTAATCCACAGGTTTCTTGAAAGGTTTAGTTGTGGTGGGAGCAGCCACCGCAAGTCTATGCAGGATTTTTTGAGCCTAAAGGACAGAGTTGACAGACACTTGCAAGTGTTGTTGGCCAATGTTTGAGCAGTGAATTTAGCCTTTCAATGCCATTTCACTGCATATATTGAGCACATACACACTATGTACGCTTCTATGGATATCGCTTATGTACACCCATGTGGTCATTGATATAGCGGTTATGTTTTTGCCATAGACAAAATGCACTTTGTTTATTCATGATGTTGCTTTTTTGGAAGATGCAATTGACCCATTATTTTCATGTATTGAGAAAACATCAGTAAGCTCTAAAGATGAGGTAGAAGTTAACAAAGGCCACTCGCAATACTAGACTCGACTCCAAAAAATCAGAAACATGATGAGATACGAAGAAGAAATTCAAAGAAAGAATCTACAAATATACTTTAAAGATTGGTGGGCAGGTAGGGTGCAGACAAGCTTACTAAAGAGATGTGCAGCCTTCTCAAGAAGAAGCACTCCAAGGAAGGGATTCCATTCATGATGGATGCTGATGGGCTTGAATGCAAAAAAGATGAAGAAAATAGCACACTAATGGTCAACCACTTTTGCCCAGTTCTTGGGGGTTTCCATGCTTCTTTCTCCTCATAGATGTGATTGCATGGCCACCATCTCACGCATTAGAACCAAAAAGATCTTGCAAAACCTGAAAGCTCTTTGCGAAGTTTCCATCTTGAATGCTGAGATTCTAGAGGTAATTGATTCCCTTCGTAATGGCAAGCACCTAGGGTTGGATGGCCTTACCAATGAGTTCTTCAAGACCTTCAAGCATGTGGTGGCCACTTCATTACATTTGGTATGGCAAGAGGCTATTTCTTTTGGCACGCTTCCCAATTGACTCAATGAGGGCATCATCAAGATCATTCACAAAAAAAGGAAGCAAAAATAGAATAAAAAATTGGTATCCAATTACAATGTTGCAAACTCGTTACAAGATCTTGGGAACGATGATTGTGAACGGTATTACCTGTCACCTTCGAGACTGGATTAGTGAGGATAAAAAAGGGTTCATTAAGGGAAGGTCTATCCTCGAGGCTATCATTGATGTTCTGGAAGGTCTGGATTTTGTTGAGGATTAGTGCAAGATGTCCTCTTTCTTAAGATTGACTTCGACAAAGCTTATAATAGACTCGAGTGGGACTTCATTCTCCTCAATGGTCAACTCTCTCAAGCAGTTAGATTAAAACAGTCTATCAGACATGGGTGCCCGTTGGCCCCTCTTCTTTTTGCTATCATAGTCGATGGTCTCAGTTTCCTTGTTAACCATAAAGCTCACTTAGGTCATATTCAGGGCCTCAATCTACCTCTCAATCAAAATGAGATGATCATGAGACTTTTTGCCGATGATACCAATGTATTTGTGCATAATGGCATGTTAAGCACTGACACTTTTTGTAGTTGTTTGAATCCTTTTTGTGAGGCTTTAAGATCCAAAATAAATCATTCTAAAACCGCTTTGAGGGCAGTTATGTAAGACAATAGTTACACAATATAACACAGGAGCAGTAGCAGAGAAGATAATAGATATAAGAGAATCTCAACAATTTTCAACTAACAGCAAGTACAAAGATGATGGCGTTGTCCACCCGTGCGCTCTCAAGGTAGAGCTTAAATGGTGATCTAGACAACTCTAGATAGGGAGATACAAGGTAGAGGTATGCTGGCTCAATTTCATGTCTTAGGTAGTGTAGAAGTCATGTATATATAGGATCATGGGTGGCCTTCTATGGACGGCTATACATGGGTGGTAGAGCGTGGGTGGCCACTGCCCGCGTAATTACCATACACGGCTTAGGCCAGTTGAACCGACCTAACAAATATAAATGATTTCTGACTCTGATAGGGAATATTCCATGGAATATTCTCTTTACCGTCGCGTGGGGGGCGTTGTCCCCGAACCCCACAATTGGGGACCCTGGTAACTCCCTTTCCTTACGATAGCTTATATGGTCCAATATGACCTTCATCCAACATACAAGTCGGGATTCCCATCAATAGGGTAATGCACGCTTGGCTTCTCCTCATAATGGGGGCCTTACAAAATGTGCATACAATCATGAGGTACCAAATGATAAATCAAGTAGGTCTTGGTGTTACTCCCATCTGTTGAAGATGTCTCTTGAGTTGCTCTCTTCTAAGTGCTTTAGTTTATATGTCAGCATAATTTGCCTCTGTTGGGCAATATTCTAGCTGCATAATTTCATCTTCAATTAGCTCACGAACATAATGGTACTGTACTTCTATATGCTTGGTGCAAGCATGAAATACTAGGTTCTTTGCAATGTCCATACAACTTTGATTATCACATTTGATTACAGTCACCATATTTGATGGAAAGCCTAGATCTGCAAGAATTCTCCTTAACCAGACTGCCTCACAAGAAGCAAAATAAGCTGCTTTGTACTCTCTGCTTCAGTGGAGGAGAGTGCAAGAGTTGGTTGCTTCCTACTTACCTAAGAAAATATTCCTCAACCAAGTGAGAAACAATATCTAGAAACTGATTTTCTGGAATCACAATCTCCAGCCCAATCTGAATCACAATATCCTTGAAGTGTATCACCTGTGGTATAAAAAATACCAAAATCCAAGGTTCCTGCAATGTACCTTAGAATTCGCATTCCAGCATTCCTGTGACTCTCCTTAGGTTTTTTGGAAAACCTGCTTAACACTCCAACAACATAGCAAATATATGGTCTAGTGTTGCACAAAAAAAAAAGACTTCCAATGATCTTCCTATACTTCTTAGCATCTACATCAGGCATGTTATCATCCATAGATAGCTTATAATTTACCTCCATAGGTCTGCTAGTTGGTTTGCAATCCATCATTCCAAATGCCTTGAGAATTTCTTTGGCATATTTTTGTTGTGAGATGAAAATGCCATCCTTCCTTTGCCATACTTCAATTCCTAGACAAAACTGGAGTAGACCTAAGTTTGTCATTTCAAACTTAGTTCCAAAGCTGATCGGAGTTTGATTGATGAGTTCCTGATGATCTCCTGTAATGATAAAATCATCTACATATACAATGACAACAACTATCTTTCTATCCCTTTTCGTTACATACAAGTTAGCATCAGAAGTACTTCTTTCAAAACCCATACTTTTGAAAAAAATATCTATCCGTTGGTACCAAGCCCGTGGAGCTTGCTTAAGTCCATACAAACCTTTCTTCAACCTGCAAACTTTATTTTTTGAATTGGGCACCTCAAAACCTGATGGTTGAGATACATATACCTCCTCCTTGAGGTGACCATTCAAAAATGCAAATTTGACATCCATCTGGAAAATAGGCCAAGCCTTTTGTGCAACTACTGCAAGTACCATCCGAATAGTTATCATGCGTGCTGTTGGTGCAAAATTTTCTTGAACATCAGATCCTTCAATCTCTGAAAAATCGTGTGCAACTAATCTTGCCTTATACTTTTCTAATGTTCCATCTACTTTATATTTAGCTTTCCAAATCCATTTAGTACCTATTACCTTCTTCTTTGGCGGCAAGTCGACTAGATCCCATGTATCATTTTTTAGTATACTATCATACTCAAACTGCATTGCCACTCTCCAACCTGGATCATCAAGGGCTTCTTCAATGGTGGTAGGTTCCTTTATCGAGCCCATAATATATGCCATTAGAGCCATGTTAACAATGTGTTCTGAGGCTCTTCTTTGCTCCTCTATTCTCTTTGATCTTCGTAATCCATCCGAGGATGATTATGGTACATCTACATGTGGATTGTGATCATCAAAGAGCTGTTGTGCCCACTTCGGTAGTGGCTTACGCTGTGCAGCTACAACTGGTTGGCTTTTTACTAAGGAAATTTTTGCATCAGATGTTTCGTCCTCCTCAACTTTAACCTATCTTTTGATAGGCACAAGGTGAGATATTTCTCCGTTTGATGAGATCATAGATTTACCTTTATCTTCTACTAAGTGTGGTCGTTCATCAAACACCACATCTCGACTGACAAAAATCTTCCTTGCCTCAGGATCCCACAACATGTATTCTTTAGACTCTTCACTATATCCTAGGAAGACACACTTTTTGCCTTTTGAATCCAACTTTGATCTTGTTGACGAATAGGTGCATAACAGAAACAACCAGAAATAATAAATGCAAAACTGAAGGCTTTTTACCAGACTATGCTTCTTAAGGAGTCAACCCCTTCAGTGCTTTCATGTAGCTTCGATTAAGGATGTAGACTGCTGTATTGACTGCTTCTGCCCAGAATGAATCATACATTTCTTGAGCCTTTAACATACAGCAAGCCATTTCAACTGTTGTCATGTTCCTACGCTCAACAACACCACTTTGTTGAGGTGTATGAGCTATGGTAAGTTGTCTTTTCACACCATGCTCCCTACAATTATTATTGAATTCTATTGGTAAGAATTCACCTCCTCTATCTGTTCTAAATTTCTTCAGTTTCCTTCTTGATTCATTTTCCACATACCTATGCCACATTTTAAATTTTTCAAAAGCATCAGCCTTCTCTCGAATGAAATAAACCCACATCTTTCTACTATAATCATCGATTAATAGCAAAAAATAGAAAGATCCTCCTAAAGCAGGTGTAGACATTTTACCGCAGAGATACGCATGTACCAACTCTAGAGGACCTTGAGATCGATTGCTTGTCTCTCTTGGGAATGCCTTTTGTTGTTGTTTGCCCATCATACAAGCTTCACAAGGTTCCTGCAACTCTGAAAATGCAGGCAAATGAGCAACCATCTCTGTTCGTTGCATCTCCTTCAAAGCTACAAATCCGAGATGCCTAAATCATTGGTGCCATAACCTGCTTACATCTTTATCTTCTGTAGTAGTTAAGGCACTTAACTCATACAAGTTATCACGTCTTATGCCTTTACCTACTACATTACGTGATGAATCCATGATTTCTGCACCACTCTTATTTAAGTAAACTTTGAGTCCACGATCTGTTATTGCAGAAACTGACAAATGATTTCTTTTAAGTGTAGGTACATAGAGAACATTGGATAAATTTTTTTAAACACCTGGAGAAGTGATAAAAGAGATGGTTCGAGTTCCTTCCACTAGACACTTGGAGTCATTTCCCACCACTACATTGATGGATTCCCTCAGAGGCACTAGGGAACTATACCAATCCTTTTTACTGGTCATATGGCAAGAAGCTCCACTATCTAAAATCCATGGTTCATCAACATGAGCTTGAGAAGATGAGCATACCTCTTCAATCGCTATCCATAGTTCCAGCTCTGTGTTGTTTGCAGACTCTTTGTTCTTCCACGATGATTTTATAGTCCCATTCCGTTCATCAGCTTGCTTCTTTCTGCAATCCTTGATGGCATGGCTTTTCTTTTCACAATAGAAGCAACTTCCTGTGAGCTTTTTCTTCTTTGTCTTCTTCTTTGATCCATCAGAAGAGCCTTTACCTTTTGCATTTGCTGAGAATGCAACATCACTTGTACTTTTCTGATTCTTCAATTGTATCTCCTCTTCTAAAAGCATAGCAAAAAACTCTTCAAATGTAATGGGAGTTGGTCTTACCTGAGTGTTAAGGGCTATTACTTATCCATCATACTTTGCTGGAAGGACACATATAGATCTTGTAGTCAGCTCTTCTGGTGTTATAACAACACCAACTGCAGCCAATTGATCTTGAAGATGTTTTATCCGTTTGATAAAATCTTCAGCCTTTTCAGAATCAGAATGCTTTTCATTTGCCAACTTATTTTCCAAATTTTGTATCCTAGTGTGATTCTTGGTCTCATATTGACGAGCCAATATGCCCCAAGCCTCATGTGCTTTAGTAGTATGTTGAACTAAAGTAAGCACAGAATCACTTACACTAGTGACAATTGCACATAATGCATCAACATTTTACCTCTTCCAAGCTCGTAGCAGATCTGGATATGGCTGAATAATCAATATTGAATTCGTTGGATCTTCAACTAGTATAGGCTCTAGATTCAATCCCATCGGTCCCATACAGTGTCAAGTAATTCATAGGAGTCCGAAATTGCAGAAATTTTGAACTTCCAAAGTGTATAGTTGGTTCCATCGAGGATCCCTTTAGTGAATGCAGGTGGGCGAATTCGAATAGGTGCAGCATTAACATTAGCTGAAGCACCAAGACCAGTGTTCGACGATGAAGCCATCATGTAATCACTCGAATAATCTACTAATATTCTAGTCTGCTAGTAGGCTAAAATAGTGATACTTCTCAAGCTATTCAAACCTTATGGCTCTTATATCATGTAAGACAATAGTTACACAATATAACACAGGAGCAATAGCAGAGAAGATAACAGATATAAGAGAATCTCAACAATTTTCTACTAACAACAAGTACAAAGTTGATGGCATTGTCCACCCGTGTGCTATGAAGGTAGAGCTTAAATGGTGATCTATACAACTCTAGATAGGGAGATACAAGGTAGAGGTATGTTGGCTCAATTTGATGTCTCACACAGTGCAGAAGTCATGTATATATAGGATCATGGGTGGCCTTCCGTGGACGGCTATACATGGGTGGTAGAGCTTGGGCGGCCACTATCCGCATAATTACCATACATGGCTTAAGCCAATTGAACCGACCTAACAAATATAAATGATTTCTGACTTCGAGATGGAATATTCCATGGAATATTCCCTTTACCATCGGGCGGAGGCGCTGCCCTCGGAACCCCACCAGTGGGCCCATTGGCCTCTTGGGAACCCCTAGTCGGGGCTGCTCATCGCTGCCTCGGATCCCCACAATTGGGGACCCTGGTAACTCCCTTTTCTTACAATATGTGACATTGTCCAATATGACCTTCATCCAACATGCAAGTCGGGATTCCCATCAATAGGGTAATGCACGCTTGGCTTCTCCTCATAATGGGGGCCTTACAAAATGTGCATACAATCATGAGGGGTAGACATTGATCATATACTAACAAGTTATTAGGCATTTCCCTCAATTGCTTATTGACCATGGTTGGCAGTTGATCCCTAGTAATCAAACCTTCTGCGTCTTAGGTGTTCTGATGGGATTCGATGTTTCGATGGGCCATCGATGGAACTAGGTTCTCTCTAAGCTTAAGAGCAAGCTAACGTATTGGAAAGGTATGTAGATTAATATGGCTAGACGGGTTATAGTGATTAACACATTCCATCTCTCTTCGATGCTTTACTTTCTCTCCTGCTAGAGACCAAAAGACCAAGAGATCCTCAAACTAGAGAGAATATGCAGGAACTTCCTCTGGATAGGTGACCCTAAAAGGAGGGGTATCCCCAAAATTTAATGGACTACTTGCATTAGCCAAAAGGATCAAGGTGGTTTGGGCATTCTAGACATCGAAGGAATTGCCAATAAGTTAGTGGTAAAATGGTTAATTAAAGCATGGAGCAATAGTGATGCCTCTTGGGCCAATATTATTTTTAGAAACAAGAGTGCTCTTACGCTTGTGGGTCTCCCGAGGTGGAAGGTTCTCGACCTTCTCACCATTTTGCTCTCCCCATTTTTGATGACTCCCAAAGGCACAAGCTTGGTTTGTTCTCTATGGGAGGGTTGAAACAAGGTTAAACAATTTATCAAAATCAATGAAGATTGGATATGGGTGGTTGGTATTAGACAAAATGATTCGATGTGGTTCCCTATCAAGGGCATCAGAAGTGTGGAGTCTTGGAACCTCCAAAAAGCTAGGAAGCTTTGGAACAAAGGCTTCTAATTGTGGAAACACCTCTCGAACCAAGATCTTGTTAGTGGATTAGATTCGAGGACATTGCTCCGGCCAAAAGACTGGACTATGAAGAATGGCATCTATTGCAGAGCAGATTCAATGCTTGGGAATGCTCAAGGACTCGCCTCCTCATTGGTCAAGACTCTTATCACCCTGAGGGTCTGAGATGGCACAATGGCAATAGCCTTGAGAAAGTTCCGAGATTGAAGAAGGATGTCTCCCTTTGGCACCCCCTCACTGGGATAAAAAAGTCCATGCTTATGTGAAAAATCCTACACCGTGGAATCTAGACCAATGTAAAAGCTAATAAAATTTGTGGGCTCCCCTCGTGGCGCAAACGATGCCTTAGTGGCATGGAAGAATTGGGACACCTCTTCTATTAGTGCTCCAAATCAATATCGGTCTGGTAGGCCCTTGAGAGAATCATGCTGTTAGAGGGATAAATCAACTGGAAGCAAGCTTTGTTGGGTGAAGCAATCAGCTGTTCCTCAACACTGTGGAATGCTATAAGAGGGGAAACTCTATGGAAAATTTGGAAAGAGAGAATCATGCTGTTATAGGGATAAATCAACTAGAAGCAAGCTTTGTTGGGTGAAGCAATCGGTTGTTCCTCAACATTGTGGAATGCTATAAGAGTGGAGACTCTATGAAAAATGTAGAATGTTATAAAAGAGTTTCCAATTGTAAGAAGCCCCCACCCTTTATACATCATAGAGTGTTCTTCGTAGAGAGCAGAAAGATCAAAACCAAGTGGGCCCCACATGAGGGGGATGAGAGGGTTATCAACCTTCTTTGTAAAATTTTCTACTAACCTATAAGCAACCCCTACTTTGTCAGATATGGGGGTCCCATGGGTGCTAGGCCTGTTCACTTGTACAACTGTAACTTCTATTAATTAAAGTTTGGAAGAGTAGGCTCTGTCAAACTTCCTTTATAAAGAAAAAAAACACCTAATGAATCAACACATGGACCATTTAGTAGATGTTAATTCCCTACAATTTAGTAGATGTTAATTCCCTACAATTCCCCCAAAGTGTGGGAACATGCTAAAGAACACTCAATGAGGATGACAATTTAGAACGGAAGCTTCAAGTAGAACTCCATATCTCACAAGAAAAGAAGCCAAATAGCATACTCCAATATACTTAGTTGAACAATGGAACTCATACATGCAACCTGTATTTTTATCTTCAGACATGGCATTTTATGTATGTTGGCATCCATCCAAGAGTTGTCTACAGTGTTTTTGTGCATCACTCATACTTATTTTTATCTTCAGACATGGCATTTTATGTATGTTGGCATCCATCCAAGAGTTGTTTACAGTGTTTTTGTGCATCACTCAAAACGTTCAAAAAAGAAAAAAATGCAAAGGTGAACACTTTTGTGTCATAGAATTCCATGGGTGTGATCTCCTAGAGTTTCTATCTACTCGGTTTTTGATACGAAGGGCTCAGGTATGAAACTCTTAGATGTGAACTCTCAAGAATGAATGTACTCATTGAAGCACATGCATCCCAACACGAGGATGCCATATGATGTCAAGGGCACTTGAGAGTGCAACTATCTCTAAATCAAAGTGCGAGGGAAACAAGGACATATCTATGAGTTCTTCAAAGATGGGTGCTTTTATGTTATGAGGTTCTGTGTGTGAATGTGTTTTCACTTCATTGAACTTGAAAACAAAAAAAAAACTAATCAAAATCTTTTTTATTTTTAAAAGAGGTTCGGCAAATACCTACCCTTCGAGCTTTAACTTTGGAAGAACAACTCTACAGATGAATGGGCATAGTAATCACAGAACCCCTCCTATCCCACAAAACAGAGATTAAACAACATTACAACTATTTCAACTAGTTTGGACTAACCAAAACCATTACATATACAGCCCAAAAATTGATGTCTCCACCATAGACGACTAAAGACTCAATCACCAAAATCTTTTTTTTTTAATATAAAGGAAGTTCGGCATTAGCCTACTCTCCCGGACTTGAATTAAATAAAGAAAAGTACAAGAGAAGGGGACTAGTGCCCACGGGACCTCCCAAATCCCACAGAGCAGGGGAAGCTTTTACAGAGCTTAGATGGCATTACAAAGAAGGTTAATCACCCTCTCATCACCCTCATGCGGGGCCCACTTGGGTTTAAGCTTGTTATTGATCAAAAGGAGAACTTGATGATGCCTGAAGGGGGGGGATT
Source organism: Ceratopteris richardii (assembly GCA_020310875.1). Lineage (NCBI taxonomy): Eukaryota > Viridiplantae > Streptophyta > Polypodiopsida > Polypodiales > Pteridaceae > Ceratopteris > Ceratopteris richardii. The sequence goes on from CM035406.1 coordinate 159,528,709, forward strand.
TCTTACAGTTAACAATCCTTTTGCCAAGGAGGAACAACGATTTCTCAATTGACCACTCCTTGGGGGAGTCACCGAAGTTGAAAGCACATCTTTCCCGCCAGATTTTCCATAGGAACTCTCCTCTGATGGCGTTCCAGAGAGTCGTAGAGCAGCCGATCGCTTCCCCCAACAGGGCTTGCTGCCAACTGAGAGGTTTCTGAAGTCTAATTTTCTTTCCAACTATCTGCCAGAGTCTGTTGGAGTTGGGGCAGGTAAAGAAGATGTGTGGAACATCTTTGATAGACCGGTAGCAGCGTTTGCACCAGGGAGGAATCCCACAAAGTTTGCTAGCCTTAAGGTTGGTCCAGATTCCATGATGAAGAATTTGCCATAAGAGGATAGACTTTTTGAACTTCATGTCCCACCGAAGTCGCGTCCATGACAGGCACCACTTCTTGTTGAGGTTAACCTGATAGTCAATCGTTTCTTTGATGTTCGGGTTTTTTGATAGGCTATTCCCATTGTGCCATTTGAGACCAAGCGAGCTCAATGTGTCGTGTCCCATGAGAAGGCGAGTTTTGTGTCGATCCCAGGCGAGACATCTGCTTTGCAAAGTGTTCCATTCTTCGTACGAAATGTTGACGCAAGGGTCAATATCCTTGAAGTTGATCCAGCGGTTGGTGTCTTGTTTCCAGAGATGTTTCCATTTTTTGAAGCCTTTGTTCCATAACTTCTTGGCATTTTGAATGTTCCAAGATTCCACACTCCGGATGCCATGGATCGGAAACTAGATAGAGTTGTTTTGTCTGATACCGGCAGCCCACTTCCAGTCTTCACTAATTCTTGTGTAGCTTTTGACTTTATTCCAACTCTTCCATAGGGAGCACACGAGATTAGAGCCTTTCGGGAAGACGTGGATCGGGGAAAATAGCAAGGTCAAGATGTCGAGATTCTTCCAATTTGGGAAACCCATGAGAGCCAACTCGTTCTTGTTTCTGAAGATCAACTTAGCCCACGAGGCCTCCCCATTGCACCAAGCCTTAATCATCCATTTGGCTGCCAGTTTGTTAGCCATGCACCCAATGTCAAGGATACCAAGACCCCCACTATCTCTAGGGCTGGTGCAGATGGACCATTTGATTTTAGGCACCCCCCTTCTATTGTGATCGCCCATCCAAAGGAAGTTTCTACAAATACTATCCAGTTTGGACAGATCTTGCTCATTTGGTCTCCAACAAGAAAGGAAATAAATGGTAGAAGAAAGGAGGAATGTGTTGATAACCATAGCACGACCAACAAGATTGATTTGCATACCTCTCCAATAGTTAAGCTTGTTTTCGAGTTTGGCCACCACCCAGTTCCACCGTTGTTCCATACAGACGCCAAACCCTAAGGGGATCCCAAGAAGCCGAAAAATTTGGCCCTGCGAAATGATTTGACAGCCATGATCAATGAGAAGGCCGGGCGGCGACCCCACAATAGCTCTAAAGGCGGTCTTAGAGTGGTTGATTATGGATCCAGAGGCTTCACAAAAGGTAGCAAGACACCTCCAAAACGTCTCCAGGCTGGTACTATCATTGTGAACAAACGCGTTCATATCATCGGCAAAAAGTCTCATGGTGATCTGACTGTGGTCATGAGGCAAACGGAGGCCTTTGATATTACCAGCTTCCACTTGATGCGCCACAAGCCTGCTAAGCCCTTCCGTGGCAATGGCAAAGAGAAGGGGAGCCAATGGGCACCCTTGTCTGATAGATCTTCTAAGTTTGATCACCTTCGAAAGTTTGCCGTTAATGTTAATTTGGGTCGATGCATTTCCAAGAAGGGTCGCGATCATCTTGGTGAATTTCTGATTACATCCAAGATCTTGGAGCGACTGCAGAATATAGTCCCATTCTAGCCTGTCGTAGGCTTTATCAAAGTCGATCTTGAGGAAGACCACGTCTTGTTTAGACTCATTTGCAAATTCAAGACCTTTCCAAATATCTATAATGGTTTCCAAAATGGACCTACCTTTGATGAAACCTTTTTGGTCCTCGCTTAACCACGCTCTCAAGTGGCAAGAGATTCTGGTGGCAATGACTTTGGCGATGATCTTGTATCCTGTTTGGAGCATCGTAATAGGACACCAGTTCTCAATTCTGTTCTTTTCCCCTTTTTTGTGTATTAACTTGATAATACCATTGTTGAGACAAGAAGGAAGTGCGCCAAACTTGAGCGCCTCTTGCCAAACCAGACGAAGAGGGGTGGCAACCACCAACTTGAAGGATTTAAAGAACTCATTAGTGAGCCCATCGGGTCCCGGGCTTTTGCAGACGAAGAGGGGTGGCAACCACCAACTTGAAGGATTTAAAGAACTCATTAGTGAGCCCATCACCAAAATCTTTTTTTTTTTTTTTTAAATAAAGAAAGTTCGGCCTTCGCCTAATCTCCCGGACTTTAATTATAATAAAGAGAAAAAGTTACAAGTGAGTGGGACTAGTGCCCATGGGACCCCTCAAATCCCACAATGCAGGGGAGGAGTATGGCAAGCTATAGGGCATTACAAATGAGGCGGATAAAATTATCATCACCCTCATGTGGGACCCATTTGGGTTTGAACTTGTTGTTTTCGAGGAGATAAATACAGTGATGTCTAAATGGTGGGGATCTCTTGAGTCGGGAGATTCTTTTACCTAGGAGAAACAAGGATTTCTCGATCGACTTCTCCTTAGGAGTTTGGCCAAAATTGACAGCACAACGCTCCCTCCAAATCCTCCAGAGAGCCTCACCTCTGATGGCATTCCACAGCCTCGATGAGCAGCCGATCGCCTCACCCAACATCACTTGTTGCCAGTTGATTTGACTTGTGAGTCTCAAAATTCGGGTCACGTGATGCCAGATAACACGGGACTTGGGGCAGTCGAAGAACAGGTGAGCTAAATCTTCGATGCACCGATGGCAACGCTTGCACCATGGCGGCACACCACAGATTTTGTTAGCCCTTGCATTGGTCCAGATACCTTTATGCAAGATCTGCCACATGAGAACGGACTTTTTGACCTCAATTAGGGGGTGCCAAATAGACATGAATTTTAGCTCCCACCGAAGTTTGGTCCACGAAAGGCACCATCTCTTGTTAAGGGTGTGGTGAACATCTAAATCCTCTTTGAAGTTGGGGATTCCGGATAGCTTCTTACCATTGCTCCATTTGAGGCCCTCCAAGCAAGGAAGATCCTGACCGCAGAGAAGGCGGGTAGTTGAGCGGTCCCAGGCTAAGCACCTGCTTTGAATAAGAGTCCATTCCTCAGAGGTAACTCTAAGTCTCGGATCCAAATCTTCGAACCTAATCCACTGGCTGGTCTCTTGTTTCCAGAGTTGTTTCCACTGTTTGAACCCCTTGTTCCATAACCGCCTTGCAGTTTGGAGGTTCCAAGACTCCTTCCAATTCTTCCATAAGGAACACACGAGGCTAGAGCCTTTAGGGAAGACCGGGTGGGGGAGAACAAAAGCGTGAGAATCCCTATGTCCTTCCAACCAGGGTGGCCAACCAAGGTAAGGTCTTCCGTGTTTCTGAAGATCAATTTAGCCCAGGAGGACTCCCTATTGCTCCAAGCCTTGATAAGCCACTTTGCCGCCAACTTATCAGCCAACCCAACAATATCCAAAATTCCCAAGCCCCCTGAGTCTTTAGGGCTAATGCAAGTTTCCCATTTGATTTTGGGAATCCCCCTCCTGTTGGGGTCCCCAATCCAAAGGAAGTTTCTGCAGATTCTTTTCACTTTAGCCAAGTCTTTCTCCTTAGGTCTCCAACACGAGATAAAGTAAATAATTGTAGACAACATAAATGTGTTAACAACCATAGCACGCCCTGCCAGGTTGACTTGCATACCTTTCCACTGATTCAGCTTCCTATCCAGCTTGGATAGCACCCAGTTCCAGCGTTGGTCCATTGAGATGTCGAATCCCATCGGAATGCCAAGGAGACGGAAGACTTGACCGCTAGGGATAACTGGACACCCCTGATCCACCAACAATTGGGGAGTATGTCCGCTGATTGCTCTAAAAGCAGTTTTAGCATGGTTGATTTTTGAGCCTGATGCCACACAAAATGTGTGGAGGCACCACCAAAACACCTCAATGCTGTTTATATCGTTATGCACAAAGGCATTCATGTCATTAGCAAAAAGTCTCACAATCAATTGGCCGTGATTTAGAGGTAAGGAAAGACCCTTGAGATTGCCAGCGTCCATGTGATGCTTTAATAGGCAGTTGAGTCCATTCGAGGCGATAGCGAATAGTAATGGAGCCAAAGGGCAGCCTTGCCTAATTGATCTTTTTAAACGAATGGGCTCAGAGAGCTTACCGTTGATGTTTATTCTAGTTGAAGCATTTCCAAGAAGAGTGGAAACCATCTTCGTGAACTTTTGGCTGCATCCAAGGTCTTTCAATGATTGAAGAATAAAGTCCCATTCCAATCTGTCATACGCTTTGTCGAAGTAGATCTTAATGAATACCAGATCTTGAGCAGACTCCTCAGCAAAAGCAAGGCCTTCCCAAATATCGATAATTGCTTCAAGTATAGATCTACCTTTGATAAAACCTTTCTGGTCCTCGCGCAGCCATGACTTTAAATGACAAGAGATTCTGTTGGCGATAACTTTTGCAATTATCTTGTATCCTGTTTGGAGCATGGTAATCGGGCGCCAGTTTTCAATTTTGTTCTTATCTCTTCAGGCACTCAGGGAGTGCACCGAAGGAGAGAGCCTCTTGCCACACGAGGCGCAGTGGGGTGGCAACCTGATGTTTGAAGGACTTGAAAAACTCATTGGTAAGGCCATCCGGACCCGGACGTTTCCCATTGGGAAGGGCATCAATAACCTCGATAATTTCATTCTCGGAGATGTTGGCATCCAGTAGAGCTATCAAGTTCTATGGGATTCTGGTTTGAGCAACCCTTGAGATGGTTGCCATGGAGTCGCGCCTGCGGGGGGAAAGAGGAGACGAGACCCCGAGAAGATTGGTAAAGTGTTCGACGATGATAAATCTATTCTCCACTTCCGTGCAACATTCAGTTCCATTGTTATCGACCAATAGGGGGATGGATTCCCTAGCTTGTTTCCTTTTGAGGATGTTACACATTTCTTTCGTTGGTTTGTCGGCCTTCCCTGCCCACCAATCTTTGAAGAAAATTTGAAGATTTTTCCTTTGAACCTCCTCCTCTAATCTTAGTCTTCCCCTGATTTTCAAAAGACCTTGTTGGCAATGTAACTTACCTTTGTTCACCTCTTCTTCAAACCGTGAGAGCCTCCGGTACACTGTTTCTCTTCTTTTTTTTCGGATTTCTCTTATAGCCTTTTGAGTCCTGATTAGAATTTTTCGAGTCCTTTCTACTGCGCTTCTCCAACACTTAGCTGGTTCATTACAGTAAGCAAAGGCTTCCGTCCAAACCTCAGAAATTTCTTGGTGGACAGAGGGGAGGGAAAACGATGTCTGACAAGCATGAAACCAAGGAGCTTTCTGGAACATGGGAATGGGTTTGAAAGACAGAGTAATCGGATAGTGGTCTGAGATAGTTAGGTCCATGTGTTGGGAAATCGACGGAATACCCCACTGAAGGATGGTGCTCTGATCGATGTAGCATCTATCAAGTCTTGCTTTCCTCAAAGAGTCCCCCGATTGGAGATTTGACCAGGAGAACCCCTTCATGTCTTTCACCTCGACCAGGTCGAGATGGAGCTTGATTTTGTCCCATATCTCTTTCTCCTGACCGTCAATAATTTTTCCTTTGTTATTCCATCGGTCCTCAGGAAACTCAACCATGTTGAAGTCCCCACAAATCAGAACATTGTGTGAAAGGGAGTCGAGGGAAGCCCAAGTATCCATTCTATCTGCTTCACCATTAGGGGCATAAATTGAGACCACAGTGAACTGGAGAGGGAACCCGAAAGAGGCAGCGATCCAACGATGATTCCGACCTTCAAAAGTCGAGGTCACATTGCCAGAATCTTGTAATTGCAGTTGATCTGTAAGATTAAAGGCCTTTAATACTATCATTTCCGTTCTGCCTTTTTTCAAGATTCCTTGATGTGAAACTAGCACATTAATGCGTATATTTTGTTCGATACGAGTGCCAGATATTTTATATGAAAGACGCTTGGGGTTGAGCTTTGAAGAGTATGGTCATTGGTACGGTTACCTGTTTAGGGGAGTCATTCCGCACGTTTCTGCTTGCTCATCTACTGTAGTCTGGACGGGCTCTGACAAAATTTTGATGGAACACTGGGCCCGCGCAGAGGACGGGCACGAAGCTTGGGCAGGAAGGAAGCGTTTCCCCATCGCCTAATCCAGAAAACCTTACAGCAAGTCAAATATAAGCACTAGCCTCCAGCAGGGGTTTTGAAGAACACAGGCGCCCCCACGCGGAAACACATCCGGTACTTTCTCCTGCGGTCCAAATCTTCCAGCCGTCTCGTATGGATTCCTCTTTCGGTCTTCTTCTCGATCAAGCATGGCTGCGCACGCAGCAGCTCAGCCATCGACAGTCCTCATCCGGTCTGTCGTCACTTGCTTGCTCAAGCTCTTCGTTGTCTGCATCTCTCTCCATTTCATCTTCTATTCTCCCTGACACTCAGTCGCCCGTTCCTAGTACGTCAGGCGATTTCTCACCTTCGACAAACGATACATGGTCACCCTTTCCCTCCGTGGACTCTCCTTCCTGGGAATCCGAGTTTACTCCCATTTCTGAAGCTGTTTTCGGTCATGCATCTTTCCATAACACGTCCTCCTTTTCTTCGGTGTCGTCGTCGGATTCTTCGGAACACACGCCCCATGAAGTATCAACCTCACCATATAGAGGACCTTCTTCGGGATCTTCAGATCCCTGGATGCCAGGTAATCAACCTTTACATAATTCGACCGACTTGTACGAGATCTCAAGTGAAGTGCATGAAGCGTCCTTTGCCGATGATGTTCTCATGGATCCGGCAATTGAGTTCATCAGTGAGATGCTCACGGATAAAAAAATGGAAGACGAGAAGTGCATGGAGCAAGAGTGTTTATCATATCAGGCTATTCTTCACAGGGTTCCTGCAGATGGATCCTGTATGTATGCTCCTTGCTCAGCAGAAAGTCAAAAGTACAATCCTGTTCATGAAGAAGAAGACTATGGATGGATCGACAATGTTTTAGTTGCTGATCCTTTCACAGGCCTTGATGCTACATCTGAGAGGATTCGGCAAGTGGAATCTTGGAACGACTTCCATCAGCAGAACAATGGGCTAAAGGCGTGGTCGCATCCTCTTGATTCTTTGGGCTTTTACAGATCTGACACAGATTCAAGCATTTACTTAGATTCGTCGTCATCTAGCTTTCCTTTGCATGAGGGTTCTCGTACGAAAATTGCTGATAGAAGTTTGACTCCCCCTCACGCTGCCTTAACTCTGCCGTCTGTGAATCACATACCTGTACAAACTTCTGTTAGCAGTAATCCATTTTCGAATATTCTAGGTACCATGGATGCAACACTTCCGAATGGTGGTCTTATTTTTGGAGAATCTCATGCTCTCCAAAACCCCTCCAAGTCTTGGGGTTTTGAAATTTCGCAGATTTCTTCAAGCGAACCTGTGAAAACTGTTCATTCTCAAAAAGGGCAATGTGTTACAGATAGAAACGAGTCGTCTGAAGTGACAAAGCAGGCTGAACCTATAAGGGGCTCTGATGAGTCTGACATATCGTTTGTTCAGAATGAATACCTGAATGCAGAGAAGCATGCAAAAATGTACGGGGACTGGTGGCCATCCAAGGAGTCAAGGAGGGTCACGAAGAAGCGTTCAAACGGGAAGAGGAAGGAAAATTCTGAGAGTACTGTAGATCTGAGGGCCCTCCTTGTTGAATGTGCCCAAGCGATAGGAGCCAACAATCTGAAAAAAGCCTATGAGATAGTCCAGGATCTGCAACAGCATGCCTCTACTGTTGGGACTTCATCACAAAGGTTGGCTTATTATTTCACAGAAGGCATTATGGCCCGTCTTTCAAGTACGGGACCACAGAGGTACACGGCTATGTCTACCAATAGGCCTTCTGCAGCAATTATGCTTAAGGGATTTCGAGTCATCTTAGAAAATTGCCCTTTCGCGAAGATTGCCCATTTTTTTGCAAATCAAAACATTCTTAAAATTTCAGAAGGAGCGTCTCGTCTTCATATTGTGGACTACGGTATCCTGTATGGCGTTCAGTGGCCTGCCTTGATAAGTGCGCTAGCTGAGCGGAAAGGAGGACCTCCCTCTCTGCGCATAAGCGGAATCGAATTTCCTCATCCAGGTCCAAATCCTTCCATGAGAGTAGAGGAGACTGGAAGAAGACTGGCAGAATATGCCAGAACATATAAAGTGCCATTTGAGTACAAACCCATCGCCAAAAATTGGGAAGATGTTGAAGCCGGTGACTTAGATTTGCAGGAAGGTGAGGTCCTTGTAGTTAACTCTGTGAATAGACTACGGCATTTGATGGATGAGACTGTTGTCAACCCGAGTCCTCGGCGACTGGTGCTAAATAGGATGCGTAGTCTGAATCCAGATATAGTGGTCATTGCCATAACTAATGCAGGCTACAATGCACCATTCTTCGTCTCTCGTTTCAGAGAGGCCCTTTATCACTACTCCAGCAAGCTTGACCTGATTGAGACCGCTTTGGCAGGTGCTGATGAACCGCTAAGGGTTATGCTGGAACGAGAAGTCATAGGTCGAGACATACTGAATGTTGTAGCATGTGAGGGGCATGAAAGGGTTGAGAGGCCTGAGACTTACAGGCAATGGCAAGCCCGCTTTGAAAGGTCTGGATTCAAGCCTGTTCCTCTCGACCCCATCGTGCTGAAGAAGGCTACGGACGTTGTGAAGGCTTTCTACCACAAGGATTTCTCTGTAGATGACGACTCCAAGTGGATGCTGATGGGGTGGAAGGGCCGCATAATGGAGGCTCATTCAGCATGGAAACCCATACCTTGTGTTGCCTAACTTGCTGTCCGCCCAGTCTTTTGGCTGCTTAATGATTAATGAAAGCTTTGTGTCTGCAATGAGGAGAAATATGATTCCTGTATCACATGCCTATCTGATACGAGCTCAAAATTGGGAACGTTTGTTTTGTTACTCGTTGTTCCCTGGCATGTGAAGGATGTCAAAAACTGCAAGGTTCATGGATCTTCTTTGCTATACTGCCATTGCTATACTGCCATGGATTGTGCTTGATTTTTGCACCCTTCAGCCACTTTTTGCCGTGACTCTCTTGATTGCTATTGCGCAGAATAGGCTATGCGAATAAATGTATGGAAGCAAGCTAATGAAGATTAATGAAAACACTTTCCTGTGGATGTGCTGTTTGAAAGGTCACAGAAGATAGATGAAGGATTGTATGTGGATGACAATTTAGTTAATATATTTTTCTGTCTTTCAAGTCTTTTTGTCTTTCTGAACCGAACTTCCAAAAGAATAAAAACCAGGGCAGGCTAATTGAGTCACCTTTATCCATTTCCTACTGTTTTATGGAAAATAAGTGTTGAAGTTGAGAGGTCATTTGATCATTTTCATCACATTACTAAGGTAGAACTCACATAATATGGCATCGCTAAGACGTGCGTGACAATAGGACGATTCCATGTTGAGATCTAAGTTCATTCAGGGCACGGCCGTTGCATACTCGTGAGTGTGGGCTCAGAACTTCAGACTCTGACGGCAGAGACAACTTTTTTCTGTTCTTCAATCAGACGAGAGGTTGTGTGGTCATATAGGATCACATACTGCGGAAGCACAGACTTGAAGGAAGTGCTAGCTCACATCCCAAATCCCTTAAACTTTGTTTCCCCCCCCCCCCCCCCCCCCCCTTTTTTTTTTTCTGACTCCAAAATCTTTAAAACAATGCCTTTCTTCAGTATCGCATCATATGTACAAAGAAATGTAAAATCATCAAACTTTTTATTTTCTCACATTTTTACTCCTTGTTTTGTTTTGTTTCCTTATCATTGACATAAGGGAGTGTTTTTTTTCCTTTTTTTTTTTCTGCATCTTGTTCCATTGTTATATCTCAACTTTTTGAAGATCTTGTTCCATTGTTATATCTCAACTCTTTGAAGATGGCAGGCTTTTTCTTCTTCGTTTCCACCTAGACTTCGCAAGATTTTCTTTGAAGATCTTGTTCCATTGTTATATCTCAACTCTTTGAAGATGGCAGGCTTTTTCTTCTTCGTTTCCACCTAGACTTCGCAAGATTTTCTAGTATGTTCCTTCTTCTTCGTTTACACTTAGATTGCAAGATTTTTTAGTATATTCCACTAGACAATGTGAAGCTACTAGTTAGTACATAAAAAGATTGTGTACCCTTAACATTGTGCTAACCTTCATTGGGGCAACCATCTCTTGTTGCAAGGATCGTAAATTCACGCGCACAAAGGATACATGTATTGAAATCACATAGAAAGACAGAGATGGACGAGAGAATACACAAGATTGGATGCAATCTCCCCCATACACTTAATTTGATAGGTCTATAGAGTACATGTATTTATAAGATTTTCTATTATCTCAAAAATAGAGATTACGATGAGGGTGGCTTAAAAAAGAAAGCGTGAGTAAAAAGTCGCCTCTTTTATGGAGAGCCTTTACTTTTAGTTACATAAATCGCTATCTACATCGATCCTTTGTCCTAACAATTATTTTTACTACTTTTTTTTAGAAAGAACGCTCTACATAGATCTTTATTTATAAATTATATATATAATATAAATCCTATTATTTGTGTTTAGACACATCCGATATGGTCCATGATCATTCACACTCACGAACTTTCAATTGCTATATCAAAACACTAAATCATATTAATAACCGAATAACTTAAACTCTTAAATTCCAAAATTCAATATATTTTATAATTGATAACATGTCCCTTAGTTGAAAAAATCAACTTATTTTGGCTGATATAAAGAATATAGACATGGATGATCAGTCGCGTGTTCTATCATTGAACAATATAAGCATGTTCCATGTATAAACACATGCATAAAAATGTTCATGGAATATAATATAAATCCTATTATTTGTGTTTAGACACATCCGATATGGTCCATGATCATTCACACTCACGAACTTTCAATTGCTATATCAAAACACTAAATCATATTAATAACCGAATAACTTAAACTCTTAAATTCCAAAATTCAATATATTTTATAATTGATAACATGTCCCTTAGTTGAAAAAATCAACTTATTTTGGCTGATATAAAGAATATAGACATGGATGATCAGTCGCGTGTTCTATCATTGAACAATATAAGCATGTTCCATGTATAAACACATGCATAAAAATGTTCATGGAAGAGTTAAATTAATGTGAGTATGAATACGATGTTAATGAAGTGTTATGGATCCATTGCGATTATGTAATAATGTAAGAGAAGTACTAAATAGAAAAACTACTTATAAAAAGTAATTAATCCAATAAAATAACGTATATCATTCTACAATTACAAATCATTCTACAATTACATTAAGTTTTGTTTGGTCTCACATGAACTCATTTGTTAAAATATGTCCTAAATATTCTACAATAACGTGATGGGCATACAAATCATTCTACAATTACATTAAGTTTTGTTTGGTCTCACATGAACTCATTTGTTAAAATATGTCCTAAATATTCTAATTTAATTATAGAAGAAGTAATAAAAGTATGTTTTTATATACTTTGTCTTATTTATCAATATGTCACATATGCAGATTATATTCCTACTATAAAGAACTACATAATTAAAGAAAAACAAAAATGAAAGTTTGATAATCAAAGAAAATTAGACTTATCAAAAGGTTATTGACGTGGTTATTGCAGACGAATTGTTATGATAATCAACTAAAACTCTTTCTTTGCATCATGAGAAAAATAAATAGTTTCATGAATCATTGTAGGTTGGAGTGAGTAAATCTTAGCTTGGATCTCCTTCGCCAAACCATCATCATACTTCTTCTTCATGGTAACTTTTGGAGTTTGAGGTGTGCGAAAGCACGCGAACAACACAAGGAAGAAGAAGAAGCTTGGAGCACAACACACAATACTGAAGATATCACCACTAGACTATACAAAGATAAGTGACCCATTAGGGTTAAAGGCATATATACAAACCGGGAGGAAAAAACCTCCTAAAGAGGTAAAAAAGTACCCTCCTGGTCCTAATGTGTTCACACACATCACTACCTAAACTTATCAACAAATCCCCCCTAGGAGTGATGTGCTGAACAAGGAGCTGGCACTCATGTATAAGTAAGTGCCAAGCTATGTGAAATCAATCCACAAAAGGAAGTAAGCCAAAAGCTTTGTGGAAAGTTTCAAACTTCTCCCTAGGTAGAGACCTTGTGAAAAGGTCTACAATGTAGTCTTGTGTGGGCACATATGCCAAACTGATCTCTCCAATAGAGAACCTCTCCCTGACATAATGCTCAAAGCGCTTAGTGTGAGTATGGAACACAGGGTTCCTCACAAATGCCAATGCGCTTTGACTGTCAGTGAAGATGGTGGTGGCAAAAGATTGACCAACACCCAAATCAGCCATAAGACATCTAAGCCACATATAGTCAACAATCATTGTGAAAGCTGCCCTATGCTCAGCCTCATAATTGGAAGTGGCCATAGTAGGCTGCTTCTTGCTTAACCAAGATATACATGAGCTACCAAGAATGAACCAAAAGCCACTAGTGGACACACGAGTCTCATAGCAACTAGCCCAGTCATAGTAAAAAAAAAGCATGTAAATATGGTGGTAGTGATCCTCCCTTGGGATAAAACAATCCAAGTAGCTGAGTACCGCTCAAGTCGCAAAAAATGTGCTTAACCGCCTGCCAAAGCTTAACACATGGGCAATGCATAAACATGCTCATCTGTGAGACAACAAAGTGAATATTTAGTCAAGTAATGCATAAACAAATCAAGCATCCAACAACCCGCTGATAGGGAACATCATCAAATGCATCTCCAACATCATGAAGACTCAATCAAAAATCTATCTCCATAGGAGTGGCAATAGGTTTGCAGTCTTCAGGGCCAAAATGCTACAATAATGTGTCAATATATTTGGTTTGACATAAAGCTATACTACCATCAATTTGCATAAATTGAATGCCCAAATAATGATGCAAATGCCCCAAATCTGACGTCTCAAATGAGACATGCAAATCATCCTTAAAATCAGCAATATGCTTCTCATGTGGACCAGTAAGCAGCATGTCATCGACATACACAACAATGATAAGAAACACATCATTAGCATGCTTAACATATAAGGTGCTCTCTGTTGGATTGTTCCCAAAACCATGTGCAATTAGGTAGGCATGTATCTTTTCATACCAAGCATGTGGTGCTTGCTTCAAACCATATAATGCTTTTTTCAACTTGCACACTTGGTTTTCATGCTCTTTTTGCACAAAGCCATGGGGCTGAAGAAAATACACTTCTTCATGCAAATCACCATTCAAAAATGCAATTTTAATGTCCAACTAAAATACGTTCCAACCATGATCAGCTACAAGTGCACAAATGCTACGAACAGTAGTCATTCGACATGTAGGAGCAAATGCCTTATCAAAACCAATGCCTCTTTCTTGAACATAACCCTTTCCAACAAGCCTAGCCTTATACCTGTTAATTGTTCCATCAGGCTTACACTTTAGCTTGTATACCCACTTAGTGCCAATGGCCTTCTTGTCAAGAGGCAAGTCACATAAAGACCTGGTACCATTCTTCATTATAGCATCATATTCAGATTGCATAGCAGCCATCCAATTTCCTGAATTTTGTGCTTCATCAAATGAAACATCCTTATTCTCATCACACAGACTAGAGAAAGCCATAACATAGCAATTTGATGCAAAAAAGCACTATGAGAGCCAGAACGAGTACAATATGACATAGGTGCATCTAATTTGTTATCACACAAGGCCTACACCAGCCATTTTGGCATAATTTTTGCCTCCTCAATATGAACTCTCTCATCAACAAATGCATCATGTAAATGTGCATTAGAAATGGCATTATCTACATCATCACATGAAACCTGTAAAGACTGAGAAGTTGTCCACTTGTAAAAAGAGAAAGCAAATTGTCATACATGTCTTTGGAGCTAACTGATGTCTCCTTAGTACATGAAAGTAATGGCTGAATAGCATCTTCCACAAAAACAACATGATGGCTAACCAAAATTCATTTTGTCTCTAGATGATGTAGAGGATAGCCTTTGCTTTCAGAATTGCCAATTTCCCACGTTGTTTTTCATGCACGAATGCATACGCCAGACAACCAAAAACACACAGGTGAGCAACAGATGACTTGCGACCATGCCAAGCCTCATATGGAGTGATAGACTACAATGCTTTAGTGAGATATCTGTTAAGTACATATGTTGCACACATAATAGCCTCAAGCCAGAAACTATGTGGTAAAGCTTGACTCATGACCATACACTTTGCCATGTCCATGAGTGACATGTTCTTCCGTTTAGCAACTCCATTTTGTTGAGGTGTATATGGCACTGTACACTGATGTTTTATCTCATGTTGAGCAAGAAATGCACTAAAATCAGAAGACACATATTCCCCCCTCTCGATCAGAACAGAGGGTACCCATTTTACATGCTCATAGATTTTCAACCAAAACCAGAAACTATTTGAAGCACATAAACACTTTGGAATTTGCTTTCAATGGATATACCCATGCATGCCTGGAAAAATCATCAATGAAAGTCATAAAGTAAAGCTAGTTTCCAAAAGAGGGTGTCTGCATAGGGCCACAAACATCACTGTGAATAAGCTGCAATTTCTGAGTAGCTCGAACTAAACCATCTTTTGGGAACAAGGAACTTTTGGGAACGAGGAATGCTGCATTTTGCCCAAAATACATCCTTCACAAACATGTTTACCAGGTGTCTCAAGTTTGGGCAGTGAGGACACCATTTCATATTTTTGCAGGCATAACAAACTAGCAAAATTCATATGTAAAATGGGTGCCCATTTTACATGCTCACAGATTTTCAACCAAAACCACAAACTATTTGAAACACATAAACACTTTGGAATTTGCTTTCAATGGATATACCCATGCATGCCTGGAAAAATCATCAATGAAAGTCATAAAGTAAAGCTAGTTTCCAAAAGAGGGTGTCTGCATAGGACCACAAACATCACTATGAATAAGCTGCAATTTTTTAGTAGCTCGAACTGAACCATCTTTTGGGAACGAGGAACTTTTGGGAACGAGGAATGCTGCATTTTTGCCCAAAATACAACCTTTACAGACATGTTTACCAGGTGTCTCAAGTTTGGGCAGTGAGGACACCATTTCATATTTTTGTAGGCATAGCAAACTAGCAAAATTCAGATGACCAAAGGATGCATGCCAAAGCTTTGCATCTCACATAGCCGGAGAATCATGTATTGTACATGCTGAATCATTCATAGATTTTTCATAGTCTATGAGCTTATTGAGCCCAGGACATAAAATGCCAGAAGCAATAATAACATCACCATTTGACAAATCATTAACTGTACATGTGTCATCAATAAATTTCATAACCAAGCCAATTTTGGCTAACACTGAAACTGATAACAAATTCTTCTTGATTCTTGGCACAAATAAAGCATCCGACAATGTAAAAGAACTACCATTAGTAGTAGTCAGAATGATTTTACCAACTCCCATGACAACATTCCTTGTAGGGGCAAGCTCGAGTGAAGTGAAGAAACTACGTTGTGAGGTAATATGTTTGGTTGCCCCACTATCAAAGTACCAAACATTTGAATCTATTACAAAAATACATTGTTCATGAGAAGATAGTTCATAACTGCAAACAGTGGTAAATGCCCATTCTTTATTTTGCATAAGATTAGCACACTTTGTTTTGGGTATAGAGGCCTCTACAACAACCATTGAAGCCTCTTTCTTCCTTGCCTCTTTAGTAGCCAGTTTTGGACAACTCTTTATGACATGATCATTTCCTTTACAATATTTACAATAACAATTTTTGCTTTTCTATTTTCTTCTCATATCTATCATCCTTCTTTGATTGTGCAAAATTAGTAGATTTCTGCTTACTAGTAGAAGAGCTCCATTTACCTTTGCCCTTTTAACTAACCAAGAAATCTTGATCTATAACACACATAATGGACTTGTTCTGCCTAGACTGATCTTCGTGCAACAAAATAGAGACTAACTTCTCAAATATTAAGGCATTTGGATTGGCTTTCATCATCAAACAAAGAGTAGAAGCAAAACTGTGATATGAATCGAGAAGATCATTATGAACAATTTGCACAACTGAACTGTCCGGCAAGACTTCATCAGCAAAAATAAATTGTTCCTTCAAATCTTTAATCTTTGTCAAAAGACTATCCATGGAATCTCTTTCATTCATGTGCTCACTCTCTACCTGTTTTCGGAGGTAAGCAACACAAGCTTCATTCCTTGCTTGTATAAAGTGGTAAGTGTATCCCAAGCATCCTTAACTATTCTACAAGAGCAAATATGAGGATTAATAGCATGTTTGGCAAACAAGGCTATCAATGCATGTGCTTGAGCATCTCTGCCATCCCATTGAATTTGCTCTATAGTAGGTGGAGCAGGAATCACAACACGAATAGGAACATGAAGAATATCATCATCTTCAATGCCGTATTCATCACCTTCAACAACTGTGTTTGTAGGTGTAATAGAATATTTTTCAACACACTACACAATATTCCACAGTCCTTTTGCAACCAATACATGATGCATCATATAAGCCCATAATGGGTAATTGGTAATGTCCAACTTATCCTCAACAACCAACATATGAAATACATCATTGCTTTCAGGCATGGCCACTGACTAAAATACCTTGATGCAAAAAAATGACTCTATCTCAAAAAGTTGGACAAGACTACCCCATTGGGTTCTACTAAACCTGTAGCAAACTTCAAGACGCTTATATTGGTGAA
Organism: Ceratopteris richardii; assembly: GCA_020310875.1. NCBI lineage: Eukaryota > Viridiplantae > Streptophyta > Polypodiopsida > Polypodiales > Pteridaceae > Ceratopteris > Ceratopteris richardii. Next base: position 159,545,672 of record CM035406.1, read on the forward strand.
CCGAAACTTGTATATATGTTTGGCTTAAAAAGATGAAATTGCCTACACAAGTGCTGTGATAGTGCATTCGAAGGCCGAAACGAGCTTAGATCACGATTTTGGCATGATAAACCGAAGCAGTTTTGAACTCCTAATCACCCTAAGTATGCTCACCAAATTTCATGCAATAAGACTATGATCACAAGGATGTGGACGATGCCCTAGATGAAGCGATGATCTTCTCTGATACCAATTGTTGGAGTGTCATAACACAACGAAATAGTGTAGTGGTAAAACACTTGACTTATGAAAGTGAGCTTGTGGGTTTAGATCCTCCATCCTTGGTAGATAAAAGTCTCCTTATTGCCACTCATGCCAACGGAGCCAGGGAAACCAAAGATGCCAAAGTTATGCCAAAGTTTGCTTTAATCGATGATCTATATAAAGCGCAATCTATAACGATCCTTTATCCTACCCACTATTTTTACTATTTTTTAAAGAAAGAACCCTCTACATGAGTCTTTATTAACAAACCATATATAAAACGTAAGTCCTATTATTCATGTCCAAACACATCTTAAATGCCCATTCCCATTCACGCCCTCACGAACCTTCAATTGCTATATCAAAATAGCGAAACATATTAATAACTCAAATAACTTAAACCTCAAAATTCCAAAATTCAATATATTCCATAATTGATGCCATCTCTTGCTTATTTTAATTCAAATTTCAAAGAGAGGGGCAAAGGAACCATGAAAGACATGTCATCTTCCACCCTTGTGTGAATAAAAAAGCTATGGAATACTTTATTTTTTAATAGATCATTCTAAAGACAAAGACGGTAATTGTAGTAATAAAAGAAAATATATGTGGAAGATTTCGGAGAGAGACAACAAAATTACATGGATGATTCCAAAGAGAGACAGGAGGATGATAAAACTGTCATTCCAAAAGATTCTCCATCCCCTTGATGGGATATGCTTGCTTTTCATTGCCATAATCTTCGCGAAAGTCAGATTATGATAAGAGTGTTGGGCTAGGGTTTTTGCATCCTACTCTATGGAGTTATTGCGATGTAGGGGTCTGCTTCATCCCGAGCCATCCCTTATGGTTGGTTATCTTGTGTGTCCTGAATGCTCTTTAGTTCATAGCCTAGTTGCCCTATTGCAGCATTTTCCATCTTCCCAAAGTAGAGCCTCGCCGAGAGGGGAGGTATATCTCTCCTTAAAACACTCAAAGATAGGTACACTATTGTTGAAGATAAGAGACAAGCCCCATCCATTGACACAATCATGAAGTCTCCTCCTGAAGGTAATAATGCTTTGACTTTGAAATCATATGCTAAAGAAGCCAATATGCATGTTCCTGGTAACTACTCACTTTTTGCAGCAATGCAGGCTTTAGGTAATATCTTTCCTAACCTTCGTGTTGATGATTTGAAATGAAAACAAAAGGTTGATGATTATCCTCATAGAATAGACATTAAGTTCATGAAGGAAAATAGAAAAAACATAGCACGAATGGGGATGAGTTTTTGTTTCGTGAAGAAAGTACCCTCATTATAGATAGAGTAGAGTAGCTATTAATAATTGGCATATCCATATGGAGGAGAAAGTGGTAATTGGCCTTTGTCACAGTCCGATGCCTTCATAAGAAACCCTAAGGGCCCGAATCAGAAGTAATTGGGAAGACAGGGGTTTGTATGTAAAACATATTCAATGTTTACCCCAAAAATACTTCCTCTTCTTTTTCGACAATGCCAATAGCGCGGTGCAAGTGATTACTAAAGGTCAATGGCTTATTAGGAACATACCTATCTCTTTTTTTAAATGGTACCAAGGTTTTAATACAAGAGGCTAAAAATCCACTAAGGTCCCCATTTGGATCGACCTCTCAGATCTCCTGGTTGATTATTACCCCTAGGTTGATAAGTTAGGTTCCCTTATTGGAAATTTTTTGGTTCAAAGGCCGAGAAATGATTACAACCCTAAATGGGCTCCTCAGATTATGGTGTAAGTGGATGTGTCCAAAGAGATTCAAACCAACCTAATTACCAAGGATTATGATGGATTCAAACTCTATGAGTAGAGAGTTATTTAACAAAACTTACCTCATGCTTGTTTTAACTATTACAAACAAGGCCATATGATTAGGGATTGCCCATAGCTAGTCAATACGCAGGTGGATATGGAGAACCTAGATCCTAATATCAGGCGGAATGGAGAAACTCCCAATAAGGAAAGTGGTAAATTGTTTTCTAATTCTATGAGAACCCCCCTCCCCTCCCCCCTTCCCCCCCCACCTCCCCCCTCCCAAAAAAAAACCTCATAGAAAGTAAGGTAATCCGATGAACACCTTTGATGTTCTATTAAACGATAGTAGGCTCTGATGCTTATGATAAAGTGCATGGTATTGATTCTAATAACATTAAGATGCGGATCGATTCTCGAACCAACTCTAAAACATTAAGATGAAGGTTGGACTAACTTTGTTAGTCCAAGGAGGAAGTCTGGACCCCAATCCAACTTTGCTAAGAGTTCTAACTCTAGCTCTTCTGATGAAGATGAAAATAAAAGTTAGAATGAAAGTCATAATGTCGATGCTACCTTTACTTCCCAATCAAATAGAAAATACCAAGAGAGTATGAAAGAGTTCCGAAGTACAAATGAAACATCTCAGGATGTCCCAATGACACAATACATGGAAGAGAGTCCTAAGCCTCAAGCCCCTCTAAAGACCAAAAGGAAAACATCCTAACGACACAATACATGGAAGAGAGTCCTAAGCCTCAAACCCCTCTAAAGACCAAAAGGAAAGAAGTGGTTAGGGTGTTAGGTTCCGATTTGAAACCTACTAAGAATCATAGGAAGTGCCGTGTAGCTAAATGTTTTCTCACTTGTTCGAAAATTGCAATGCGGTCTCATATTCCAGACTTATAGTTTTTTTTATCTATTTCAATTTATGCACCCTTTGTTATGTACTTGACTATTTTGAGGATATGGATTCTTTTAAATTGGTCTTTCTCAATACTAAAGGGCTCACATACCGAGTGAGAAGCAAAGTTATTTATAGTTGGATGAGAAATAATTATCTCTCCCTTGATATCCTCTACCTGCAAGAAATCAAAGTTTCTAGTTTTAAGCTTTATTCTAACCTTAAGATTCTTTCTTCTAATCATAGTTGGTATGCTACTAAGCACTCTGATGGTAAAGGGGGGCGACCATTGGGATTCATGCCAATAGTGACCACCTTGTTCAGGATCTCTTGATTAGTCCCATCAACTAGTGGATTGCTATTAAGTGTGATAACCCTCTTAATTATAATTTTATTAGTATTTATGCATCCAATAGCCCCAGAGATAGGATTGTCTGCTGGTCTGAGTTTTCTAGGATTCCTAGTGACGCTATTCTTCTTGGACACTTTAACATGATTGTCAATCTTTAAGATAGAAAAGGTAATAAAGACAACATTATCCAAGCCAAAGAGAATGAGATCTTGTTCAAATTTTTGAGTGATAAAACCCTTTTTGATATTTCTACTAGCTTTGTTCACACTTGGAACAATAGGAGCAAGGACAATTACCTCTTGCATCGACTTGATAGAGTTTACATGAATATTAGTAGATTCCGAAAGTGTTGGAAATCCTCAGTTGAACATTCTCTCCTTATCTTTTATTATTTTTGGATTGTTTTTATCTTATTTAGAAACTTCCCTAATTATAAAGTTGGTTGGCCTTGCCTCGATGCTTCTTTGCTTAAGATCCCTTATGTTGTCGATATCACCAAGAAATTCTATAAGATTCACTTCAGTAAGATTTCTCCCCCCTCTCTTGCTTGGGAGTATTCTACCAAGAATATCCAATAGGTTTTTACTCATTTTAAGCTCTTGGCTCAAGATGTTAGGATCAAAAGAATAAGATGATTATGAAAGATAGAGAAGATATTAGAAAAATTTGTCCTAATCATTCTATTGTTGATAAAAAAATCCTCAAACTTTAAGAAAAATTAAGGTGTAAAGAGTGTCTCTTAGCTCATAGTGCACTTGCATCTTCAAGAGAGTTTTGGATTGGGAAAGTTGAAAATTGAATATTAGTGAAGGTAGGTGTTGCTTCCGTGGCATGGAGGAGGACCTCGCACATCTTTTCATAACCTGTTCTCATTGTTAGAGATTTTGGAAGCTCCTAGACAACCTCTACAAAATTATGGGCAACTACTTGGGCAACTACTTGGGTACAATACTCATCAACTACTAAGGTTGATGAGTATTGTGCTAAAATTGAATATTAGTGAAGGTAGGTGTTGCTTCCGTGGCATGGAGGAGGACCTCGCACATCTTTTCATAACCTGTTCTCATTGTTAGAGATTTTGGAAGCTCCTAGACAACCTCTACAAAATTATGGGCAACTACTTGGGTACAAGGAGATCTTGCTTGGATCCAAGTGTACAATGGATGCCCTACTTAGGCATATTTGGACATCTCACATTTTATGGTGTATTAGACTAGTAGAAATAATCAAGTCTTTAAATACTCTAAGAAAGACCTTTTCTTTGTTTGTATTATGGAAATGAAGAGGATCAATCTGCAATGTATCAAAGCTATTCTCGATGCTCCCCCTGAGCATTTTAGTTTTAGGGAAATTATTTGTAACAATAAGTACCCCAGTTGGAAGAAGATTTTGTTAAGCCTTTACTATGATAAGAGATGCACCATGTATTATGCACTCTTAGGTTGAGTGGTCTTTGTAAGATGTGGGCATACCCATGCATAGATTATAACTCTTCACTAACAATCATTTTTTTTTTATAAAGGAAGTTCGGCCTTGGCCTATTCTCCCGGACTTTAATTAAAATAAATGAGAGAAGTTACAAGTGAATGGGACTAGAGCCCATGGGACCCCCCAAATCCCACAAAGCAAGGGACATTTTCAGTAAGCTAGAGGGCGTTACAAATGAGGTGGGCAAATCTATCATCTCCCTCATGTGGGACCCATTTGGGTTTCAACCTGTTGTTTTCGAGGACATAAATACAATGATGTCTAAACGGTGGAGATCTTTTATCATGGGAGATTCTTTTACCTAGAAGAAACAAGGATCTCTCAATCGACCATTCCTTTGGAGTTTGGTCAAAATTGACAGCACATCGTTCCCTCCAAATCTTCCAAAGAGTCTCACCCCTGATGGCAGTCCACAGCCTTGCTGAGCAGCCAACCGCCTCACCCAACAATACCTGTTGCTAATTGATTTGGTTCATGAGTCTCAATACCCGCGTCACATGAAGCCAGATAACACAGGACCTGGGGCAATCGTAGAAAAGGTGAACTAAATCTTCGATGCATCGATGGCAATGCTTGCACCATGGAGGCACACCACAAATTTTGTTAGCCCTTGCATTGGACCAGATACCCTTATGCAAGATCTGCCACATGAGAACGGACTTTTTGGTCTCAATTAGGGGATGCCAAATAGACATGAACTTGAGTTCCCATCGAAGTTTGGTCCAAGAAAGGCAACACCTCTTGTTAAGGGTGTGATGAACATCTACGTTCTCTTTAAAGATGGGGATTTTGGATAGTTTCTTACCATTGCTCCATTTGAGGCCCTCCAGGCAAGGTAGATCATGTCCGTAGAGAAGGCGGGTAGTTGAGAGGTCCCAAGCTAAACACATGCCTTGAAGAAGAGTCCATTCCTCGATGGTAACTCTATGTCTTGGGTCTAAGTCTTCGAACCTAATCCACTGACCGGTCCCCCCCCTAATGCCGAAGATCGGGAACGAGATAGAGTCATTTTGTCTTATCCCTACCGTCCACTTCCACTCATCACTGATTCTGATGAATTTTTTGGCCTTGTTCCAACTCCTCCATAAGGAACACACAAGGCTAGAGCCTTTGGGGGACACCGGGCAGGGGGAGAACAAAAGCGTGAGGATCCCTATGTCCTTCCAACCAGGATGGCCAACTAAGGTAAGCTCTTTCACGTTTTTGAAGATCAATTTAGCCCAAGAGGACTCACTATTGCTCCAGGCCTTGATAAACCACTTTGCCGCCAACTTGTCAACCAACCTAGCGATATCAAAATACCCAAGCCCCCCGAGTCTTTCGAGCTAATGCAAGTTTCCCATTTGATTTTGGGAATCCCCCTCCTATTCTACTCTAAAAAAAAAGTTAGATTATGGCGAGTTAGGGGGGGAAGTACTCTTGTGACGCGTTAATCCTCCGAAATGCTATGAGTATGATCTGAGTGCGTCATGTCCATGTCGATATGGGCTCACCCCAAGTTATTGCAGATCGGGAATGGATTGACCATATTACCTATTTATTGTGTCAAAGCGAAGGTACTTAGCCGACCTTGGATGCGGCCAAAAGTTCACGAAGATGGTTTCCACTCTTCTTGGAAACGCTTCAACTAGAGTAAATATCAACGGTAAGCTCTCTGAGCCCATTCGTTTAAAAAGATCAATTAGGCAATACTGCCCTCTAGCTCCATTACTTTTCGCTATCACCTCGAATGGACTCAGTCGCCTATTAAAGCATCACATGGACGCTGGCAATCTCAAGGGTCTTTCCCTTCCTCTAAATCATGACCAAATGATTGCGAGACTTTTTGCGGATGACATGAATGCCTTTGTGCATAACGATATAAATAGCATTGGGGTGTTTTGGTGGTGCCTCAACACCTTTTGTGTGGTGTCAGGTTCGAAATCAACCATGCTAAAACTGGTTTTAGAGCAATCAGCGGACCTACACCCCAATTGTTGTTAGATCACGGATGTCAAGTTATCCCTAGAGGTCAAGTATTCCATCTCCTTGGCATTCCGATGGGACTCGGCATCTCAATGGACCAACGCTGGAACTGGGTGCTATCCAGGCTGGATAGCAAACTAAATCATTGGAAAGGTATGCAAGTTAACTTGGCAGGACGTGCTATGGTTGTTAACACATTTATGCTATCTACAGCTATTTACTTTCTCTCGTGTTGGAGACCTAAGGAGAAAGACTTGGCCAAAGTGGAAAGAATCTGTAGAAACTTCCTTTGGACTGGGGAACCCAACAGGAGGGGGATTCCCAAAATCAAATGGGAAACTTTCATTAGCTCGGAAGACTCAGGGGGCTTGGGAATTTTGGATATCGTTGGATTGGTTGACAAGCTGGCGGTAAAGTGGCTTATCAAGGCTTGGAGCAATCGTGAGTCCTCTTGGGCTAAATTGATCTTCAAAAACATGGAAGACCTTACCCTGGTTGGCCATCCTGGTTGGAAGGACATAGGGATTCTCATGCTTTTGTTCTCCCCCCACCTGGTGTCCCCTAAAGGCTCTAGCCTCGTGTGTTCTTTATGGAAGAGTTGGAACAAGGCCAAACAATTCATCAGAATCAGTGATGAGTGGAAGTGGGCGGCTGGGATAAGACAAAATGACACTATCTGGAAGTGTGTTCCCGATCAGCGGCATTAGGGGGGTGGAGTCTTGGAACCTCCAAACTGCAAAGTGGCTATGAAACAAGGGGTTCAAACAATGGAAACAACTCTGGAAACAAGAGACCAGCCAGTGGATTAGGTTCGAAGACTTGGAGCCGAGGCTTAGAGTTACCCTAGAGGAATGGACTCTTCTTCAAGGAAGATGTTTAGCATGGGACTGCCCAACTACCCGCCTTCTTTGCGGTCAGGATCTCCTTGCCTGGAGGGCCTCAAATGGAGCAATGGAAAGAAACTATCCAGAATCCCCAACTTCAAAGAGAACTTAGATATTCATCACACTCTTAACAAGAGATGGTGCCTTTCTTGGACCAAACTTCGATGGGAACTAAAATTCATGTCTATTTGGCACCCCCTAATTGAGATCAAAAAGTCCGTTCTCATGTGGCAGATCTTGCATAAAGGTATCTGGTCCAATGCCAAGGCTAACAAAATCTATGGTGTGCCGCCATGGTGCAAGCGTTGCCATTGATGCATTGAAGATTTAGCTCACATGTTCCTTGATTGCCCCAAGTCCCGTTTTATCTGGCATCACGTGACCCGAGTATTGAGACTCACGAACCAAATCAATTGGCAACAGGTGCTGTTGGGTGAGGCGGTCCGCTGCTCATCGAGGCTGTGGAATGCCATCAGGGGTGAGGCTCTTTGGAAGATTTGGAGGGAGCGATGTGCTCTCAATTTTGGCCAAACTCCCAAGGAATGGTCGATCGAGAAATCCTTGTTTTTCCAGGTAAAAAAATCTACCGAGATAAGAGATCTCCACCATTTAGACATCACAGTATTTATCCCCTCGAAAACAACAAGTTGAAACCCAAATGGGTCCCACATGAGGGTGATCCTAGATTTATCCGCCTCATTTGTAATGCCCTCTAGCTTACCATACTCCTCCCCTCCTTTGTGGGATTTGGAGGTCCCATGAACACTAGTCCCATTCACTTGTAATTTTTCTTCTTTATTTTAATTAAAATTAGTGAAAATAGGTTAAGGCCGAACTTCCTTTTATTAAAAAAAAAAAAAAGAAGAGTGTCGTCTTCACTAAGCTCTCATGAAGCATCCGTGAAATAATCACTTTTCTGGGCCTACCAAGCTTCTCGTGTGTTCGCGCCAAAACAAAAAAGCAGAGCTTTTTGCTTTCGGAGTCAAAGTCCATAATATCACCATGGACGGTGGAGAGTCGGAGACTGGAGTGAAGAATATTTGTCGTACTCTTCCGCTTCCGCTTGTGTACAGAGTAATAAGGGAGACGGCGGCAGTTGCGCAGCACATGAAGGATGGTCTTCGAAGTTCGTGCTCCTCATCTCTCAGCTGCTGCCTGAACCTGGTCCGAAAGGGGAACAATCCAGTTATTCAAGTTGATGGAGAGACGACACAGACGGTTCAGATGGGGCAGCTGCAGTCATCCCGTGTAAGGTGGCGGAGCATCCCTGAAGGTTAGTTTTTTTCTTTTAATAAAAGGAAATTCGGCCTTAGCTTATTCTTCTGGACTTTAATTAAAATAAAGAAGAAAAGTTACAAGTGAATGGGACTAGTGGTCATGGGACCCTCCAAATCCCACAATGCAGGGGAGGAGTATGGCAAGCTAGAGGACATTACAAATGAGGCGGATAAATCTATCATCACCCTCATGTGGGACTCATTTGGGTTTCAACTTGTTGTTTTCGAGGAGATAAATACAGTGATGTCTGAACGGTGGAGATCTCTTATCTCGAGAGATTCTTTTATCTAGAAGAAACAAGGATTTCTCGATCGACCATTCCTTAGGAGTTTGGCCAAAATTGACAGCCTCCAAATCTTCCAAAGAGTCTCACCCCTGATGGCATTCCACAGCCTCGATGAGCAGCCGACTGCCTCACCCAACAGCACCTGTTGCCAATTGCTGTGGTTCATGAGTCCCAATACCCAGGTCACGTGATGCTAGATAACTCGGGACTTGGGGCAATCGAAGAACATGTGAGCTAAATCTTCGTGCATCGATGGCAACGCTTGCACCATGGAGGCACACCACAGATTTTGTTAGCCCTTGCATTGGACCAGATACCTTTATGCAAAATCTGCCACATGAGAATGGATCAGATACCTTTATGCAAAATCTGCCCCTGAAGGTTAGTTGCATGATAGTTTTTTTTTCTTTTAGTGGAGGTTGGAAAAGCACCTACTCCACCGAGCTTTAATTTTGAAAAAACAACTGTAAAGGTGAATGGGTATAGTGCTCGTGAGACCTCTCATATCTCACAAAATTCAACTTGTTTGAACTGGACAAATCTATTACATGTCCAGCTCGGAGATTGAACTTTGGACCTCCACCTCAAGAGATCAAAGAGTCAACCATTAGAACAACGAGAAATGAAATTATTTGCATAATAGTTGCTCTCCTGAGTCCTGCCCACTATTGAGTCCGGAGACATTCAGTTCAAATATTGAAGGTTTTACATTAATAGAACCACGTCTATGTACATAGATGTAATTTGAATAACATGTCTATATCTACGGAAAGGGAGTACATAGAGGCCAAGGGAGTACATAGGAGCCAGTCTTTGTGGATTGTACTTGAGCCTGTCAGCATTCGTCTAGGCATGTTACCCTAGAAAAAGGGGGAGGTGGGGATCCTCAAGGTGTGTGTGTTGTTATTTCAATACTTCAAGCATAATTAGAAGACTAGGTCGATGAATGAACTTCCAAAAAAAAAAGGGTTATGTGAACATAAACTCTATATTTTACATTTTTTTTTAATTTGTGGAGGTCCATCATAACTTATAGCCCTCTTTTATGATCTAAAATGGCGAAAAGAGGCAATACGACCTTCAAAAATCAACGATGCTTCTAGTTATGCTCTTCGATTATGCTTGAAAAACTGAAATGGACAACACACACATCTTGGAAATCCTCGATATCCTCCAGTTGTAGAGGTTATATGCCAATGCGACCTTGAACCTTTGAGCATCCATTCATGCTTTTGAATTTCTTTTCTATAAAATCTCTTGAAGGTAGACGAATAAAAGTTTCCCCATCCATAGAATTCATTAGTGTTCAGAATACATACTTGGTATTTAAACTCTTAGAGAAATTACTTACCAAATTTTGTGGTAGATTATTTTATATGTAAATTGTTTTAATTCATGTATATAAGTTTGCAGTTCAGTTAATTATAACGCATCATATCGTTATAATTCATATCGATTTCTCTTTTACGGTATTGTATGTTACCAACACATTTTTTATTTACATAAATGTTTTTCTATAGTAAAAACTCAATTCATTTAGTTCTAAAATCTGTGGGAAGTATAAAGAATTACTTTTTGTTTCATTATGCTGAAGTATGCATGTATAAAGAGGGCGCAATATTAGATATGTTTCATTAATGTATATGTTTTTCGTGTTTGTCTGTGTATGTAATTGTGTGTGGCATGTGTTTAAGTTTTTATATGTATTGGTATTTTCTATTCTTTATAAGTTCTACATAAGATTTTATGGTTTATCATGTACCAATCATTTTAGAGATTGGTTGTTCCATATTTTGTCTAAGGTAGGTGTAATGGTATATCAAAAGATAACTTTTATATTGTGTTAATATAGTTTAATAGTTTTTGTTAGAAATTTAGCAAGCTAAGTGGGTGAACCAATGCTAAAGTCAAATGTCATATCAATTCATTCTTTTGGTAAATTTCCAACCATTTTTTCACAAGATTTTTAGTTGAAGATTCCATCTAATTTGATGGACAAAAGTCAAGGATTCTAGGGGCATCATTTGAATTTAAAAACTTTAAGCATTATATAAGCAAGAGATTGGAAGAAAGTCATGGGCATCCTATAACATCTCTTGGCCACTTGTAGACTCTCATTGGGAGTGTATACCATAGGTCTAAGCCACCCCCTAGCTAAGGTAGCCCCTGCTAACTGGAATTTTCTCTAGGGAGAGATTTTTGTTCTTCTATATCACATTGTCTAGTTGCTTGTTTCATAGGCAAGATAGCTCATCTTGTTCCTATTCTTGTAAGTTTTCTTTTGAGTATAGTATTAGTCTCAAGTATTAATTATCATTGAATACATTGAGATTGAAAATTCACTAGTTTGTTCTCTGCATATTTACAAGTTTGTGTGTGAAGAGTACACTTATGTACACTACACTAGGTACAAGTTGCTTGTTTGATCATTTATTAGTCTATTTTGTACAAAGATGTTTCCATGGCTCACATTCCCCAAATTGAGTGATCTATGGCTTATTGGGAACCTTAGAAACTCTATTTTTTGTGTGCAAAGTTTCAGAGGCACAATGCTCTATTTGAAAGAGAAATTCAATTTTTGGGTGACTGTGATAGCCAATAGATTGGTCATAGGAAGGGTGCATTATTCTTCTACAACAATTAGGAGTGGATATACTCCATTGTTGGTATCAGAGATCAAAATTAAGCATTGAGTACATCAAGATGGGGCCTTGAATTTGCCTAAGAGCCAAAGATTGAAGCAAAGACTAGGAAGATTTGAAGAGGGATTTGAAGCAAGAGGGAGCTTCTATCATCACCAAAGGTTCAAGACAAGTGGAGATCTTGTGGGAATGTAGCATATAATTTTTCCTCACATCCATCACAATCCAACAAGGCATTTAGGAGCCACTATATAGTCTCATACACAATGAGAGACTAAAACACTTAGATTGAGAAGCTTGAAAAAGAGTAACTTCCAACCTTGGAAGTTTAGAATCTATAACTTCCTTATGGGATGTTGGTGATACGGAGTTGAAGCCATACATAGATCTTTTTACATCTACTTAAAATCAAAGAAAGATCCACTAGAGATAGGGAAGAAAAAGATAAGAGATTTGTCTTTTCTTTCATAGAGACCTTCCTTCACTGTATCATTGAGGTATTGATTTAATTTTTATTTATTGTTTATTTTATTATTTTGTTCATTGTATCATGTATATTGTATGATTCGCATATGCGTCTCTTACATATGCCTGATTTGTATTTATATAATTAGTTTTGTGGTTTTTAATCATCAATTGTAATGTTTGACTCGTGAAAGCATTTCTTACTTGTATACGTTGATGGAAAAAATTAAAAAATAATCCACTACTATGATTGTCTGACTTGCTACATCGATTCTTACTCTCACAATAGTATAGGACTCAGCAATAGATCTATTGAGATTGTTTGAATCGCCACCTCAATTCCTACTCTCTCAATAGTTTAGGGAGTGTATAGGGACTATTGTGATTATCTGATTCTTTGACTCTTACTCTCATAATAGTCACTTAGATTTCGATGAGAATACTTAGTGTAGGTCACAAGGTGTATATAAACTATTGTGATTGTCTGATTCTTTTACTCTTACTATCACAATAGTTATATATAGTCATGTGACAAGACTCATACATAGTATGGTGAATGTATATGAACTATTATGAATGTATAATTCTTTGAATCTTACATTCTTAATAGTTACATAGATTCACCTCAAGATTATAACTACACTTTCTATTTAATTATAAATCTACTTATCTAACTATCCATATGTCTATTATTTGTGTACACATACTATTGGTTTATCTATCCATACACTTACTAATGTATCTATTTATATATGTACTTAAAATGTATTTGAGTATCTATCATTTTATTTATGAGACATATTTTTTATTACTTTTTTTATGAATTGGATTTGTGTTTAAAGTTTTAATATCTATTCTCATAGTCTGATAGTCTATTTTTTATTTTTGCATAGATGATAGGTAAAATAAATAAGCACGAGCAAAAATTTTTGGAAGAGTTTGTGTGCTCCTACATGTATGGAATGAGAGAAGATCAAGTCACTATAGCCATGGACACATCTAATTACAAATATTTCATTGCATACTTATCTAAAAAAGCATGTATTAACATTGAAGATAAATTTGGTAGTGTGTCAGGTGGAGCACAAGTATTAGATGAGCAAATGTCCAAAGAGCTTACTCGTATACTTGGACAAATCATCAAAGTAACAAATTCATCGGCATTGGATACCACTACAATGCCCGGATTAATCGATAAAATTAAATTTATCGATTTATATTATTAGAAAATGAAGAGAGGAAAGCGATTAAGACTGGACATGATTGAAAAGGGAGAGAGACCATCAGTAGATCCAAATATAGGAGATACATATGTGAATATGGGAGATCAAACATCAAATAATCTTTGTTTGCTCCCATATTCATCTATTCTTTTCGAAGATGGGAATTATTAGTCCACTTGGATTGGCTAGGCACCATAGCAAAAGCCTGTGCCTTATTTTGAAATTTTGAAATGGTGGTATATTAGCCATGTGGCTAGAGAAAATGAAGAAAGAGTACCTAAACGTACCACGAAGTAGAGGTATTAGAGACATAGAAGGAGAGATAACAACTGTGAAGAAAAGCATTTGGAAGTTGATCAATGGATTATTAAAAACAATATTATTTTACACACTTGTAATATATCCCATAACGATCTCCATCGAGGCAACATTTTGTTGCATTTTGAAGATCAGCATGCTTATATTGGATTATGTGATTTTGGTAGAGCAAGATATTTATCAACAAAAAAATGTTTTCCAAGGAAGAAGAAGAAGCTTGGAGCACAACACATAGTACTAAATGTATTACCACTAGACTGTACAAAGATAAGTGATCTGTTAGGGTTATAGGCATATATACAAGCCACGGGAAAAACCTCCTAAAGAGGGAAAAAAGTGCCCCAGATGTCCTAGTGTGTTCACACACATGACTACCTAAATATATCAATAATAACTTCCAATACATCTTCAAGCATTCGAACCAATAATAGACTTTGCCAAAACCGCTTCGTGTAGGTAGTGATAGTGTCACCCTCCTTCCATGTAAAGGTGGTCCATGCACATCGAACATGTAAATGAAATTGAGGAGAAAAGAAAGAATCCTTAACCTTTTCTTGAAAAGATTTTCATCTTGTCAGACAATTTGCACTATGATGTAAGGCATTCCAACAAAATTGAGGCTTCCCTATTGAATAGGTAATAGCAAAATTTATTTTATCACTTTCAGAATAAGATTCATCGGAATAGAGATCATCAAATTGTGATAACCATGGTAGAATAAGTGAGCCATCCTTGTGGCCATGAAACCATAAAAATTGGTAGTTTTGGATAGTAATTTTGGAATGCATGCCATCAGCTTGAGATAGTATCCTTCACCATCCTTGCAAGATTATCCTATTCATTAGGGGAAAAAATGAACCCTACATGGGTCTTTTAGCTTAAGGAGTGATTATCCATGGACCAATGAGAAGAGGGTGGTGGCCACAGTCTAGTCCCTTAATCACATAGGCTAGGCATAGGCTTCCCTTTTTTTTGAGTGGTCAAAGATGAAGAAACCACCTTGAACTCGTGGTTTTAGCTATTTGAATGGTTTTGAAAGGCTTTCAAATGTGTCACAATCCTTGGATTGGCCCAAAGATCCAATGGATCAAGTTGAAGGGCAAAAGTCAAGTTGCCTTTGCATTTGAGCCCTTGGATTCACTTGAGATCTAATGGATGAGATGAGATGCACCTTCAAAAAGGCGCCTTTTCATATAAGCCCTTAGATTTCCTTGGCATCCAATGGTTGAGATGGATAGAATCTTCAAATAGGCGCCTGAGATCTGGATCATTGGATCTTGGCTTCATCCAAAGGCCGAGAATGAAGCCTATATTTTGAGAAGCACCTTCTTATATCCTCCTTTGGATTGAGAATGCATCCAACGGCTACAACGTGATCTGGATTTTTGATTAGCGCCGATCGCGCGCGACCATCGAAACCATCTCAGTCGTGTGGCTTAGATGAACTCTGCTTTTCTACTCAGCCCTGGATGTGGGGAGTTGTCCGATTGCACCTGATCCAATGGTCCAAGAAGCTACAACGCTTGTGAAAAAGGAGATCGTGGGACCTTCTCTCTCTACTGTACCATGCGACGCATCTGAGAGCCCTTCTCTCTATTTTTTTCTCCCTTTCAATCTTAGCCATTGGAGAGAAGGATCCAAAGGCCAAGAACAAGCCTTTTTAAAAACTCAAATACAAATGCCTTTCAAATAGTATTTTAAAGGTGAATACCACTAGTGGTTTTCGAGTGGCCTCTTAATCTCGTGATTAAGCCTTTTAATTCCTAAAAATTAGGAATCCTTACAAGGCCCATGCAGGGCTCACTTTTTCCCCTAATGTTAGAGTGCATCTTTTGAAGTATTTTGTCACGTTGTAGGATCTTATTTTGGGTACCTTGAAGTTTGTGCCATAGAAGCTCCAACGGTTGCTCGAGCGGTACCTCGGTTAATGATGATTCACCAAATTTCTCCATGGTATTTGTAGGGTCCATGGGTATGTAGAAGAATAAACCCCTTTGCTAGATATCTGAAAGAAAATTTGAGATTTTTTGTATTCAAATGGAAAAGGGCAAGGTGGTTCTTGGGAAAAAGTAAGAGAGATAGAAGTTGTGTTAAATATGAGTAAAAAGGAGTAGAGTCATAACACAAAGAAATAGTGTAGTGGTAAAACACTTGACTTATGAAAGTGCGGTTGTGGGTTCCGATCCTCGTCTTTGGTAGATAAAAGTCTCCTTATTGCCACTCCTACCAATGGAGCTAGGGAAACCAAAGATGCCAAAGTCCTATGCTTTAGTAGACGATCTATATAAATCACAATCTATAACGATCCTTTATCATAACCACTATTTTTACTATTCTTTCAAGAAAGAACCTCTACATGAGTCTTTATTAACAAATATAAGTCCTATTATTCATGTCCAAACACATCTCAAGTGCCCATTCCCATTCACTCCCTCACGAACCTTCAATTGCTATATCAAAATAACAAAACATATTAATAACTCAATAACTTAAACTTCAAAATTCCAAAATTCAATATATTCCATAATTGATACCATCTCTTTCTTATTTTAATTCAAATTTCAAAGAGAGGGGCAAAAGAACCATGAAAGACATGTCATCTTTCACCCTTGTGTGAATAAAAAAGCTATGGAATACTTTATTTTTTAATAGATTATTCTAAAGACAAAGACGGTAATTGTAGTAATAAAAGAAAATATATGTGGAAGATTTCGGAGAGAGACAACAAAATTACATGGATGATTCCAAAGAGAGACAAAGGAGGATGATAAAACTATCATTCCAAAAGATTCTCCATCCCCTTGATGGGATATGCTTGCTTTTCATTGCTATAATCTTCGCGAAAGTCAGATTATGATAGAGTGTTGGATTATGGTGAAAGTCAGATTAGAAAGAAAGGTAATCCGATGAACACCTTTGATGTTCTATTAAACGATGTTTTTGACCCTTTTCAAGAAGAACATGTAGGCTCTGATGCTTTTGATAAAGTGTAGGGTATTGATTCTAATAACATTAAGATGCGGACTGATTCTCGAACCAACTCTAAAACTGTGTGGCGATGGCGCGCAACATTGACGAAGGTGGTGTTCCGCAACGTTGAAGCTGAATGATCTGCCGTCATCAACAACTCCATCGTCGGCTGTCTTTGAAGGGCGACAACGGGCGACAACGTTCGACGTAGCAGTGTTTGAAGGGCAGTCCATGACTTGTTTTCGGTGTTTCTCGTGCTTGCTCGGCCTGCTAGTGGCGTCATCGTGGCCTACTCCCCCTCCCCTATGGGTTGAGGGGTGAGCAGTCGACACGATTGGACTCCAGCCTGTATATCGTGCTTCGCCCGATCGCCCCCCGTGTGTATCGCGTTTTTCGCGCCCGATCGTTTCGCTTGTGCACCACGGGTATCGCAATACGCTTGTGTTTCGGACTCCCGCAGCCTGTGTATCGCGTGTTTCACGGTCGGGTATCGCTTGGTGATCACGTTTTTCGCGCCGCGCCCGATCGCTACGCTCATGTATCGCGTACACCGCCGTGTGCCGGGTATCGCCTGGTGTTCTCTCAGGTATCGCGATATCCGAGGCTCAAGTATCGCCTGGTGATCGCCCGTTGCTCGCTTGTTTTTCGCGATACCCGAGGCAAGTATCGTGTGGTGATCACTCAAGTATCGCCCGTTGCTCGCTTGTGTATCGCGATACCCGAGGCTTGCACTGGCGATCCTCTTGACGGGTCAGAAGACTAAGAGTTAAAAAAAAAAGAGAAAGAGAAAAAAAAAAAAGAAAAAGAAGAAAAAAAAAAAAAGAAAAAAAAAAGAAGAAGAAAAAGAAAAAAAAAAAGAAGAAAGAAAAAAAAAAAAGAAAAAAAGAAAAAAAAGAGAAAGAAAAAAGTGAAGTGCTGCTTCGTTGAGGTTTCTGGCGGAAGAGCGCTTCCCCTCCTTGGAGGTCTTTTGGGCCCTCCAGTTGCTTCTCTTCTCTGAATTGTAGCAAAAGTGCCTCTTCCTTGGGGTGTCCCTCCTTTGGCATGGATTGGGCGTCCCCCTCGCTTGTGAGAAGCAATCTGGCCCCTCCTCCCGGGGAGACCGATAACCTGGCCTCTTTGTTGGAGGGGGGCTCGTGTGCCGCCCAAGGGGCCCCCGAGAGTGCTGAACCCCCCTTGGTCTCCCTCAATAGAACCGCAATTTTGTCAACTCAGGCGGAGCTCAAGAAAGTTTGCCTCGTCGGCCAAATGTTCGGCCTTAAGCCCCCGCTCGAAACTGTACGACAGTGGCTTCGCAACGAGTGGTTCCCTCGCGGGCTTGTTGTCTGCAAGTGTCAATTCTTACCGGCTAACCACCTGCTGCTAGTCTTTGAGAATGAAGATATGGCGTTCCGAGCTCTTAGTGTCGGAACCTGGCAACTCGGCCGGGCGACCCTGTGCCTATTCAGATGGTCCCCTGATTTTACTCCCGACAAATCGAAATCGCTTCGGTACCCCCTATGGGTTGAACTCCCTAACCTCCCGTACTTCTTGTACAACTTCATATGGGACATCGTTTCTCCTATCGGCAGACCGTTGGCCTCACGCGAGGACATTGGTGGTCTCATTTACGAAGGTGCAAAGCACTCGTTCAATGCCCGGTGGCACCCCCAAATCTGTGTCGAGGCTGACCTCAGTCTGCCACTCCCATCGAAGATCAAATTGGACTTGGGCGAAGGGGATGTTTGGGAACAAGACATCAGCTACAAAAACCTTCCCAACGCGTGCTTTCGCTGTGGCCAACAAGGTCACAGGATCAAAGATTGCCCTATGAGACGAAAAAGCAAGCGAGATCAAGAAGCCCCCAAAAATGCTCAAGACAGCAATGGAGCACTGAACCACTCGACGAAAGTAGAGGAACTCAAGGGTCCACGTAATCCAGAAGCTGATGCAGACGGATTCATCGAAGTCAGAAGAAGAAGGAAAAGAAGCCCTAGGGCAACCTCTGAGAGAAACAACAAATCTGTCTCCCCCCCCTGCAACTTGTATTGCAATCTGGAAAAGGAAATCAATGAGCTTGACTTCCGAGGTGGGATCCATTTGGAGGAGGACACCGACGTCATTGGCCTGGAGATCCCAGACAGTAAAGAAACCTTGCAGGAGGGGTACGCTACAAGCAAAGAAGACGGCTTTACTACCAGCAATGAAGATAACTTGGACAGCAAAAGTTCCATCATCGGATCGACCATTCCGAAAACGGAGCCGAAAACGGTGTCCAGTTCTACCCAGCAGGTGGCTTCCCGCAAAGGAAAACGACCTTTGGAGCTACCGTGGAAAAGCCCCCATAAGAACCTATTGCCAACTCGGGATCCGATCCGAGCGAAAAAGAAAGATGAACCCAAGAAAAGAAAGGACAAAGCTCCCTCCTGCAAAGAGGGATTACTACGACAATGATCATCATATCGCTAAATGCTCGAGGGCTAACCGACCCCTCAAGAGCGACCATCATTGGGCAATGGCTCCGCGACATTAGCCTAAACCCAGATTTTATTTGTATCCAAGAGATTAAAATTGACGGAGAAGACCTCCAGAAACGGCTCAGACAGGTCTCCTCGGCCCATATGTGGATCCCTACGAAGCACCAGCGGGGAACCGGGGGAACGGTAATCGGGGTTAAACAACTCTGGTTTGAAAAGCTTGAGAACTCTATTGAAGATGTTAGTCACCGTTGGATTGCTGTTTCTTTCGGTGCTCCGCTGTGTGTTACTATGGTCTCTTTGTACGCCCCTAACGGGGAGTTGGAGAGACAGAACACTTGGGCCTCCTTAGACTCGCTTCCCCACAACGTGCTTATTTGTGGAGACTTCAACATGGTGGAGGACCCTATGGACAGATGGATGGGCAAGGGCAGGGTCATCGACAGTTGGGAGAAAGAAACGTGGGACATCACCAAACTCCACTTGGATTTGGTTGAATACAAAGACTCGAATGGCTTTTCTTGGTCGAATCTCCAAGCGGGTGAGGACCTGAGGAAAGCTAGACTCGATAGATGCTACATCTCTCAGAATTTTACTCATCAGTGGGGCCACCCTACCATCACGCAACATACTGACCTCACTATCTCTGATCACTACCCGATCGTTATCACTTTTCAACCTTCCAACAAGATCCGCAAGGCTCCGTGGTTCCATGCCAACGCTTCCACCTTCTCTCTCCCGTCCGTCCATCAAGAAATTGCTGACGCGTGGAAGGTGGCGTTCGCCTCTGGCTTGGCCCCAGCCAAGTGCTGGAGAAGTGCGGTCGACAAGTCTCGTAAGATCATGATCAGAACTAAGAAGATGCTCGAGACAGTGCGGCGGGCTCGTAGGGAAGCTCTTTATCACAGACTCTGGCGACTCGAGGAGGAAGTGAACAAAGGAAAACACCAAGCCCAGAAAGGTCTCCGAAAAATCAGAGCAGTGCTGAGATACGAGGAAGAAATACAAAGGAAAAACTTGCAAATCTTCTTCAAGGAGTGGTGGGCTGGCAAAGCTGAAAAACCCACCAAAGAGATGTGCCATATCCTTAAAAGGAAACACAACAGAGAGTCGATCCCACTACTGCTAGATCCACATGGCAATGTATGCAAATCGGAAGCAGATAATTTTGGCATCATCGAAGGGCACTTCACGAGACTCCTGGGAACCTCGAACCCCCTCTCCCACCATAGAAGGGACTGTATGGCTGCCATTTCTAGGGTTTCCCCCCGGAGGATACCATCCAACCTCCACTCCCTGCTTCATGCCCCTATCTCTGAATCAGAAATCATCGCGGTCATAGATGCCCTCCCTCTCGGCAAAAGCCCGGGACCCGACGGACTCACTAACGAGTTCTTTAAATCCTTCAAGCTGGTGGTTGCCACCCCTCTTCGGATGGTCTGGCAAGAAGCGCTAAAGTTTGGTGCTCTCCCTGCCTGTCTAAATAATGGAATTATCAAGTTGATACACAAGAAGGGGAAAAAGAACAGAATCGAGAACTGGCGGCCTATCACGATGCTCCAAACAGGATACAAGATCATCGCCAAAGTCATTGCCAACAGACTCTCGTGCCACCTGAGATCTTGGCTCAATGAGGACCAAAAAGGCTTCATCAAAGGCAGGTCTATCCTGGAAACCATTTTGGACATTTGGGAAGGTATTCAATTTGCAAATGAGTCTAACCAAGATGTGGTTTTCCTCAAGATCGACTTTGACAAAGCCTACGACAGGCTAGAATGGGACTATATTCTACAGTCGCTCCAAGATCTCGGATGTAGTCAGAAATTCACCAAGATGATCGCGACCCTGCTCGGAAACGCTACGACTCAAATCAACGTTAACGGCAAACTTTCGAAGGCGATCCATCTTAGAAGATCTATTAGACAAGGATGCCCTCTGGCCCCCCTTCTTTTTGCCATCGCCACCGAGGGACTGAGCAGACTTGTGGCACATCATGTGGAGGCTGGTAATATCAAAGGTCTCCGGCTGCCTCACGACCACAGTCAAATCATCATGAGACTCTTCGCCGATGATATGAACGCGTTCGTCCACAATGATAATACCAGCCTGGAGACTTTCTGGAGGTGTCTTGCTACCTTCTGTGATGCCTCTGGATCCAAAATCAACCACTCTAAGACCGCCTTTAGGGCTATTGTGGGGCATCATCCTGACCTCCTCATTGATCATGGCTGTCAAATCATTCCACAGGGCCAAATCTTTCGACTTCTTGGAATCCCCTTGGGGTTTGGTGTCTCTATGGAGCAGCGGTGGAACTGGGTGATGGCCAAGCTCGAAAACAAACTTAACTATTGGAGAGGTATGCAAGTCAATCTCGCTGGGCGTGCGATGGTTATCAACACGTTCCTCCTCTCTTTGACCATCTATTTCCTTTCTTGTTGGAGACCGAATGAGCAAGGCCTGTCCAAACTGAATAGTATTTGTAGAAACTTTCTTTGGACGGGCGATCACAACAGAAGGGGGGTGCCTAAAATCAAATGGGCCACCTCCACTAGCACTAGAGATTGCGGGGGGCTTGGCATCCTGGACATTGGGTGTATGGCCAACAAACTTGCTTCCAAATAGTTGATTAGGGCTTGGTGCAACAGGGAGGCCTCGTGGGCCAAGCTGATTTTCAGAAACAAGAACGAGTTGGCCCTCAGGGGGATCCCAAACTGGAAGAACCTTGGCATCATGACCCTCCTATTCTCCCCGATCCCCGTCTCCCCGAAAGGTTCCAATCTCGTGTGCTCCCTTTGGAAGGGCTGGAACAAAGTCAAAAGCTTCACGAGAATTAGTGAGGACTGGAAGTGGGCGGCCGGAATCAGACAAAACGACTCCATCTGGTTTCCGATACACGGCATCCGGAGTGTGGAATCATGGAACACTCAAAATGCCAAGAAGCTATGGAACAAAGGATTCAAAAAATGGAAACACCTCTGGAAACAAGACACCAACAGCTGGATCAACTTCGAGGATATTGACCCTCGCTTAAACATCTCCTACGAAGAATGGAACACTCTGCAAAGCAGATGCCTCACATGGGATCGTCACAAGACTCGCCTTCTCATGGGAAACGACACACCGAACTCGCTTGGTCTCAAATGGAACAATGGAAACAGCCTACTCAAAATCCCGAACATCAAAGAAACGGCTGACCTCCAGATAAGCCTCAACAAGAAGTGGTGCCTGTCTTGGACGCAGCTTCGGTGGGACATGAAATTCATGGGCATCTGGCACCCCCTTATAGAGATTAAAAAATCTGTCCTCTTATGGCAAATTCTTCACCGAGGTATTTGGACCAACCATAAGGCTAACAAACTTTGTGGGATCCCTCCCTGGTGCAAGCGTTGCCACCGGGCTATCGAAGATGTCCCACACATCTTCCTCACCTGCCCCAACTCCTACAGAATCTGGCGGACGGTTGGAATGAAAATCAGACTTCAAAAACAGCTTAGTTGGAAACAAGTCCTTCTGGGAGAAGCGATCGGTTGCTCTGCGACACTCTGGAACGCCATCAGGGGGGAAGTCCTGTGGAAAATTTGGCGGGAGAGGTGTGCTCTCAACTTCGGCGATCCCCCCAAGGAATGGTCGATTGAGAAATCACTATTCCTCCTGGGCAAAAGGATTGTTAACAGTAAGAAATCCCCCCCATTCAGGCACCATCAAGTCCTCCTTTTGATCAACAACAAGCTCAAACCCAAGTGGGCCCCGCATGAGGGCGATGAGAGGGTGATTAACCTTCTCTGTAATGCAATCTAGGACTCAATCAAGCTTCCCCTGCCTTGTGGGATTTGGGGGGTCCCGTGGGCACTAGTCCCCTTCTATTGTACCTTTGTTTCTTAATTTAATTCAAGTCTAGGAGAGTAGGCTATTGCCGAACTTCCTTTATGTTAAAAAAAAAAACTCTAAAACTCGAGATAAGGAAGATGAAGGTTGGACTAAGGTAAAAGGAAGGAGGAAGTCTGGACCCCAATCCAACTTTTCTATCAGTTCTAACTCTAGCTCTTCTGATGAAGATGAAAATAGAAGTTAGAATGAAAGTCATAATGTCAATGCTACCTTTGCTTCCCAATCAAATAGAAAATACCAAGAGAGTATGAAAGAGTTCCAAAGTACAAATGAAATACCCTGTGTTGTTATGTACTTGACTATTTTTAGGATATGGATTCTTTTGAATTGGTCTCTCTCAATACTAAAGGGCTCACATACGGAGTGAGAAGCAAAGTTATTTATAGTTGGATGAGAGATAATTCTCTCTCCCTTGATATTCTCTACTTGCAAAAAATCAAAGTTTCTAGTTTTAAGCTTTATTCTAACTTTAAGGTTCTTTCTTCTAATCATAGTTGGTATGCTACTAAGCACTCTGATGGTAAAGGGGGGCGACCATTGGGATTCATGCCAATAGTGACCACCTTGTTCAGGATCTCTTGATTAGTCCCATCAACTAGTGGATTGCTATTAAGTGTGATAACCCTTTTAATTATAATTTTATTAGTATTTATGCATCCAGTAACCCCAGAGATAGTATTGTCTGCTGGTCTAAATTTTCTAGGATTGCTAGTGACGTTATTCTTCTTGGACACTTTAACATGACTGTCAATCCTTACGATAGAAAAGGTAATAAAGACAACATTATCCAAGGCAAAGAGAAGGAAATCTGGTTCACGTTTTTGAGTGATAAAACCCTTTTTGATATTTCTACTAGCTTTGTTCACACTTGGAACAATAGGAGCAAGGACAATTACCTCTTGCCTCGACTTGATAGAGTTTACATGAATATTAGTAGATTCTGAGAGCGTTCGAAATCCTCTTACAAAATTGAACATTCTCTGCTTATCTCTGATTATTTCCGGATTGTTTTTATCTTATTTAGAAACTTCCCTAATTATAAAGTTGGTTGGCCTTGCCTCGATGCTTCTTTGCTTAAGATCTCTTATGTTGAAGATATCACCAAGAACATCTATAAGATTCACTTCAATAAGATTTCTCCCCCCTCTCTTGCTTGGGAGTATTCTAGCAAGAATATCCAAAAGGTTTTTACTCATTTTATGCTCTTGGCTAAGGATGTTAGGCTCAAAAGAAGAGGATGAGAAAGTTGAAAAACCTAACAAGAATATGTTTGATCTGATGAAAAAGAGAAAAATCTAATGATTTCATTCCTATGTTGAGAAAGAGTTCAGGTGGAATGGATGTTGATATCAAGGAGAATTTATAGGAGGATGTTGGCTTTTTTATTAATGTTTTCTCTGTGCCTCCTAAGTGGGGGGAGGATTCCGAGAGGGTGAGAGCTTTTATTGCTTTTAAAAGGCAAAAAATGATTCCTACTTGTCTGGCCTTTGGCTTGGACCTATCCCTCATTGCCGGCGAGGTTGGAGAAACCATGGTGTTGTTATTTCAATACTTCAAGCATAATTAGAAGGCTAGGTCGATGAATGAACTTCCAAAAAAAAAGGGGTTATGTGAACATAAGCTCTATATTTTACATTTTTTGTTTGATTTGTGGAGGTCCATCAAAACTTGTAGCCCTCTTTTATGATCTAAAATGCCGAAAAGAGGCACTACGGCCTTCAAAAATCAACTATGCTTCTAGTTATGCTCTTCGATTATGCTTGAAAAAATGAAATGAACAACACACACATCTTGGAAATCCTCGATATCCTCCACTTCTAGAGGTTATATGTCAATGCAACCTTGAACCTTTGAGGATCCATTTTCATGCTTTTGAATTTCTCTTCTATAAAATCTCTCGAAGGTAGATGAAAAGTTTCGCCATCCATAGAGTTCATTAGTGTTCATAATACATACTTGAAATTTAAACTCTTAGAGAAATTACTTACCAAATTTTGTGGTAGATTGTTTTATATGTAAATTGTTTTAATTCATGTATATAGCTTGCAGTTCAGTTAATTATAACGCATCATATTGTTATACTTCATATAGATTTCTCGTTTACGTTATTGTATGTCACCAACACATTTTTTATTTACATAAATGTTTTTCTATAGTAAAAACTCAATTCATTTAGTTCTAAAATCTGTAGGAAGTATAAAGAATTTTTTTTTGTTTCTTTATGCTGAAGTATACATGTATAAAGAGGGTGCAATATTAGATATGTTTCATTAATGTACATTTTTTTCGTGTTTGTCTGTGTATGTAATTGTGTGTGTGCATGTGTTTAAGTTTTTATATGTATTGGTATTTTCTATTCTTTATAAGTTCTACATAATATTTTATGGTTTATCATGTACCAATCGTTTTAGAGATTGGTTGTTCTATATTTTGTTTAAGGTAGGTGTAATGGTATATCAAAAAAGATAACTTTTATATTGTGTTAATATAGTTTAGTAGTGTTTGTTAAAAATTTAGCAAGCTCAAGTGTGTGAACCAATGCTAAAGTCAAATGTCATATCAATTCATTCTTTTGGTAAATTTCCAACCATTTTTTCACAAGAGTTTTAGTTGAAGATTTCATCTAATTTGATGAACAAAAGTCAAGGATTCTAAGGGCATCATTTGAATTTAAAAACTATAACTTGGGAGCATTATATAAGCAAGAGATTGGAAGAAAGTGAAGGGCATCCTCTAGCATCTCTTGGCCACTTGTAGACTCTCATTGGGGGTGTATACCATAGGTCTAAGCCACCCCCTGCTAACTAGAATTTTCTCTTAGACAGAGATTTTTGTTCTTCTATATCGCATTGTCTAGTTGCTTGTTTCATAGGCAAGATAGCTCATCTTGTTCCTATTCTTTTAAGTTTTCTTATGAGTATAGTATTACTCTCAAGTATTCAGTATCATTGAATACATTGAGATTGAAAGTTCACTAGTTTTTTCTTTGCGTATTTACAAATTTGTGTGTGAAGAGTACCCATACGTATAATACACTAGGTACAAGTTGCTTGTTTTGGTCATTTATTAGTCTATTTTGTACAAAGATATTGCCATGGCTCACATTCCCCGAATTGAGTGATCTATGGCTTATTGGGAACCTTAGAAACTCTATTGTTTGTGTCCAAAGTTTTAGATGTTCAATCCTCTATTCGAGAGAGAAATTCAAATTTTAGGTGACTATGATAGTCAATAGATTGGTCATAGGAAGGGTGCATTATTCTTCTACTCCAATTAGGAGTGGATATACTCCATGGTATCAGAGCTCAGAATTAAGCATTGAGGACATCAAGATGAGGCCTTGAATTTGCCTAAGAGCCAAGGATTGAAGCAAAGACTAGGAAGATTTGAAGAGGGATTTGAAGCAAGAGGAAGCTTCTATCATCACCAAAGGTTCAAGACAAGTGGAGATCTAGTGGGAATGTAACATATCATTTTTCCTCACATCTATCATAATTCAAGGAGGCATTTAGGAGCCACTATATAGTCTCATACACAATGAGAGACTAAAACACTTAAACTTGGTTCAATAGGATGTGTCATTGATGATAACCTAGGTTGCATTTACTTGACCGAATAATTAAAAAATATTGAATATGTCCGTTTTATTCATGGTTATCTGAATAAACACGGGAAAAAAACAGACAAGGATAAACTTTCAATCCAAAGTCTTTCCATTGAAAGCGCTTTTGATCAAAAAGCGATTCCTAGCAAAAAAATATTAAATTTTACATTTGATTGAAAATTTCATTGCGCATGTGCTTGATTGCTACTCTATAGAGCTCTAATCCTACCATTTCTTTTATAGAGACCTTCCTTCATTATATCATTGAGGTATTCATTTAATTTTTATTTATTATTTATCTTATTATGTATCTTATTATTTTATTCATTGTATCATGCATATTATATGATTCACATATGAGTCTCTTACATATGTCTGATTTGTATTTATATATTTAGTTTTGTGTTTTCTAATCATTAATTGTAATGTTCGACTCATGAAAGCATTTCTTACTTGTATACATTGATTAGAAAAATTGAAAAATAAACCACTACTATGATTGTCTGACTCGCTACATCGATTCTTACTCTCACAGTAGTATAGGACTCAAAAATAGATCTTTTGAGATTGTTTGAATTGCCACCTTGATTCCTAGTCTCTCAATAGTATAGGGAGTGTATAGGGACTATTGTGATTGTCTAATTCTTTGACTCTTACTCTCACATTAGTCACTTAGATTCTGATGAGAATATTTAGTGTAGGTCACAAGGTGTATAGAAACTATTCTGATTGTCTGATTCTTTGAATCTTACTATCACAGTAGTTATATATAGTCATGTGACAAGACTCATACATAGTATAGTGAATGTATATGAACTATTATGAATGTTTGATTGTTTGAATCTTACGTTCTTAATAGTTGCATAGATTCACTTCAAGATTATAACTACACTTTCTATTCAATTATAAATCTACTTATCTAACTATCCATATGTCTATCATTTGTGTACACATACTATTAATTTATCTATCCATACACTTATTGATGTATATATTTATATATGTACTTAAAATGTATTTGAGTATCTATCATTTTATTTATGAGACATATTTTTTATTACTATTTTTATGAATTAGATTTGTGTTTAAAGTTTTAATATCTATTATGATAGTCTGAAAGTCTACGTTTTATTTTTGCATAGATGGTAGGTAAAATAAACAAGCACAAGCAAACTTTTTTTGAAGAATTTGTGTGCTCCTACATGTATGGAATGAGAGAAGATCAAGTCATTCTAGCCGTGGACACATCTAATTACAAAGATTTCATTGCACAATTATCTAGAACAACATATATTAACATTGAAGGTAAATTTGGTAGTGTGTCAGGTGGAGCACATGTATTAGATGAGCAAATATCCAAAGAGATTACTCGTATATTTGGATAGATCATCAAAGTACCAGAGTCATCAACATTGCATACCACTACAATGCCTGGATTCATTGATAAAATATTTAAATTTATCGATTTAGATTATCAGAGAATGAAGAGAGGAAATCGATTAAGGCCGAACATGAATAAAAAGGGAGAGAGACCATCAGTAGATCCAAATACAAGAGATACATATGTGAATATGGGAGACCAAACATCGAATAATCTTTGTTTGCTCCCATATTCATCTTTTCTTTTCAAAGATGTAGCTCTCGTGGGAGAAGGACAATATGGAAAGATCCATGAAGTCAGAACATCCCACATGAGGTTAATCAATGAAGTATTTGCTACCGAGTCATTCAAATTACAAGGTGCTGACATACAAAAATGAGAGAACGAAGCCCTGAATGAAGCCACAATTTTATCTGTTATGCACAATGGAATTATTACTCCACTTGGATTGGCTAGGAACCATAGCAAAAGTCCATGAACAGCGAGTCGTAACAAACGAGAACTATGTCGTAAAAAGAGAACACTCTCGTCAAAAATCAAGCAAATGGAAGCTTATGTTTGATATTCCTTTATACCAGTATACATATATTACAAAAATGAGGTGAAAACATGTGATTTTTGACATTTTTTGTCATTTTCTCATAAAAAAAGAGCTCAAAATGTAGTCAAAATTTCACTATATAAGGCATTGTCATGTCCCAAAATGTATATGATAAGACATTGACATGTCCAAAATCTATATGATAAGACATTGACATGTCTAAAATCTATATAAAGAATGTAGAACTGAATAGTTCTTATACAAAAATAACATTTTAGACATATTTTTAATGGGTGGATATCTGATTGTTATTCAAAATTGCTACAAAACACGGTTTCATTAACCAAACTACTTCGAGGCATTTACAAAAGCACTAAAAATATCTGAGAGCTTCTATGCATCTCACAACTTTGTCGATCTATGTCTACACCCTCATCATCTGATGCACTTGATTCAGTCTCATACTGTTGAGAGCTCTCTTGTTCTTCTTCTATATCCACAAGAGCTCTATCTTCATCCACGTACATACCAAATTCTGCAGGATCATGCACAACTCTTCTTGTTTGCCTATGATTTCCTGTACCACATACATCTGGAAGCTTTTGTTTTATCATGTTGATGGTTGCTTTCCTCAAGTGACCTGTTTTTGTCAAGGAAAAATCATAAACAAGAATATCTACATCATCCATTTTAAGAGTGGATGTGCTTCGAATATTCTTTTTCTTTTTTGAACCTGTTCGTTTAGTATCACACACCATTTCTAAGTTATATTTACTTGTGAATGCATTACTACTTTTAGTGTAATACCAATGCACCATCAAAGCCTCTATTCTTCTCTGATCAATATCTTTAGTTATCTCTAAAACCTTTGCAATCCAAAATGGTCTGGTAGCCTCATCACCATCAGCAATAACTGCAATAAGTGTTCCAACATTTATCTCTATTAAATTTCCTTGCCATCTTGCTTCTGCCTGTTTTGTCATACTTGGGCCTACATAAATATTTCTTTCTGGTGGATGTATAAAACTTTGAAGTGCATCTGCATTACATGCTTGGGCCACATTCACGGATCTTTGTGTACAAAAGTCCCATGTGAATGGAACATCAACTGGCCAGTGACCTGCAATTGTATACTATATAATCTCTTCTTGATGATTGAAAAAGTCCTCCCACCAAGATACATCTTGATCTCCAGCATATTTTTTTGCACGCTCAATATGTCTCTTCTTTTCAATGAGTGCATGCATCCAGCTTTTACTTTGATCAACCACATTTCCACATCTTTCTGTATTGTTTTTATCTTCATATGGTGATTGTTCTGCACCATACACTGTTACAGTAGACAAATTAGGCACCTGCAATAAGAATCTGCATCCCTCTTTAGGCTCCCACCCAAGAGAAGATGAATACTGCTTTGCAAATAAAAGGGTTATTTCATCAACCCTCCTCATCAAGAATACATGGTTGAAACTAATATTGTCCAATGGAGACAAAACCTTAGCACTGTTATCAAGGCCCATTGAGCAAAAGTGCTTAAAGTCATAAATCTGTGTGAGGTGTTGAACTTCTGGTTTTGGAGTATATGCTTCTGAAATCAGCTCAGATAAAATCGGAAGAGTAAAAGCATTGTTACGTGCCAACTTCTTAGAGAAAGTACTGAACATTTGATCAATGTGATCATGAGTGTGGCCAACCAGAAGGAAATTTACCTTAACCTTCTGAAATACCTGTTTTTCAATAAGCATGATTAAATATCCAAAGACTATAGAATTTTTATTCTCTCTTGCAATATTACCTAGTTGCAAATATAGAGTTGGTGGCAAAAGACCCTTCCATGATTGCAAAACACGATGAATGACAGTAACTGTAAGGTTTGGATCATTATGCACATTCGGATATGTGAAGAAAACCTTGGACATTACAGTTCCATTGTATACCAAAGCACCAACCAAATGCATTTGCACAAGGACTTCAACTCCAATGTCCTTAGGGATGCGATAAAAATATGGCAGACAAGTTTTTTTTTGATCCATACCATCGATCAACAAACACATATAACGCTCCGGATTTCTGAGTGCTTTACTTCGATGATGAATTGCTTTCTTTCTCTCTAAAGCTTGACTCTCACGATGGTTGTTAAGAAGGTTTTTAAAATTATTCTTTTCCTGTGGTGTTGTAGCCCCTTTTGCCATGTTTTTCAAAGTGGCGCAAACTGAACATTCACCCATTCTAACTTTACGAGGAATAGAAACATTGTTCAACTCTTCCTTCCATAATCGAGTAAAGTGACGATACAACACATACTTCTCATTTCTATTTTCCATGTCTTCTCTATATATTTGAAATACCTCTCGACGAGTAAAGTTATCTGACAAGTGCAACCTTCCAGTTGTAGGCATAACCTCACAATGCAAGCTAAAATAGTTTATCATCCAATTCATTGCATGACGTCCAACAGATCCTTTGGTCCCAACATGGAACGTATCCAAAATGAGATCCCCATTCAAAAGCCCTTGTTGAACCCTATGTATTCTAAAATTTCCCACACCCATTGCAATTTTAAATGCAGCCCTACAACATCGCATCCCTTGACTAAAGAAATATTCAAAACCAACACGTGTTACTGACATGTTATCCTCAATCATTTGCATGCGAGAAACAAGGTATATATCCTGCCTTTCACTATCTAAATGGAGGAATTTTTCTCTTAGGTGCTTTAGTTTCTTCATTCCTAAATTGTACAAACATTTCAAACCACAACAATGCTTCACAATATCCAATGCAATCTGTCTATCTGAAGTAAGAAATTTAAATCTTTTTTGACTTACTTCACGAGGCCTTCTTTTAAATCGTAGATTGAGCTTGCTTTGCTTTTCCGTTGCTCCACATGCACTTGAGTCAGAAGGGAGATCAATGGTTGGATCAGATGGGAGATCAAGAGGTGCATTTGGTTGAGCAGCATTGCACTGTGAATTGAATAACTTAAATGACTCAACAGAAAATATGGAAATCATCAGCACGTCCTAAATCATAGGGATCATCACTTCTATGGAAAGGGTCAACTGAGAACAATGAATCCGAAACTGTATCAATATGAGCAGAAGAAGCTCATGCCCAAGCATCCACTGAAAAGATTGAGCTCATCTTCACTGAGTTCACAGAAGACTGAAGATGAATGACCTTTTTAAATAAGTAGAAATCCGAGATCAAGTGAAGATGTCACATCAAATGTCACATCAAGAAGATATGAAATCAAAAGTTTATTAAAGTACATTAAATAACATTAAACATCAAATTACATCAAATAACTTAATTACTCAAATATACACTAATAAGGGAACCAAAGATTTGATTCACTTTTGAAATGAGAAACACAGTTGATTTCTAGCTAGATATGAGTCATTGAGTCTTAGCATTGTGAGTGAATCAAAATATATCCAAGTTGAGTTCCAACTGGATTATATATTAAAATTGTTTGTAGTAGTGCCATTGAAGACTATACAAGAAGAAATTTCACCTTTGGTAAATAAGATTTCAAGGATTAGGTTTCATTGTAGTCTTGGCTAGATCTCAAAGAGGTAGATGAAAGTATATTAAAAAAGAATTATGTGTAAAAGAGGTACACGGAATGTTTATTCATACATTGATTTTCCATTTCAGCAATGTGTTACAAGATAAATGTGAATATGAACTAAAGTGAGGAGGATAACACTATAAAGATGTCATTAATCTCCCATATTCAACACAACTTAGACTTGAAGTGTAATTTCCATGCAAATGTATATAAATAGTTGCAAGGTTCTTTACTTGAATGTTTATTCATACATTGATTTTCCATTTCAACAATGTGTTACAAGATAAATGTGAATATAAACTAAAGTGAAGAGGATAACACTATAAAGATGTCATTAATCTCCCATATTCAACACAACTTAGACTTGATTTTCTCCCAAGCAAGAGATTCTAAGAAAAAATTTCTACATGAGATTAGACATCCTCATGTACATACCATACTCTTGCCATTGAAGTGTAATTTCCATGCAAATGTATATAAATAGTTGCAAGGTTCTATGAATATTTCATTAAAGTGGCTCTGAAACGGCCTATTTGTGTGAGTGGTATTCCCTGGTTAGATTGGTTGACAGATATAGTTAGCAACTGGACTCATTCAATTAGATCCAGTTAGTCTCTGGTTCAAGTTACCCAATTGCCTATAAATAGCAGAGGAGGAGATCATTCTCATTTTCAAAATCCACGAGCAAGAGAGAGCAACAGAGCACAGACAGCTATGGAGCACAGAGCTCAGCATACCAGCAAGGCAACTCTGATGGAGAAGAAGAATGTTGGCAAGAGTACCAAGAGGTAGACAAAATCATACCATAAAAAAAGATTCCTAAAAGATTCCCTTTGTATGTTTGTGTAAAGAGTATGCTTTCTAGGTTTTTATTTTTCTTAGCTCTAAAAATATAGATCCAATGAGGGTACAGCTCGATGCCTGGCATCGACTTTTAGGTGTAAGTCGATGCCAGGCATCGACCTGAGGCCTCAAGTCGATGCCTGGCATCGACTTGCACCTGCAAGTCAATGCCAGGCATCGACTTTGTGTGCAAGTCCATGCCAGGCATCGACTTGCAGGTGCAAGTCGATGCCAGGCATCGACTTGAGGCTTCAAGTCGATGCCTGGCATCGACTTGTAGCCTCAAGTCGATGCAAGGCATCGACTTGCCTGGCATCGAAGTTGGCCTGAAAGTCGATGCCAGGCATCGACTTTAGGGTGCAAAGTCGATGCCTAGCATCGACTTTTGGGTTCAAGTCGATGCTAGGCATCGATTTTTAGGTTCAAGTCGATGCCAGGCATCGACTTTTAAGTGCAAGTCGATGCCAGGCATCGACTTTGTGTGCAAGTCGATGCTCGGCATCGACTTGAGGGCGCAAGTTGATGCCAGGCATCGACTTGGGTGCAAGTCGATGCCTGGCATCAACTTGCGCCCTCAAGTCGATGCCGAGCATCGACTTGCACACAAAGTCGATGCCTGGCATCGACTTGCACTTAAAAGTCGATGCCTGGCATCGACTTGAACCTAAAAGTCGATGCCTAGCATCGACTTGGGCCTTTGAAAACCACATTTACGTATGAGCTGATATTTCCAAGCGCCTTCAAGGATGCGGAGTCCAAGAGTGAGAGGCCCTTCAAGAAGCTGAGAGTCACCATGGGCTCTGGTGATCAGCAACGTGACAAAGGATTGGTCACCAAGCAAAACCAAAGAAAATTATTGCATCCTTATCCTCTGAGAAGGCCAGCAACCCGCTAGGAATATCCTCTGGTGGACAGAGTAGCATCAAAATTCCTGAGGATGATACAACTATGAAGGATAGGTCGAGGGACGCTGAGGTCTTAAGGACAGATCGTCCACTGCGGGACATGACAAATCTGGAGTGGTGCCTTCAGTATGTTGAAGAAAAGAATGCAGTCCTTCTTGTGTTCGCGGGGGCATATGGGAGAGGAAAGATCACGACAACACAAGGTTTTCAGTATGGCCTTGTGTACAAACTGGATTATGAAGATGAGGATTTTGACAACCTCCTTTTCTTGGTAGAGACATCGAAAGGTTTGAGAAATGTTATATGCAAGATGGGTTTCTTGTGCCCAGAGTGCTGTGTTCCAGATTGTCTAGCTGAGATATGCAAGGACTCAGTCAATCTTATCAAGGACTTGATGCCATGGATCCAGGGCAACATCATGCCAACACAACAGAAGATGACAACCCCTGTAAAGGCAAGGGGTAAGCAGAGCGTTCAAAAAAAGTTTCAAAAGAAAAAGAAGAGAATTTCAGAAGAGGAGTCTTCTGACTCAAGCTCTAGCTCTGAGGATATAATTGTTGCACCTGGTGGAGAGCTTGCCTCGGGTGTTCTTGGTACTGAGCAGAACAAGATGAGGGAGGACATAGCTAAAAGAAAAGTTGTGAAGAAGGGGCAGTTGTTCCACCTGCCAATCAATATCATCCACAGGCCACCAATAGATCCAGTCACAGGGAGGAGGCCCCTTGAGATCAGGGAGCCACGCAATTTGCACGTGCAGAATCTTAAGAAGAAAATGAAAATAAATCCTCATGCTACTGTTGTGCCATTCCTTGTCATGGTGGATCCGAATGAGTGCAGCTCTGTGGATGAGTTCAATGAGGGTTTGTTTGAGGATTATACTTATTATGTGATTGGAGGTTCACACTCTGCAGAGGCCCGTAGACAGCTAGTGAAGGAGCACCCTACCACATTTTTCTTTAGCTATGCAGAGTGTAAGATATATGCTGGTCTTACAACTGAGGAAGCCAAGCTTCTTGCTTGGGATCACAACAATGACAATGACTACAGGCAAAAAATGTCCTCCATAGAGAGAATTTAGTTCTTCCACCATGAATATGAAGATTGTCTTGTGAAGGAAGCTGGAAGAATACATCCCAATCTACGAAAGCAATGCCTTATTGAGGTTGGAATTGCACTGGATGAGAATAGAAAGTCTGATGCTTTGAGGAAATATGATCCATGGTTTCAACTGGCATTCAGATCAGGTGAGATCTGGGATCTACAGGATAAAATTTTCACAATGTGGGAGAACAAGGAGGTCAAGGGCCAGAAGCAACGAAAGTCGAGGCCAGACCCACAGGTTCATCTGAAGGGAAAGGGAAGGAAAGTTGACCTCTCAATTGAAGAGGCTCCTGAGGACATGAAGCTGACACCATGGAGGGCCCTTCAAGGAATCAAGGATGATACATTGATTACATCAACTTTGTCAAGGGTAATCTCCAAGGAGTTAAGCCTGGAGGAGACGGTGACTGAGCTCAATAAGTATGTATGTTATTCTCAGATCCTTTTTCCCTCCTCCCATGTTTCTGGTGTAACCTAGTCTCTTTTTTATTTCTGTGACTGTAGTCATAAAGTTTACATGAAGATTCAGGAGGTGATGATGAAGAGGTTGGGTTGCTTTTCTTGGACAGAGGTCCAAGCAGACTATCCAACCACATCATCCTACAAAGCTTTATCAGAATATTTCATCCTGTTTCGTGATTGGGTAGGTTCTCTTTCTGAGGTTGTGCCTGGTTTGCCATTAGGTTAGATGCCTTGATTCACCAAACCAATTTGATGCCAGGCTTTTAGTACGAATTCGATGCCTGGCATCGACTTACGGCTAAAGTCGATGCCTGGCATCGACCTGCAGCCAAAAGTTGATGCCTGGCATCGACCTGGGGGCATAAGTAGATGCCTGGCATCGACCTGCAGCATATGTCGATGCCTGGGATCGACCTCGTGGCATAAGTCGATGCCAGGCATCGACTTATGTCCCAAAGTCGATGCCAGGCATCGACTTTCAGTAGAAAGTCGATGCCTGGCATCTACCCCCACACGAAATCGATGCCATGCATCGGTTTCTTATGTTCTGTTTGCTGTATTGAAGAGCTCATTTAGTTGTCTTTCCACTTTTTTTTTGCAGAAACCAAAGAAAAGTAAGTCTGCGGAGCTACTAGATGATTGCCCCCCTGCATTCCTGGCTCACATTCAAAGAGCAAGGCATGAGAAATCTAGGCTGAAAGCCAAGGAGATGGATTTTGATGATGAACCTGATCTGAAATGTTTCTCCAATCCCCTAGACCCCCTTAGGACTGTATATTACAATGTATTCTGTAGTGATGTAAATAATATTTGTTCTGTGGTGCCTAGAAAACATTTCTCCCTTCTCATAGCGGACATACCCTATGGATTTAGGATGTTGGGATCAGTTAATGATGATGAACCCTTCAAACACCCTCAGATTCGGAAGATGGTCACTGATTTTGCAGAGTTGACTATGTCTCCGCTTTGGAGGATAGTAATTTTCCATAGCAGAGACGAGTCTTTCTCTGTTTCAACTGCTCTGAAGGCAAGATGTCATGCTGTGGAGTGCCTCACGTGGTAAGTAATCTTCTTTCTATCTCCGTGGCTTTAATGATGCTCTCTGTGACTCATAGTTCTTGTTTGCAGGGTGAAGACAAACGTAAATCACACTACTTTGCATAGGTTTGTGAGCTCCACTGAATGCATTACAGTTGGCTACTATGATGAAGTAAGCAAAAGGAGAGTCAGGGAGCATTGCAATGAGAATGGGATCTCAAATGTGCTCATGTTCCCAGCCGTTACCAAGAAACTTTGTCATGTAGCTGGGGACATGACATTGGTTAACCCCTATCAAAAGCCACAAAAACTCATAATGAGATTGCTTCAGCTATTCTCCAATGATGATGACTGGATCCTAGACCTTTTTTCGGGCACAGGTAATTTCAATTTTCATAATTTTCATTAGTCATGGTTGATTGACGCCTCTAAGTGGTTTTCTGCTGTTTCAGGAACGACTCTGGCTTGCTCCTTAAAGATGTTCAGGCACTGCATAGCTGTGGAGAAGGATGATGCTCAAGTGAGCTTCATTAGAATGAGAATCAATGGGCTGAATGAATGCCCAGATGAAGACCAAGAGGTTGGAAGGAAGCACATTGCAGACACGGAGAGATTCCAACCGGCTTCAAGGGAGCCTGTTCCCCCACTTGCAGATGAACCAGGGGACATGGCTGACCTTGAAGAGCCAATCTTGGAGCAAGAGAGGCAGGATATGTGTTCTAATGTTCCAGAGGATCCCAATATCCTTGAGCCTGAGGAAAGCTATGATCAGCTTCTATTGTAGATTCATATTACTCTTGTACTTACATAGGAAATGTAAAAAATCATTTTAATAGAAATATAATGTCCAGTTCTGCTTCCACTTTGTGTTCAGCTTGATGTATCTTGAGCATTTCTCTGATCATGAGTGAATGTTTCTTAGTATAATTTTGTTGATTATTATCTTCTCTTGGGAATGCTTTTGTGAAATGTATTTCATATTCTGTGAATATGGCCATGCATTCAAAATGAGGATCTTAACCATACAAAGGGGATGATCTTAATTGCCTTGTTAAAATGTTCCGATTTTTGCAACACATGTACTCTAATTTTCGAGTAACTTTTAATCAGCTATAATCTGTGCTTGTTGCGGTTATGGATGTAAGGAAGGAGCTTCCCGAACTCTTACTTGTACCTTCAACTCTAATCTATTGTCAAAGATCATGATGTGGGATTCTTGATCATGCTGAATAATTAGTTTTCATGGCAACAAGAATTTCATTATATCTATCTTGACTACTTGGGATATGAGATCAAGGTTCTAGTGACAATATTTACAAGCAAGAACAAGTGATGCTTTCTAGATATTGTAAAATGCCCACTTTATTGCTTGATATAATGGTCTTTAGGTAAAAAGGAAAAGAGAACATGTCTTTGTTCTCCTTTGTTGTGACTCAGTGTTCATGCCTTATTTTCAAATTTTGGAATGGTGGTACATTAGCCCTGTGGCTGGAGAAAATGAAGAAGGAGTACCTAAATGTACCACGAAGTAGAGGTATTAAAGACACAGAAGGAGACATAACAACTATGAAGAAAAAAATTTGGAAGCTAATCAATGGATTATTACAAACAATATCATTTTTACACACTTGTAATATATCCCATAAGGATCTCCATCCAGACAACATTTTGTTGCATTTTGAAGATCAACATGCTTATATCGGATTATTTGATTTTCGTAGAGCAACATATTCACCAACAAAAAAAAAATTCTGAAGCTACCTAATTTAGAAATATCAACTAGAAATGGGTGGAGTCCAAAGTACTGGTGGATTGCACCCGAATGTATATCCACTAGTCCTCCACCTTTTAATAAGAGTCAAGAGACATTTATGCTTTTGATACTCCTATTGCAAATCTTCAAATATATAGATTTCAATAGTTATCCCATTCATAAGAATGGGATTTATAAGTTCAAATATGCTTTAGAATTAGCTTCTGACAAATATGTATAAAAAAGAGTAGATGCACATGAACTACTTAGGGTATTCTCACATCTAACTTGGTATGGTTTGAAAATATCCATGACGGATGGATTAAGATCATATTGAAAACAACTTGAATTCATTTGAACTATTTGGATTAAATGGTGTATATTCATTTGCATTAAGTGGAGTAAATGTTGTGGATTCATTTGAATTATGTGGATTAAATGAATTGATATCATTTGAGTTAAGTGGATTAAACAAAGTTTATTCATTTTTACTATGTGGATTAAATGATGTGGATTTATTTGAACTATGTGGATTGAATGAAGTGGTAACATTTGAATTATGTAGATTAAATGTTGTGGATTCATTTAAATTATGTGAATTAAATGTTGTGGATTCATTTGAATTATGTGAAGTAAATGAAGTGGTATCATTTGAGTTAAGTGGATTAAATGAAGTGGATTCATTTCTAATATGTGGATTAAATGATATGGATTTATTTGAATTATGTGGATTAAATGAAGTGGTATCATTTTTGTGGATTAAATGAAGTGGTATCATTTGAGTTATGTGGATTAAATAAAGTGATATCATTTGAGTTATATGGATTTAATGTTGTGGATTCATTTGAATTATATGGAGTAAATGAAGTGGTATTATTTTCGTTAAGTGGATAAATGAAGTGGATTGATTTGTAATATGTGGATTCATTTAAATTATATGGATTAAATGAAGTGATATCATTTGAATTATGTGGATTAAATGAAGTGGTATCATTTGAGTTATGTGGATTAAATAAAGTGATATCATTTGAGTTATATGGATTTAATGTTGTGGATTCATTTGAATTATATGGAGTAAATGAAGTGGTATTATTTTCGTTAAGTGGATAAATGAAGTGGATTGATTTGTAATATGTGGATTCATTTAAATTATATGGATTAAATGAAGTGATATCATTTGAATTATGTGGATTAAATGAAGTGGTATCATTTGAGTTATATGGATTAAATGTTGTGGATTCATTTGAATTATGTGGAGTAAATGAAGTGGTATCATTTTTGTTAAGTGGATTAAATGAAGTGATATCATTAGATTTATGTGGATTAAATGAAGTGATGTCATTTGAAGTATTTGGATAAGATGAAGTGGTAACAGGATTCTTTGAGTTATGTGTATTCTTTTGAGATAAAATTAGTGTTTTTGTTTTGTAGATTTGAAAGTAAAACATGGCAAGAATGCCAGATGTGAATAATGACCTTGATCATGCTGAATATAAAAGGATTTTATCTAAGCAGAATGCTCAATTTGCGCGATGGGGATTAGCATTTTTATTCCACCAAGATTAAGAGCCACAGGGATTAGAAGGAGAACCATTATCAATGAAAGAAGTAAAAGAGTTATATCCAAATCATTTTTTTTGTGATGTTCTCTTTTGGGTCATAGGAAGGGCAAAAGAAACAACACCCTTAAAGCTTTCTGACTTACAACATAAAAGATTAGCAGAAAGTCTACTTTGGCGCTTTGCGTAAGTTGAGAGATCATTACCAAATAATAATAAAATAGCACTATATTTCAATAAAAAAGTTTTTGTACAAGATATTCTTCATCGACGTGTAGATTGGGATGATTGTCCGAAGAATGCAGGTATCAATTTGGGTTGTCCTCAAAATCGAGCAGAATTTCATAATCAAGGAAACAAAGGCCCTCTTCCTCAAAAACGGCCCTACATTTTGCTACCTGAAGAACATAACCTTATATATGATTTTTCATCACAAGGAGGAGACTTAAACAATGAAGGATTAACAATTCCTACATTATGAAGAACAATAGATGATCAACAAAAGAGGGTTGATGATCTAGAAATTCAACTGAAAAATTTATAAATTTTTGTGGATGCATGTGAGAGAAAATATGAAAGACTCTCAGAGGCATCATCATCTTTTGATTGGTTTACTAACCGATGAATTATTGAATCAACAAAACACTGAATATACAAGCTTTTCTTTGCAATCAAAGACATGACTATTGTAAAGCCATTGATTTTGCAATCGAATCTAATCAAAGTATTCAGAGTACAACATTTTCTTCATTTTGAATATCATTATCTATGACAGATACCATGTCATCTATTTCTTCCATGTATAAACCATCATTGTCATCTACATCTAAATCATGATCACTCCATGAATCATGTTTGAAATTCTCCAAAAGTTTGTTGTGCTATTGTAGAGGATATCTTGATTGGAGCATATAACAAATGCATATTACAAAACGCATATACCAATCATTAGCACGTGATACACTTAAGTGATTTCTTTGTTTTGAATAAAGAAAATCATAGGCACTCCAATTACGTTCAAAACTACTATGTGAAGTTGCTACTGAAAGCACTCTCATAGCTATATGTTGCAACTCCATTGCTTCACCTCCATACTCTTTCCACCAAATAGGAGGTGGATGCTTTTGAATCGCTTCTATGTGCCATATATCTCCAAAAGATCCTTCTTAATTTACATAAGCTACTCTTTGGTGGAATGCATCTCGACCATTTGTACTTGGAAGTAATAACTATCATGTGGCCTTGAAGTTTTCCAAGACTTTTTTGTTTGATGCTTGACCATTGATTTGACATGTTGGATCCAAAATGAATGTTGATCCATGCAAATGAGTATGCATTTGTACCCATCTTTTCTCTGCTAACCATACAATCTATGTTTTTTCTCATAGTGAAAATTGATTAAATTCTTTTGCTTATTAGTATTAACCATTCATAAAAGCTCCACAAAAGGTTTAGTGATACCGATGATTTTTTCAAGATTATGCCAAAAAGTTTGTGATTGTATAAGAGATGTAAACTTTGATACTGCAACTCGAGAAGGATACTTTTCTAGCCATGCCTCCCATCTTTGATCAACAATCATTTCTACAAGAGTTGGCTTAACTTCCAATAATCCACTAAGCACAATATAGGCAATTCCAAATCTTATGGCACAAAAAATCTGAAGTGCTTTATTGGAAGATTTTGATCGAAAGAAAAAATATGAAAATTGATGCTCTGATAAATTTGACCACATGATTTGCATCTAATGAGTTTTGTTTAATGAAAGATAATCCACCCATATCTTTCAATAATAAATTTAATGTATGAGTTGCACATGGAACCCAAGTAATGCCTTCATATTTGTTTTGAATTGTAATTCCAACACTTCAAAAATTAGAGGCATTATCCGTCACTATCATCATCACATTCTTTGGACCACCCACACATGATATAGCATGTTCATATACCTTTACAAGAAAAGCTGAACTTTTCTCTTTAAGAGAAGTAACTACAACTTCTAAAAACATGCTTTCTTTTGGACATATAATCATGGCATTAATCAATGGTTTCTTTTGACAACTTGTCTATCCATCCAATGCTATTGTACATCCATACATGGGTACATTATCGAGTATTGTTTGCTTTAAAATAGCTTCACTACTTTTTTCACTTTATCCACATACTTTATTCGCATTTTATTATAATCTGACATGGTGAATCCTTTTCGTGTAGTTGACATCAAAGCATCTTTGAAAATGGGATTAGGAATAACATTGGAATGAATCCCACATGCTCAAAATTCTTGAGTCTATTTAAGATGAAGCTCGAGACAATCTTGCTTTTCAAAAGCTACAGGTATAGTATTTTGTGATTTAGTACGAACAAAGCATGGTGACACAGTATTAGATCCACCATTTTTACTATATTTACTAAGTACACTCTTTTTAGATGCAGTTGGAGAAAATGGAGTACATGTATCTTGGTTATTCTCAAAAATAGTTTGAGAGACTTGAGTACACATATTGTGAGGATCCTCTACTATCGTTGATGCATCTACTCATTCTTGCTCTACACTTGGGCTACTTCAAAAGTACTATGAACTACTCCTACTGTTGAATCTTTTCGATGTGATACCTTGAGATTTACATTTATTTTCATATTTTCGAAATGTGCCCATATATCACTATCTAGATAAGAGCATCTTTCCACATTATTACATGTACTAAAAAGATGCTCTTTTATCTGAGTTGCATTTCCTACATAACGATGTCCATAACATTTGCATTGTATTGTGGACACTATTTTATGCTCTTGATGAACAATCACATATGATCATTCTTTTCCATTTCCCATAGTGATTGGAAATTGCTTTATGAAGACTATATCTACAAAAAGACAACATAAATAAACATCAAATAAGATATAGAATCAATGTAGAGTCAAAAAATCACAATAGATTTTATTTCTCAATCATAGACACACATACAATTACACATAACATTATGAAATAAGAATCAATATTACATCAAACAATCAATAAATTTTAATTCTCAATTATACACACACGTACATTTACATATACAATTATAATAGATTTAATTCTCAATCATACTGTATACACACACATACAATTACACATACTATTATGAAATAAGAATCAATATTGAGTCAAACAATTACGATAGAGTTTAAATCTCAATCATACACCCACATACAATTACACATACTATTGTAAAGTAAAAATCATTGTTGATTCAAACAATCACGATAGATTTTAATTCTCAATCACACACATATATACATTTACACACATTATTTTAAAGATTCAATGTTGCATCAGACAATCATAATAGATTTTAAATTCTGAATCATATGCACATAGACGTACACATACTATTGTGAAATAAGAATCAATGTTGAGTCAAACAAGCACAATAGCTTTTAAATTCCTAATCATATGCACATACACTTACACATACTATTGTGAAGTAAGGATCAATGTTGAGTCAAACAGTCACAATAGATTTTAAATTCCCAATCATATGCACATACACTTACACATTCTATTGTGAAGTAAGAATCAATGTCGAGTCAGACAATCACAATAGATTCTAAATTCCCAATCATATGCACATACACTTACATATACTATTGTGAAGTAAGAATCAA
Organism: Ceratopteris richardii; assembly: GCA_020310875.1. Classification (NCBI taxonomy): domain Eukaryota; kingdom Viridiplantae; phylum Streptophyta; class Polypodiopsida; order Polypodiales; family Pteridaceae; genus Ceratopteris; species Ceratopteris richardii. The sequence goes on from CM035406.1 coordinate 159,589,212, forward strand.
TATTGAGTCAGACAATCACAATAGATTTTCATTCATAATTTTACACTCATATGCATACACATAATATCGGATAAAACTTCATAGATATTATATACTCATACACACACATACATATACTATTGTGAAGTAAGAATCAATGTTGAATCAAACAATCACAATAGTTTTTAATTCACAAAAGAATTTATTTTTCTTTATGATTTTAATATTAATACTTAATATTTATAGAAAGAGTTTATACCTTCTTCTTTCTATGACACTGTAAGTTCGTAAAAGGGAAAGTAGCTCTTATGAAAAATGAGTATAGTTGTATTCTTTTATAAAATATTATTCGATCGAATTTATTTTGATCGAGAATATTTTGATCAAAAATATTTTCCATCAGAAACTTTTTCGATCGAAAGCGTGTTTGATAAAAAATCATTGAATTATGATGCAAAAAGTATTCAGGCATGTCGGAATAAGCTGACATGGCATCGAATAATTGAGACAAATAATAAGGGCTTACCATAAAATTCCATAATTATTCGCAAGTATATGAATTGTTGAATAACGAATAATGCAACCTAGATGATGACTTAGTTTCCTACACACTTAATTGGCTTAGAGAAGATGATAAATGGAAGACACTCATAGACTTCGTGTATTTAGCAGACTCCTTACCTGATTTTTAAAAACTTGATTCTCTTATGGTGACTAAGGACTGGAGGTAAAAAGTCAAAGGGGAGCCAAGAAAAACTCTTGTATGTAGGAAAATGAGGAAAAGGCTAACGTTATTGAGGTGGATCAAGAGGAAGAGGTAGAACCAACTACCAATAAGGCAGTCAAAGCTATCAAGAGATTCAACCAAGCCAAGATGAAGTTGAATCATCAAGAGGAAGAGGAATAGGCAGAGGAAGAGGAGGAAGATATGGAGGTTGCGGCTACTCCAATTCAAATGGATGCTTCAATCATGGCAAGCAAGGACACTATGCCAAAGATTGTTGCCAAAAGCAAATTGGGAACAATGAAAAAGGGCAAGGTAGTCAAGAGAAAGGATATAAGGAAGAGTGCTCATACTCTCCCACATACAAAGAGAGGATCACACACAAATTAAGGCAAGGAAGAATGATCTTCTTCTTCTTCTTCTATTAGATAAAGAGAATATACAAGAATGATCCTAATACAACAATACAACCAATCAAATATATAAAGAGTAGTACTTAAAGAAAACCCTAATTTTTGCTAATGAGTGAGTCAGCAAGATAACAAATGTGTTATGAGTCCTAGTAGATAAATCTGGTATAGCTCACTAAAAGTGTCCCTGATATATATGAGCATAACCACTACATATCAGAGAGATGAGAAAGTGATATGTGTCATCCTCTATCATCACACGTTGAGATTGATATCTCAATACTCCCCCTCATGCTCAATGTCATGTCATTTAATCCAAGCATCTTCCAAAACGTCTTCATCTTTTCTGCTCCTAGTGTGTTAGTGAAAATATTAGCAACTTGCTCATCTGTCTTCACATAAACAAGATCAATATCACCTGCTAAGCCTTTTCTCTGATGAAGTGATAACATACCTTGGTATGCTTTGTTCTAGCATGAACAATAGGATTTCTTGCATATTGTATGTTGCTAAGACTATCACAATAAATGATGATATGCTTTTACACTTTCGCACCTAAATTTGCAAGTAGTATCTCTAGCCATGATACTTCACATGTTGCCATTGCAACACCTCTATAATCAGCCTCTATACTTGAAAAAGCAATAGTGGGTTACTTCTTATTGCTCCATGTAACATTTGCACTCCCAAGTGAGAATAGAAATCCACTAGTAGATCTTCTATCTGTAACATTACCAACCCAATCTACATTGGTGTATCCATGAACTTGCAACTCTATGACAACTTCATAAAATAATGCATAATTCAAAGTAGCACTCACATAAAAAAGAGTGTGCCTCAAAGCATTTAAATGTGGTTTTTTGGGAACCTACATATATTGATGTTAGCAGCAGGTGTGGGCAACCACATTATTTGTAAAATGTATTTTCTATGTAATGGGGAGATGGGATTTTTTTACGGAGATCATAAGAGTTTCGAGATTTGGTAATTTTTAAGTGTTGATTCTATATTTCAAAGTGTAAAACAATGCTAAGATCAAGAAGAAGCAAAGAGTGGTTCATTGTGGTAGGATGTGCGGAAAAGGAACGAAGTCTCGTGAAGAAGACACTATGAAGTGATGTAGTCTAGAAGGATTTGATAGATGGCTTTTTTGTATTATGAGACATAACCATATTGTATTTCAGAATGATGTACAAGTGGTCTGATTAATTAAAGAGTACCATTCTTATCGAGATCACTTTCTTTCTAAAGTTATCTGTGAGTACGTCTTTCGTTATTATGCACTGTCACTATTTTGGAAGTATTACGTGATACAGTTTAAGTCAAGAGCATAAAAACATGTTATGACTATAGTATTATAGTCATAATCCCTCTTCGTGATCCCATTCCTTTGGAAATTTGGTGCTGTATTTCATTGAAGTATAGTTTTGGCCAAACATTTGACAACCACGATGGGATGGGGTCGGTGATAAATCATAGCATAGAGTATTTTGATGCCATTGCGAAGTGGTAAGGAGTACCTGAAAAGTAATTCCCATCAATAGTATTTGTATGAGTTTGTTCAGCAGACTATAGCAACATTAAAAGTTGAAGACATTACCCTCATGGACGTAGTCAATATCCCAGAAGAATCGCTATATTGGGTGGAAAACGGAGTGCTACCTCCAAAACTCCTATAGGAATGGATCTTTGAGTGGAGCGATGGCAAGTTAGCCAAGGCCTCATGGCAATACAACAGAGCTGACCAGCTGAGCCACCAACAGGAAGGAGAATAGCCTGCGAAAACAGGCCAAAGTCGTAGTAGTGAATCCCACCTGAAGTTGGCTTTAGATCTAGTTCCTTTGACTCAATTTGGTACATTACACGAGTTCGAAGACCCGATATCACAGAGAAATCAATTGCTAGGGTTGAATTATATTCATTTTTATGGAAGAACAGACGAAGACTTGGATGTGCACATGCACACATTCGAAAATCAATATATCTGTAATCATCACAACTTACAAGATGATAACCATAAGTTTCAGGTAGTCCAAGCTATGTTGGCAAGTGATGTAATTAAATGGCTCATCAAGTATCCTCCAAATCATTTCTCATCCTATGATGAGTTAAAAGAGTCTTTCTTAGAATGATTCCAGACCACCAAGAGCATTTCAGAGCTCTATGATGCAGAAAGGAACGGTAGAACAATACGTGTCAAGACTTCAGATCCATGATGTGGTATTTTCTGACAGACAAATGTCCTTCAAAAGAAATGCTGCAATAAGTTTTTATTGACAGACTTCAACCAGCTATTAAAGAGAATATTTACATGTATACACGGACCAAACTCGTACACTTGACCAAATAATCAATTTAGTGACAAGGATGGATTAAAAAATACATTTGGACAATCTAGGCTCTAAGAAGACCAATCCAATGATGAAGAAAAGTACAAATCGAGTGCAACATTTGTATTGTTTATGGTGCAGGAATGTGGACCACATTATGACAGATTGTGTGTTGAATTAGGTATTTTGTCCAATCTGTAATAAGAATAATCATAGTTGGGAAGAATGCTAATTTAATGCAAGGAACAAATTAGTAACTTCCCCACAAGTAGATGTTCATTCCTTCATGGAAAGAAAATTTGACAGGATACAAGCCACCAGTCCGCTCTGGACAATGGCAGGACAACCAAGATGTTAGGGTATTGAGACCACCGCAATACTCAAGTCCACAATAAGTTCCGAAACAAAGGCAAGGGTTTTGATAGAATTTTTGAGAATTCAACAGAGGCCAGAGGTTTGGAAAACCTGGCCCAAGTAATTCAGGGAATCGACGGATACAATGTCAATTTTACTTGCAATATGGACATAGAAGATGGGAATGTGAAGAAGTCAAAGAATACAATCAACAAAAATAGAAGGCTAAGCTTAAGGCACCTATGGATAATGTGGTGAACTTAGAATATTTGGAACCCTCAGCATCGGTGGTCACTAGGTCGCATCAGGAATATCAGAGTGACTAGAAATCAGATTATCTAGTACTAGCAAGGCATAAGCAAAGATTTAAGAAAACAGTACAATGGGCCTAGGAGTACTCACCGCATTATGTAGATCCCAAGTTGGTCCCAACAGAACCCTATAGTAAAGAACGACAAAGTAACTGTGATAAGAAAATTATTAAACCCACTCTAGATATAAATGAAATAGGTAAGTAAAGGAAGAATTTTGGACCTCTAGTTGAATCTGTTCCAGAAGTTTAGCCATCATTGGCTAATGGTCAAAAGATTGCAATGAGAGTTTCGAACAAGTGTTCTTGATTATGATGGAACCAAGGCGATCCAGATCTCCAGGCATCGCAAGACGATACTTCTTGTGAGTTATTGCAAGATTCATATATTAAGTTATCACTAGGAGCCTTATCGAAACTCATTCTGGCCTTTTGAAATCAATTATTGACGTACTTAGAGGAAAGATATTCACCATCTTTGAGTCTGGAATCCTCGGTTTTGATGGTAAAAGACATTCCAAATAGAATAGTGGACTATGCAGTTCCCACAACTATGGTTAGGTATAAGAACAAAGCCATCCCCAAGGTCCTGATCCATGGCGGATCAAGTATTAACATCACTCCTACAACTACATGCAAATAGATGGGTTGGAACACTATTGAGCAAGCCCCATTTTTTGTCCAAATTGTAGATCATTCATGCGTACCCAGTGGGGCTGATTAAGGACATCCCTATCAAAATTTCACAGGTGCTGTTCAATATTACATTTGTAGTGCTGGAACTTAAAGGGCAGAATCTAGATTATAATTTATTTTTGGGACGACCCTGGCTACAGAATGCTAAAGTCTGATAGAATTGGGATGAGAAGACTATCACATTCAGGAAAGGACATGCAAAATTTTTAGTTCCGTTAGAAGAGGAGCAATACTGTTTTCCAGATCATAAACCCATATTGGTGGAACCTCCTCACATGCTGGACGGCCTAGAAGATGAAGAGCAAAAATTCCTGGAAGCCAATAGAGATCTCTTATCCTTCAGGGTTATGGATGTAAATGCAGTCGTCAGTCTAGACTGGGATACCATAGCACCCACTGTCTGCACAGAAACCATGGAATTAGAAGAAGGGGATATTGCAGACTCGGTAATGAAGGTCCCAATGGAGTTTGGGAAAATTCGGATTGAAGAGGATTCATTAGAGGTCGTGAATCTTGGTAGTGCGAAAGATCCAAAGCTAGTCCAAATTTATTCAGAGCTCGCTCTAGAGTTTCGGATGGTGCTGATTGCTCTCCTACAATAATATAAAGAAGTCTTTGCATGGAAGTATTCTGATATGAAGGGTCTTGATCCAAATTTGTATCATCATCAAATTCCACTTAAACCAGATGCTATCCCAGTCATGCAACAGAAATACAGGATCAATCCAAACTTTGCGGAGTAGGTGAAGCACGAGCTAGATAGATAAATCAAAGTGGGATATATTGTACCTATCAAGAATTCAAAATGGGTCTCTCTAATTGTCATCATCCTGAAGAAGAACAAGCAACTAAGAATCTGCATGGATTATAGAAAGCTGAGTGCAATGACAATACTGGATCCTTTTTCATTGCCATTTTTGGATAGTATGCTTGATGAGGTAGCCGGTCGTGAAATGTATTCTTTTCTTGAAGGTTTTAATGGGTACAATTAAGTTCAAATGGTCAAAGCAGATATACCTAAACAACTTTCATTATGAACTGGAGAGTTTTTGCCTGTACTATCATGTGGTTTGAATTGCAAAAACATCGAGCGCTTTCCAACAATGTATGCAAAAAATCTTCGCTTCGTACCTTACTACTTTTATGCGTTTTTTTTTTAAATGATGTTTTCGTTTTTGACAAGATGACTGCATATCTAGAACATTTACATGCTTATTTTGAGTCATGTAAAAAGGTACAACTCTGTCTTAACCCAAACAAATTCACTTTTGTGATTAAGTGCGGCAAATTGCTGGGACACATCGTTTCAAAAAACAAAATTGTAGTGGATCTAGATAAGGTTAAGGTCATCATGGAAACTCCAACATCTTGAAACCCAAAAGAAGTTCTCTGGTTTCTTTCGTAGCTACAATGGCATGGCCGAGATCTGTGCGGACTGGCACATATTGCCATCCCATTGAATAAGTTAGCCCATATCTGACGAGCGGAGTTTGTATGGATAGAGGAAGCCCAAATTGCCTTCAAGTGATTCCAAAAGACATTAACCACTGTGCGAGTTCTAAAAGCTCCAAACTGGAACCAACCTTTTCACGTGTTTGAGGACACTTCACATAAAGCTGTTGGTAGTGTACTAATGTAGAAGGAGGGCCGAAATTGGTTCGGACTAGTCTACTATGCTAATCGCCGCTTAACCAATGTAGAACAAAACTATTATACAACAAAGCATGAATGTTTGGGCTCATCTACTCAATTACAGAAATTCCACCATTATTTACTTGGTAAATCTTTCATCTTCCATGTCAATCACAGTGCTTTGCTGTATTTGGTGAAGTAGCAAAACTTGTTGGGATGACTCGCAAGGTGGGTCCTCTTGTTGCAAGAATTTGAGTACGACATTGTTCATTGTCCCTGTGCAAGTCATGCCATTGCAGATTTCCTATCTTACATCGATCATGGAGAACCCCCAAAAGGTGTTGATGATACTCTCTTGGATGCAAAAGTCTTCATGGTGGCCGAAATCGAAAATACTCCTCAGACCTCTCCTACTTGGTATGAGAAAATGTTAAGTTTTTTGGAAAATGGGATTGCTCCATCTCATTTGTGATCTACAGCTCGAAAAAACTGGGCCTTCAAAGTCATAAGTTTACTATTTTGGGTTAGTTGTATCACAAGGACCCGACTGAAATTTGGTTACGTTGCATATCTCCACATGAGGTGTCGGCAATCATTATCGAAGCTCATGCAGATGAGGCCGGTGGGCATTTTAGTCATCTAATTACAGTCTAAAGAATCCAACAAGCCAAACTGTAGTGGCCTACCATGTATGCAGATATTCACGATGCAGTGCGGAATTGTAACCCGTATCAAAGAACTGGTGAATCTCACATCAGTCATCATTTTCCACTGCAACCAATTCTTCCATTAGAACCTTTCCAGAAATGGGACCTGGACTTTATTGATCCAATCAAACCACCATCAAGTAGAATAGGAGCTCTGTATATTTTGACTTATACAGATTATTACACTCAATCGGCAGAAGCCTGGGTGACCAAACAGGCTACAACACGAACAATAACAAAGAAATTCCAGAACAACATCTTTCCTCGGTATAGACGTCCTTTGGAATTAGTGTCCGATAGGGGAACTCATTTCTTGAATCAATTAATTTCAGAACTCACTTTGGAGTATCATATTAAACACAAATTTAGTTCTCCCTATTATCCATGAGCAAACTGATTCGCCGAAAGTGCCAACAAGGTCTTGCTCCACATGCTATAGAAGATGCTACTGGATTTGATGGATCAATGTGAAATTATTCTTCCCACTATGCTCTCGGCGTACAGGACTTCCTACAAAGTTTCAATTGGAAGCACACCTTTCAAATTGCTTTAAGGACAGGAGGTGATTCTTCCATTTGCGTTTGTAGTACCGAGCCTCCGAATTGTGGTCCAGAAGTGATTGGTTATGAAAAACTCCTTTTCTTATCGAATGGATCAGTTGAGACAACTAGATGAGCATCGATATCATAGCTTTTTATTATTGCAAGAGGTCCAGAATCGTTAGAAGAAATGGCATGACCGAAATTTACGTACAAAGAATTTTTGGCCCTAGGATCTAGTATTGTATTTCCATTCCAAGATGAAGAGAAAAATGGGGAAACTTAAATTATGGCGGATTGGTTTGTTCTCGATTCACGAGCTTTGTGGTCTAAGTTCCTTCCGATCATCCACGCTAGCAGGCAAACTATTGCCAACAGTTGTTAATGGGTTTGAACTACGGCCCTATCAGACTTTCAAAGGGTAAATTTCAGTACACCAATTCATTAAAAAAAGGTATATATATATATATATATATATATATATATATATATATATATATATATATATATATATATATATATATATATATATATATATATATATATATATATATATATATATACATATATATATATATATACATGCATACATACATAAATAAGATAGATTTTCTACAAATAAAAAATACATAATCATGCATTAAACGATAATAATCATTGGAGTAACAATATGCATGCAAGATGTAGACGTAATCAACAATGATGGTGGCTATAACATTTAGAATCTGGTAGTGCAATTCTTATTTTGCGAGCTACGTGAGTGGAGTTAAGATACCATTTAGGGTAATAATGATGCAAACCTGATGCTCCCAACACAGAAATGAAGGCCATAAAAGGTTGAGGGCCAAGCCTAATCTGGCCTATTTGGCTAAGTTGCAAACAAAGTGAGCAAAGGGATTAGAGCATCAATATACAAAAACTATTAGCAGATGCTGGAGTAGTGTAGATATGGTAGTCATATTCTCTGATTGCCATCTGTGAAACATACAAGAGAGATTATCCCAAGAATAAAAGGATTGGTTCGAGTGTAGAGAACTGCTACATTGTGCAATATTGGATTGGAGGAGTATTCATCCCAATCCACATGACAAAGATATCACCAAAGAGATAGCTCGACAAACAAATGAAAATGAGATCAATATTCAAGAGATTAGCTTGTGGATAGGGTAGGAAACCTTTCACTTATCACCAACTTTGATTGCCAAAAGATTTCATGTGGCTAGTACGAGAATCATAGAAAGTACTAGACCTGTAGATGTACCAAAAATCTGTGGGTTGCTTGGAAAACCCTGCTCTAGCGAATATCAATTTGCACAACTTTTAGACGATAATCCACTTAAACTAGGATCACTTTTAACGATGATGATTATAAACCTGCAGGCAAAGCATTATGGAGTATCTCAATAGCTCTTTGCATTGATGAAGGAATCGGCTAAAACACAAGTAAATTGGGCCAAAATTATTTTCTAGAAATTAAAGAAAGAGCTGCGAAGACTCTTCAGGCGGTCTAGAAGAGAAGCTAACGCAATAGTGGACTCAAAAGTGGGATTCATATTTACTTTGTTATTTATCGAAAGTCTAGTATTATTACCTTAAGAATACACAGTATGCACTATGAAGGTCTTCCTTCAAATTTTAAAGAAAAGGGATGCAAAGCGGAAACCAGTGGAAGGAAATTCGAAGAACCGGATGGAGAATGATAGAGATGAAGAAGAGGAGTCCCGGAGGCAACAGGTGGAGGAGAACCAAGGAAGAATGTAAGAGGAAGGCCAGAGAAGAAGCTAAGAGGAAGGAAAGTGAGGAAGGGGCAGCCACAGGATGAATGGAGGAAGAAAGAAGGAAGCAGTAGGAAGAAGAAGCATCTAGGAGAAGAGAAGGGTAAGAAAGAGAAAAAAGAGCTACGGAGGAAGAAATATGTAGGCAACAAAAATAAGAACAAGGGGACCATACGGAAGAAACATTTGGAAAGATTTTGGTATATTACACTCATTTTCTTCTTCTGGATTTAATGATAGGTGGAAACAGAATGACAACAAGGTAACGCTTCCTCCAGTAAGACGTAGTGATTATATTTACCCCTGGATGTATAATAATGAAACAGTTCGTCCGAAACTTCTTGGTGACCTAGCTAGAGGAATTCAGTGGAGTGCAGTCAAGTTGGAAGAGTTTCAGAGAAAATATAACATCATGATTTTAGAAAAAGATAAGTGGCTAGCGGAGAAAGCGAAAATGAATGAAGAAATTAGCTGATGTAGAACAAGTAAGAACGGAGAGTGCAAGAAGAGATAGTGCAATTCAAGGAGAGATGATGGAAGAGCTGAATGAAGTTGTAGCAAAGAATAATACACTAAAGGTAACTATTGAAAAAAAACCAAAGATTATAGCTCTTCTTCAAGCCAAAATAGGACAAACCCAGAAGGCACAATAGAAGTTGAAGAAAACTAATAAAGAATTGGTAGCTAAACTATAGAAGTCGGAGCAAGAGATTTAGAAGTTAAAGACAAAGGTCAAGGAGTAAAGTGAAGAAATCCAAAGGCAAAGTATTTCAACTGTAGAAGTGGAAGAGAGACTGGAGGTGCGGAACTCTGAATTCGTAGCTCTTAAAGAAAGACACGAAGCTGTCCAAGAACAATATGATATAGTGTCTTCACAGCTGGTTGGAGTTCTAGAATTGGAAAGACAGATCAATGAGTGGAAGTAGCACTCTGCCAATGCAAACATAGTTTTGGAAGATAAAGAAGTGGAGGTGGAAAAGTTAAAGAAGGATGCCTCAGTTTCGGAGTTAGCTCACAAAGTAAAGTTAGATGAAGCAAAGAAATTAAAACAAAGTTATGTAAATAAGTTATTTGATGTAACTATAGATTTCGATAATCTATTAGAAGGATTTTAGAAGAGAATATAAGAATTAGAATTAGCCACAATTAGTTGTAGAAGTGCAAGACAATAGGTATTAGATTCAAAGGAACTTTTTGAAGCAGAGATCAAACTTGCAGAAGAAAATATAGGAGAGATGTTTAATGAGCTACGGTATGATATAGAAAGAATAATGTTCTGAGAAATGCAAAACCATGATGATTATTTGTAATATTTCATTTTGTAATTAGTGGGTTCAAATCCTCCATGTGTGCCAGTGTTAGCAGTCGCTGTGGACGACCACATTAGCTATAAAATGTATTTTCTATGTAATGAGGAAATGGGATTTTTTTACAGAGATCACAAGAGTTTCTGGAGTTGGTAATTTTTAAGTGTTGTTTGTATATTTCGAAGTGCGGAACAGTGCTAAAATTACGAAGAAACCCAAAGTGGTTCATTGTGGTATGGTGTGCAAAAAAGGAACAAAGTCTGGTGAAGAAGATGCTACAAAGCGGTGTAGTCCAGAAGGATTTGATAGATGACTTTTTGCACTATGAGGTGCAACCATATTGTAATTAAAAAATGATGTACAAGCGGTCTTATTAATTACAGAGTACTCTTCTTATCGAGATCACTTTCTTTCAGAAGTTGTCAGTGAGTACAACATCTTTCGGTATTTTGTAGTCTCACTATTTTGGAAGTATTGTGTGATATGTTTAAGTCAGGAATGTAAATGTGTGTTATGACTGTAGTATTATAGTCATAATACCTATTCCCGATCCCATTCCTTTGTAAATTTAGTGATGTATTTCATTGAAGTATACTATTATCCAAACACTAACTTAGGAGTCCTATAGGATAGCTTAGATCATGTCTTATAATTGTGAGATATATCAAACTTCCCATAATTTTCATGTATATAGTAGCATTTTCTAATGTTTCACTTGATATAGTATCCAACTTTAAATTCAAATCGAATGGCACAGAAATTTAATTACAATCATCCATACTATACTTTTTCATCATAATCAAGGCATATTGTCTTTGAGACATCCATATACCTATTTTTGCATGTATAAACGCAATGCCCAAAAAATCGCATACCACACCAAAATCTTTCATGTTGAATTCTTGCATAAGGATTTGCTTTACCTCTTTAATGGTTTCTTGATTGTCACCACTTGAAAGAGCTTGGAGAAGCTTGTAGGAGATAGAAAAAATGAGTTGCAAAGCGATTTAGTTTGGTCTAGCCACCCAGCACAAGACCAGCCCTTGAGCTTATGGAGACTCAAATAGACCTTATAGGCATGCGATAAGTGCAATAAAATGCACTATGTACGTTGGAGCATCAAGGAGAAAGATTCGATACAAAACAAATAGGTTTGCGCATCGACTAGCTCAAAAAACGTACTATCTTCGGAAGAGACAATGAACTTCAAATACTCATAGCAACCAGCGTGATTACAATTAGAAAGAATCCTTTTATGGGAGTGATACACATAGGGTTGAGTGTATGTAATGCACAAGGTTATAAGGAATAGGCAAAATATGCTACATGAATGTATCAAACACTCAACGGTGGTACCTCCTATTTTTCACGAATACCTAGAGATTGAACCCAAGCCAGAAACACTAAGATTTCAACCAATCTACTAAACCAAATGATATGGAAATTTATGAGCCTAAGATAGAAACTAATAACTTCCCAATGAACCATGTTTCATCCAATTTGGAGCTTTGTGGAGAGAGCAGGAACCTCTGCAAACTTACACTTGGTGAAGAAGATGATGCAGAAAAATGAAGGAGCAAGACAATGATGGTCACAAGTGTATGTATATTGCTTCCATGTATGTTACTCCTTCAATCTAGGAAAAGTGAAGATCTAGTTCGATCTACTTTTGGGTGATTGATTGCTTGATTGATTACAAATCAACTACCACAAATTCATGGAATTTTGGCTCCCTCCTTCCACTTTTACATGTGTAAAGCTCAAGGCCTTTACAATGGTAAAAGATCCATAAAAAATCTTAAAACAAAAAACAATAAGTGAGCAAAAGTAAAAGAACCCTCCAAGGGATATTCTTTTGACATAATCCAAGAGATAGCTTTTGATGTAGATCGAATCCACCTCAAGCATAGTGTAAGCATGATGTTCTATTAGCTCCCCCTCAAGCTAAAGTATGCTTGAATCTTCATTCTCTAATAGGTTGAATACCTGCCATAGCTTTGTATCTACAAAGCTTCATTCCATCAAGTGCCTTCATCATCATATCTGCTACTTGCTTTTCAGCTGGAACAAATAAAATGTCAATATCATTTTCCATGAGCTTCTCCTTGACAAAGTGATAATGAACCTCTATGTGCTTGGTTCTTGCATGAAAATAGGGTTTGCTGCTAGATGCATGAAACTTACATTATCTCCAAATATATGAGGTTTGGAACTCACAAGTCCCAAATCTATATACAATGCTTTTAACCATATTGCCTCTTGAGTTGTTATGGTCAAACCTTTGTACTCTCCTTTTGTTGAGGATAAAGCAACTTTTGGTTGCTTCTTGGAACTCCATGACACTAGCTTTGAACCTACAAATTCTTAGTAACTAGAGGTACTTCTTCTATCATCCTTAGCTTGTGCCCAATCTGCATATGAATAGATTTTGATATCCAAATCTAAAGAGTAAGGATAGAATATATGTTCATTGATTGTACCTTTGAGGTACTTAAGTACTCTCTGTTGCATCCATGTGTGGTCTTCTTGGTGAGTGCATGAATTGGCTTAGCACTCCGACACTATATGAGATGTCTGCCCTTGTATGAGTAGTATATATCAAGCTACCTACCAAGCTTTGATATTCTTTAATGTCTTCAATTTTCTCACCTTCATAAACACTAAGTTTATGATTCATCTCCAAAGGTGTACCTATAAGTTTAGTGTTCTCCATTTTGATCTTAAGATGTAGATCTTGAATGTATCTTCTTTGAGTCAAGTACATTCCTTCATCTATGTATATCACCTGCATACGTAGGAAATATGTGAGCTCACCTAAGTCACTAATTTTGAGCTCCTCTTGCATGTGTCTCTTGATCCTTTGAATGCCATTCAGATAATCATCTCTGACAATAATATCATCTACATATACACATAGATAGATCACCTCATTGTGATCCCGTTTGATGAATAGAGAAGGATCTGAGTTGCTAGGTTTGAATCCTTGATCTTGAAGGTATGTAACCAACCTGTAATTCCAAGCTCTAGGATCTTGTTTCAATCCATATAATTCTTTCCTAAGTTTGCAAACCTAAGATGGATGATTAGGGTTTTTAGAACTTGGTGGTTGTGATATGTATACCTCTTCACTTATCCAACCATTTAAGAATGCTTCCTCATCTTTGCAACTGGTGAGAATGTTTCCTCATAGTCTATATCATGAGTTTGTGAGCATGCTTTAGCAACTAATCTGGCCATGTACTTGCAAACTTATCCATCTGAGTTTCTTTTAACTTTATATACCCATCTCCAACCAATTACCTTTTGATTCAGTGACATTGGAACCAAATCCCAAGTGTACATCTTCTTCAATGCATCTATTTCTTCTTTCATGGCCTTTTCCCAATTAGGGTTTCCCTTTGCCTCTTCATAGGTTGATGGTTCTTTTCAGATTGAATCTTTTACCAAGTAGATTGAATGCTTTGTAAGAAACGTGGAATCATATCTATACCTTTTTGGTTGTTTCTTCTCTCTTACTGATCTTCTAAGTGCTTTCTTGGAGCATTCTCCAACCTCTTTCATCTTTGCTTTGTCTCTTGACTTCCATAGTTTGTAATCCTTTTCTCTTTCGTCTTGGTCATCATCTGTATCACTTATTGGATATTAGACCTGTGTATCATGCTTGCTTCCTAATTGATGAGAATCAAAATCAAGACCATATGGTAGAGTTACCTTTTGTTTGTCTTCATCATACCAAGACCTGTGTTCTTCAAACACAACATCTCCACTTGTAGCGAATTTCTTGGTTGAAGGATTATAAAACCTGTAACCCATCTGAGTTGAGTCATATCCAATAAACAGTGCCTTTGTTGCCCTTTAATCTAGCTTACCTTTTATTTGTGATGGTACATGAACATAAGCTAAAAAACCAAAAACTTTGCAATGTCCAAGACTAGGTTTTCTTCCATGCCATGCATCATAAGGATTCATACCTTGAAGTAATTTGGATGGTAATCTATTGACAAGGTACATAGTAGTTGAAATAGCCTTTTCCCATAGATAATGTGGCAACTTCTTCTCTTCAAGGATTGTTCTGGCTGATCCAACCAATATCTTGTTTCTCCTCTCTGCAATTTGATTTAGTTCAGGAGAGTGCCTAGTAGTCACTTCCCATTTGATACCTTTATCCTGCAAGAACTCATTAAACTCTTTGGAGAAGTATTCTCCCCCTCCATCAGATCTGAGCTTCTTGAGTGATCTACCTGTATGATTCTCCACATGTGCTAGTTACTTTTGAAGCAATCAAACACTTCATTCTTACTATTGATAAAGTATAGAATAGTCCATCTACTATGGTAGTCAATAAATGAGACATAATACCTTGATCCTGACAATGAAGCTTCTTGACTTGGTCCCCATACATCTATATGTACTAAGTCCAATAAGTTGTTGTGGATGTAGCCTTTGTTGTTGAATGGTTGTCTTTGTGCCTTCCTAATCTGACATGCATCACAACTATTGATCATGTGTTGCTTTGATATGTTCGATAGTCCTAGAACACTTTGATCCCTGCATATATCCTTCAGGGTTCTTTCATTCACATCAGAAAGTCTCTTATGCCACACTTCAAGTTCACCTAGGGTTTGAGAACCAAAAGTGAATAGAGCTATGTTCCTAGATTCTCCTACTTCAAAAGTAAAGAGCCTACCATGCTTCTCACCTCTGGCTATCTTCCTGAAGCCTCGACATGGATATTCCACAAAAGCTCCATGTTGGGTGAACCTAACTTGCAAGCCTTTTTCAACTATTTGGCCTACACTTATTAGGTTTTTAGTGATAGTGGGTACATAGAGAACCTTATTGAGAATGTTTATCCTGCCATTGGAAGCTTTGACATTACCAATCTTCTCCACATTGTGCATTGTGTCATCCCCTATTTGAACTTCATGCCTATGCTTTGGACTTTCCAAATCAGATAGAAGAGCAATGTTGCCTGCAACATGGTTTGAACATCCAAAATCTATTTAGAACAAATGATCATCGTCTTTACCTTTTTTGTGGCTTAGATTCATGAGAAGCAATGAGTCTTCATGCGGTTGATCTTCTGAATAATTGTTGAAGTCCCTTCTATTATAGACTCTATTGTTATTGTTGAAGTTGTGTCCACCTCCGCCTCTATTGCTGCTATATCCACCTCTTCCACTTCCTTTCTGGGTCTTCCCATTGAACCAACAATTGTGAGTGATGTGGTTGGTCTTATCACAGATGGCACAAGGTTGAACATTTTGACCTTTGGCTTGGTCATGCTTTGTTCCTTTCTTCTTCCATTTGCACTTGCTTTTGCTCGCGAAGTTGGCTTGGGAAGTCTCCTCTTCATCTTCTTCTTTCTTCTTGCCTTTCAACTTCTTATCCTTCTTATCTCCATATAAAGCACTAGTTGAATTACCATGATAGGAGTTACCTTCCTTTATGTATTGTTGGCCTCTTGATTGAAGAGTTGTCCAAGAAAGATATTGAAGTCTGGAGTTTGCACATCCATGATGAGATCATAAGCCGTGGTGAAAGATTGCCATTGCTTATCACTTTGAATCCCATGGAGAACTTTCCTCATGATAGCCTCTTCTTCAATTAGTTCTCCAATGGATGCTAACTGATCTGCAACATCCTTGACCTTGGTAACAAACTCTGTGATGGTTTGCTTAGGTGTCTTCTTCATTTGCTTAGATGATTCTTTGTTGCTTTTCTACTAGCAGAAAAGAAAGTCTCGAGGGCATCCCAAGTCTCTTGAGATGTCTTGCGTCCTCTAATATGTGGTATAGAAAGTCAGATATAGAGTTTAGTATGTACGACCTTGCTTGAGCATCCCTTGCACACCAAAGTGTGAGCTTATCTATCTCCTCTTGTGTAGGTCCTCCTTTGGATCTTGGAATAGGCATAACTTCATCACCTTCTACAATTCCATAAATATTTCTATGTTGTAAATAGGCCTCCATTTTGATTTTCCAAGCCACGTAGTTGTGTCGATCAAGCTTCTTGATCATTGAGGCAAAGCCGTCACCCATCTTAATCTAGCTCGGATACCACTGAAAGAACTTGGACAAGCTTGTAGGAGGTAGAAAAGTGAGTTGCAAGGCGATGAAGTTTGGTCCAACCACCCGACAGAAGACGGACCCTTGAGCTTATGGAGACTCAAATAGACCTTATAGGCATGCAATAAGTGCAATAAAATGCACAAACTTTGGAGCATCAAGGAGAAATATTTGATACAAAATGGATAGGTTTGCGCATCGACGAACTCAAAAAGGAGTGATACACATAGTGTATATAATGCACAAGAGTATAAGGAATAATCAAAATATGCTATAGGAATGAATTAGACACTCAACGATGGTACGTCCTATTTTTCAGGAATACACAGAGATTGACTCTGAGATAGAAACACTATGAGTTCTCCTAATCTACTGAACCAAATGCTATGAAACTTTATAGACATAACCTTTCCAATGAGCCATCTCACATCCAATTTGGACCTCTATAGAGAGATCAGTAGCCTCTGCAGCTTACTATTGGTGAAGAAGATGATGTAGAAAATGAAGGAGCAAGACAATGATGGTCACAAGTGTATGTATATTGCTTCCATGTATTTTACAAGTAATTTGAAGTCTTTACATAAACTCTAGAAGTGATCCATGACTTCTACAAGTGAAGTTTGAATTCAAATGAAGATGGCAAGAGTTGTTGGAAGGAATCAATTCACTTTCCTATAATCTAAGAAAAGTGAAGATCTAGTTTGATCTATTTTTGCATGATTGATTGCAACTGAACTACCACAAATTCGTGGAATTTGGGCTCTCTCTTTCAACTTTTACATGTGTAAAGCTCAAGGCTTTTACAATGGTAAAAGATCCATGAAAAATCTAAAAAAAAAACAGTAAGTGAGCACAGTAAAAGAACTCTCCAATGGATATTCTTTTGATGTAATCCAAGCGACAACTTTTGATGTAGATCAAATACACCTCAAGCATAATGTAAGCTTGATGTTCCAACACCACCTACAATCAAGTTATCAACATAAATAGCCATAATGATGCCATCATCATCCTTCCTCACATATAATGAGTGATGCGCATCACACATAGAAAATCCAATGGAGGTTAATAATGTGAAATCCTTGCATGCCAAGCATGAGGGACTTATTTAACCCCATATAAAGCCTTTTTCAGCATGCAAACGTATTTTGGTCCATGTATACTTCTTCTTGCAACTCACCAAGTAAGAAAGAATTCTTCACATCCATCTAATGCAAAATCCATCCTTTTGTTGTAGCCAATGCAAAAAGTGCTTTGATAGTAGCCATTTTAACTACGTGGCTAAAAGCTTCCTCATAATCAATGCCATACGTGTGTGCATATCCATTTGCTACCCATCATTCTTTATAACTGCTTATGCTACCATCAAATTGCGATTTACCTTGTATACCCACTTGCAACCTATGGCTTTCTATCCTTGTGGCAATGGAACCAGATTCCATGTTTTATTTCCGTAAAGTGCAGCCATCTCGTGATCCATTGCTTTTTCCCAATCTGCATTTCCAACTACATCTTCAAAACAAGAAGGTGCAACATCTTGTATTACCTTGTTCACGTAGGCACAATGATGAGACATGTAGCTATGATACATCAATTGTTGCATTGAATTTTGCATCCTTTGAAATCTTCTCGTTCTTGGGTCACTTCTTCTTGTTGTATCATCTACATATGCCTTTCTTACTTCTGGAGTCATCACAGAGGGAACTCCAAGTTCCTCATCAAGGCTTTTTTTTGAACTACTTGATTGTCCATGAATGTCTTCAAACCTGAAGATGTTTTATGATTAGCAAAAACCTTTTCTTTACCTTTCTTGGATGTAGTTGATGAAATTGATATACTAAAATTTTCACACAATCTTCCACTCCATGGGTTTGAGTTAGAACTATTGCTTGGTGGCATATCAGGTCCACTAAGAACTTGAGATTTTGCACTTGCATTTTCAACATTTCCTTTGTCATTTGATTGAAGATAAAGTCCTTCTTTGGCATCTACATAAAAGTTTGAAATCTCATCAAACACCACATCTCTACTTACCTTGCCCTATCATGTGAGTAGGTTGTAATAGTTATATACTTTTTTCTCAAGGAAATACCCAATGAAGATATATTTTTTGGTTTTGTATCAAGCAAAGCAGGTTTATCCCACTAGAAGGAGAAGAAAGAAGGTCAATAAGGGTAAAACATCCAATCTCAAGGCTTATCTTTGCTATTTATATTTCTAGGCATTATGCTTTCATCTCAAGGGTTATCAAAGACCATGAGCCTTCTACCTATCAAGATGACAAGGACACAAAGGACTACAAGAAGCTATGGAGGAAGAGTACAAAGCCTTTGAAGAGAACAACATTTGGAGTCTATTTTGAAGGCAAGAAGGGATGAAGACAACTAGCAACAAGTGGGTGTATAAAGTGAAGAGAAATTTGATGGTTCAATTGTTAGGTACAAAGCAAGGCTTGTTGCAGATGGATTTGTCAATCCTATGGGATTGACTATAAAGAAACATTTAGTTCAGTTGTAGAGATGATGACATTTAAGGAAATTGTAGGTGTTGTCACATCTAGGAGGTGGCTAGTATGTCAATTGGAGGTGAATAATGCATTCTTAATGGTGATTTGTAGGAGCTAGTCTACATGACTCAACCATTAGGGTTTGAAAACCTTAAATATTCAAATTTTGTTTGCAAAGTTAGGAAAGAATTGTATGGTTAAATGCAAGACCCTAAGGCATGGAATCAAAGGCTTGTGGAATATTGGTGCAGGTGTGGATAGAAGAGAAGTAATCCATACCCTTCCCTATAGCTCAAGAGCAAAGGAGGACTAGTTTTCTACATATGAATATATGTGGATGACTTGGTCATAATAGGAAGTAATGATGCATATATAAAGTAGATCAAGGCCAAGCTTTGCAAGAAGCAAACACATTGTCACTTCATAAGAGAGAACATACTAAAAAAGGAAGTGGACATCAAGCACATCAACAAAAAGGTGAAACTATTAGATATCATGAGCAAATTCGTGGAAGAAGATCAAGATCAACCTTAACTTGAAGGAGATCAATGAAGACTAGCACTTGAGCTTGAGAGGGAGTGTTAGAAATTTACCAAGATCAATTGTGTGAACCAATGTTAAATTCAAGTGCCGCATCACCTCAAATTTTGGTAAAGAATCCAACCACATCTCCATGAGTTTTTTAGTTGAAGATTCCATATAACTTGATGGAGAAAAGTCAAGGATTTTGGATGCATCATATAAGCAAGAGATTGGAAGAAAGTTTTGCTATCCTCTAGCATCTCCTTGACACTTGCAGGCTCTCATTCAGAGTGTATACTCTAGGTCTAAGCTACCCGTAGCTAATCTAGCCCCCTTCTAGCTAGAATTTTCTCTTAGGCAAAGATCTTTGTTCATCTATATCTTACTTGCTTTTTACATAGGCAAAAAATCTCATCTTGCTCCTATTCTTGTAAGCTTTCTTTTTTAGTATAATCTTAGTCTCAATTGTTCATTTTCATTGAGTACATTAAGCTTGAAGCTTCACTACACACACACACACAGACGCACACACACACACACATACACACACACACACACACACAGACACACACACACACACACACACACACACATATATATATATATATATATATATATATATATATATATATATATATATATATATATATATATATATATATATATATATATATGTGTGTGTGTGTGTGTGCATGTGAATATATATATACAAGTGTGTGCATATATATCATCAAGTATGTGTGTATATATATGAGTTTATATAGTAGTATATACATACATACACACATACGCACACATCATTAGGGAAAAATGAACCCTGCATGGGCCTTTTGGATTAAGGAGTGATTAGTAGTGGGCCAATCAAAAGAGGGTGGTGGACATAGTCTATACCCTATAAATTACTAGGCTAAAGGGGGAAGTGGGGACATGATTCTCCTATGTTCAGGTTTTGCTTTTAGAGAGAAAAAGAAACATCATAACTTGCATGGGCCTAAAAATTCAAAAATTTTAGAAAGTTTTAAAACTCATCATAACACCACTCAATGGGCCCCCAACCACATTTTATGATCAAAAGTGCTATTTTTGACTCCTTAATCAAATTCCATGCATGAACTGACTTGAAAAAGTGAAATTTTCAAAAGTAAATCAAAATCCAACTTTCTCTGTCCAAAATCTCATGCTTTCATACCCAAATCCCAAAAAGTCATCTCTTTACACTAGTTTCTCTCCCTAGCACACCATTGAAGCTCTTGTGTCTGTATTACTTTCTCTCTACATCTTCCTCTTTGAATTCATACTATCACTTCAATAGCTTGAACTCCAACGGAGAAACCTAAATCTTATAGGCATCCAAAAGATGAGTTTATTTCATTAAAATATCACAATATAAAGGATATAGATGGAAGTTGGTTAGGACATGATTTTTGAAGAGGTCCATGGGTGCACATGCAACCCTCTAGTGTTGTCCTTCATTGTGTAAGAGATCATGGAAACTAGGATCTTCATTGGAAAGGGAAGTTATTGGGCTTAAAAAATCTCAAAAATGGTGAAATTGGTGCCATTTTACAACATGTTTTTACAATGTCAAGCATGATCTTGGAAAACTCAAACAGAATGAGGTATCCTATCAATTGTAAGTATACGCTTTAGTATTGATTGATTCTTGTTCTCATTTCTATATATACCTTATGAAGATGTGTATTTTTTTGTTGCATACATATTTCCTTCTACCTTGGTGGAGGAGCAATCACTTCATAGTCTTACAAGTACTTTCCAAGCAATGCATGCAGATGTTGGGTCACTGGTCTTTCCACAAGCCCATCCTACTAAGCTTTTACATGAGAGGGTTTTTTTTTACACACATACATATGTTGTATCCTCTTCATAAAATGATTTGGCATGTTAGACATGATTAAGGTAGATTCTCTTTGCAAGCTCGAGTGGTGACAACCTGATATATGGACCTTGACATCTTTGAAGCATAAGATGGTGATGGACATACATAACTCTTGGAAATTCAGAAGAGTTTCTAGATCTTTAGGATTACATTGGTGTGTTCCTATTCATTGTTTTGTACATCTATTTCAGATATCACAATTCTAGAGACTTCAATAGTGTTCATGTTAAAAGATATCATATATGAGCAAGTGGGGGGTTTAGTAGGTCCAAATTGGAGACTTGTAGAAGGATGCACTAAAGGGGTTAGATACCTTTGTAAAATTGGTGCAACAGGCATAGGATTTTGATATTTAAGACACCATAGTTCATTGTACATTAGATTCTATTATGATCGTTGGATGTGTAAACTTGGTGAATGGATACCATTACAAATTTCTGAGGGTTTTTTAATTTCATTTGAAATTAAGATTAATTTTCCCAACAACTAAATGGAAGTCATTTTAGTGAATCATCATTGGAACCTTTCCAACATGAGAGAACATCTATTAATAATGGGATTTGAGGATCTGGATCAATCCAAGTTCAGAACACAAGGGCATAATGTTACCAATTTATGGGATGTTTACCTTTATTTATATAAAGTATTATATTCAAATATGACAATAAAAGTTTTTTAATTTGTCTACAGATTGGTAAGATGTTGGAGGATAAAATTAGAGTCCTTCATGAATGGAGTGTAGATGGAACTCAACTTTCATTGTCATAGCTCAAGAACTATATGACTACTAGAGTGTACACATAACCCATTTTCCATTCATTGTCCTACCTCTACTACAAGATAATGCACATGATGTAAAACGTTTTGATGTCAATATGATGTACAAATTGTGAAATCTTTGATTTTTTCCATGGAAGTATATATTAAAATTTTTGAATTCCAAGAATTCTATTTTTCTACTGTGTACTTGTAGTATTTCTTATTATGTTAAATGATTATCCGTTCAATCATGTTTATAAGCCAATTTTGTTTGGGAGTTCTGTGCATGATTCTTATATTTGCAGCTACTTTTTTTTTAATCTTTAAATGGGTCCCAATCACTTGAAAATATTGAAACTACTATGAAACCAAGTGTTATTCTCTCATTTCTTACTTTTATAACCAAGAAGAGCTAGATGCACTCCTAGAGCAAGCACCCCATAGCAATCATAAAAGTATTCTAAGATTAAATGATGATCTCATAAAGAACTCTTCTAAACATGCTACTTAAGAAGAAAAGAAGAAAAAGGAAGAATTATCAAGGGAGCACTAGATCCTGCTCTGTGAATAGATTAGAAAAGGTTTTGGGACTATATTTCTAATTAAAAGTTCACACACATGGGGGAAATTATACAAGAACATAAAACTATTACAAGAAGTTCCATAGTCTTAAATTGATAGGTATGGATGACTAGACTAGACAAGATGCAATGGATTCCATAATCTAGGATCATACATATGAAAAACGAGATTAAAATTAAAGGAACTTCCTTGATGGTGATGAACTAGATACAAGAAATAATTGGACATGATCTCATACTATGAGATTACAAGAAGACAAGACTAGATGTCCAAAAACTAGACTAAACATGAATAGAACAAGGAGCAAGACAAGAACATGAATTGAAACTTGGAAAGTACTTGGAGAACATGACTCCTTGAGCTCTTAAGATTGCCATCCACAAGAATAAGGATATTTATGGCCAACCCCTCCTTATATATATGTTGTAGAGAGGTTGTGTAGGATGATTATGAACGATGATTTCAACAAGGGAAAACATGGTCTCGAAATTTCAAAACAATGCATGTGGATAGTAGTTATTAGGATTATGGCATGTTATGAATGTGTTGGTGTAATGAACTCTTCTTATTCCTCACCAGTGCTATGATATGGAAAAATATCATGAAATCTAGGATGAATTCAAGCTAGTTTCTTTACTGTCCATGACATCAACTCCCCCTCAATTGATGAATTCCATGAGAAGTGGTGTCATTTTCTACCTTTAGCTTCATTGGGTTCTTCACAAGATAGATCTTGAAAACTTCCATTGGTACATCGTGGTGTTTCCAATGTCTTTGATGGAAATCCATGGATAAGCACACCTCTTTCGTTGAATGTGAACCTCTCCTTGTCATTTACCTTATTTTTCTCTTCGTAATGTGTATGATCCATATCATTTATAATCCATGGTGCTTGACATGAAATTGGTATGCTGGTCTTTTAAAAATGTTAGGGAACACTAAATTAAACCCTCTAGCTAGAGTGGACAATATTTTGGGAATATACTTTTGAATAGAATGTCACCCATGTAGGAGAAATTATACAAGAAAATAAAACTATTACAAGAAGTCGCACAACTTGGGAATGATAACATAGATAAATGAAGTACTAGGATACAAGAGATCCCTCAACTTGGTATTTTGTGTATGAAACAAGATATTAGAATTACAAGAACTCCCTTTAGGGAATTGAACTAGATACAATAAATTATTGGAAAGGATCTCATATTGTGATATTATAAGAAGACAAGACTAGATGTCTAGAAACTAGACTAGACAAGAGTAACAAGGAGCAAGACAAGAACATGAATTGGAACTTGGAAATCACTTTCTTGGAGAACATGAATGTTTGAGCTCCCAAGATTGGCATCCACAAGACTGATGATCTCTATGGCAAACCCCTCCTTATATATGTGTTGTGGCATGATTGTTTAGGGTAGTTACAAATGATGGTACCATCGATACTCTTAGCAAGGCAAAACATGATCTTGGGATGTCAAAACATGGCATATTAATAGTCATCATCAAGGGTTTGACATGATTTTCATGTATTGGTGCTATTATATTCTTCAAATTCTTCATCGATGATGAGATATGGAAAACACTCATGAAATTTAGGATAAATTCTTATTGGTTTGTTTACTATCTATGATAGAAATGGTTATTGCAAACACTTTTGCTTCTAGGATTGAGTCTTCTAACTTAGTGCAAAATGAAGAATAGGCATTTACTACACAACGTGCTTAAGATCTATCAACTCATTATCGTTTTATGTATGATATGGACTTATATGGTTGATACTTTGATAGTAATTCAATCAACCATATGACTTCTCAATGTAGTTTTTCTATCTCTGTGGAGCTTACATCCAATGGTGATACTATCTCATGTGCAAACAAATCCTCCTATCAAGTCATGGAAGTTGAATTTTTTTCTTTATTATTGCTAAAGTTGATACACTCACATCATCAGATAATTTATATACACCAATGATAAAATAGAATCTATTGTTACTATCAATACTAGCCAAGGTTGTTTTCGTAGTAAAGTTTAGTGATGGATATGTATAGTTCATGATTTCTCTAATTGCAATAAAATTGTTGCATTTGGTATGCTTTATTATGGACCCTATAAAGTCACAAAGATATGGAAAAATATATGGATGAATGTATGTTTTGTATAGGATTTTTAGACCATCTAAGATGCAAAAACTTTGGCATGCACATTGTAGTCATCTGATTTTTGCTAATTTTCTATAACCACAAAATTTTAATATGGTTCCTCTTTGCCTAAACTTGAGGCATCATCTAAGCTTCGATGCGAGGCCTTCACTGTGAGTAAAATGAAGCTTTATTTTCTTTCCTAAAGATGGTATAGTATGAGCTCAAATAAATTACCTTTTGTTCATAATTATGTCTATGGTCCTATGCAGACACCATCTTTTGGAAACTACCTCTATTTAGTGAGTTTTATTGATGATTTTTCTAATGTGTATATTTCTATCTATTAAAGTCAATGAATATAGATTTATGTGCTTCAAAGAGTTCCTATTCATGGCCGAAAATGTATTATCATGTAAAGTGGACACCCTCCATTTTGATCAGGGAGGGGAATACATACCTTCCAAATTCAATGCATTTTTGATTGAGTGTGGGATAAAACACCAATGTACAATGTCACATGCACCACAAAAAAATGGTTTCATTGAGAGGAAAAAAAAATATTTCATAATTCCAAAATATATGATATGATGTATGGCATTACCTCATATTTTTTGCCTTCTAGATGTGATGTATATTGCATATTGACTTAATAGGTAGTCTACTAATGCATTAAACTCTACCTCTCCTTATAGGGTTTGGCATGGTTGCAAGAAATCCATTGATCATCCTTGCATTTTTGGTTGTCTGATGTATGCATTGAAGATTAAGAAACAATGCAAGACATTAGATGATAAGGTTGTGAAATGTATTTTTGTTGGATATCGTTATGAGAGCAATCATTATCACTTTAAAGCCCACAAGCTAAATTTATTTTTATTAGTGGAGATGTTTTTATGGAGGATGTGGTGCAACCTTTACTTTGATGTGTTACAAAGACCTCTATGAGCTCAATGGATGTATAGGACACTTTGTTTTCTCTTTTCATTCATGGGCAATCAAATGTATCACATACTAAGACAACTTCTCAGCCCTATGCGAGTCTTGAATGAGGATGAAAAACATTCCTTTTCTTATGAAAATATTCATAATGCAATCATTTGATGAGAGAGTAGATATTGAAAAGGAATAATTGATTGGTTTAGACTTTGAGAGATAATAAATAACATGCATTTTTTTCCTTATTCTACTCACTTAGGATTTCATGGTGCTTTTTTGCATCAGGTTGTTATCAATTGAATACTTCTACACTATTATAATAATGAGAGTATTTTCTTCGATGACGCATAGAATTGAAAAAATTGGATGGCTTGTATTCAATCCAAAATTTGATGATATTATGAAGAATGCTACTTGATCCTTCTACAAATAGCCTCCCTATAAGAAGGCCATTAGCACTAAATGGTTCTATAATTTTTAAATGCAAACCTAGTGGTATTTTTTATCATTATAAGGCTAGGTTTGTGGCGTTGCTCATATGCACCATTAATAGCAATTGCGCACTTTAAGCTTACAATGCTTGGAATGTGCATCATTGAAGATAAACATGAAGAAATGCAAGTTTTGGGGGGTTGGAGAAAACATTGTATGGATGAAAGCAAACACCATATGCTTAGCATGATAAAATCAATGCTTGCTTATTAGCACATGTATTTCACAATAGTCTTATCAAAGGCATCTTGTATGTGAAGCGTGTAGATGATGTAGTTCTCATGATTGTCATTTATATGAATGGCATGCTTCACATTAGTATAAGTGAGATGCAGCTTTCTTAATTTAAGGTTTATTTACATGCCCCTAATTTCATATTTGCAATTTTGCATCATTATTTGGGCACTGAATTCATCCAAGTTTATGGAGGCATTGTTTTGTGTAAAACAAAATATACTGAAATTTTATTGCAATGTTTTGACCTTGAGGGCTATAAAACCATTGCAACTTGCATGGACATAGGTTTATGATTGAGTCCTCATAATGTTGGAGATTCTTCTGATCTTTGTATCTATTAGAAAGGTGTAGGGTGGCATATTTATGTATGCATCATTCAACTTGATATTTAGCTTGTTGTTGAATTATTTAGATGGAGATGCACCACAATGAACTCTTCTTCTCAAGAGCTCTATGTCAATATCTTCAGAGTAGAAAACCAAGCTCCAAGCATCGCACATAGTACTGCACACAAAGGCTTGAGAATATGCAGAAACACAGTACACAGGGAACATGAACACATACTTCTTAGATGTTACAAATGTGATAAAACTTCCTTTTTTCAGTTGACCAAGCCACTATATATTTTATTAAAGAACATATACAAAAAGTGTCCGGTGGCCATTTGGCCTTTCACATGGACACTAATGGTAAAAATCTCCCACTAAAGGCCAATATGGCCAAAGTGACTATGGGATAAAAATAAAGAATGATAAAGAATACCTGAGTGTAACTATACAAGCTATACCTCCCGCCTAATGGACATGTTACATAGTATGCAAGTAACTGTGCAAGGTCATGAATCAACTAATGCCCATCAAGTGACAATTGTGTTGAAAGCTATCCTGTGGTAGAGCTTTAGTCAAAGCATCTGCAACATTATCTCGAGTATGAACCTTCTCAAGAATAATGCACTCAATGGCTAAGTATTCTCTAATGAAGTGATATCATACCTCAATGTGCTTGGTCTTTGCATGATGGACCAGATTCTTAGCCAATGCAATGGCACTCCACTTGCTGCAATATACTATGCTTCTATAGTGGAACAACTGTACATTAGATCTCCAAGAGATAGCACCTCCAGCAAAATGAAAAATGTACCTTGATGTAGACTTACAATTGTCTACATAAGCAACATAATTAGAACCTGTGTAACCAATAATGGATGCCTTCCCTCTACCCAAGCATAGATGCTTGTGCTTAGTACCACTCACATATCTCAAAATCATCTTGACCCCTTCCCAATGCTTGTTTCTAGGATTCTACATATATATGTTCACAAATCCCACTGCAAATGCAATGTCTTGTCTCGTAGCTACAATAGCATACATGAGACTATCAATAGCAAAATGATAAAGAATTTTTGTTATGAATTCCTTTTCCTCATGTGATTTGGGGCAACCATCCTTGCTCAATTTCACATATGTGGGTAAAGGTGTACTCAATGCCTTTCCACCCTGCATATTGACCATGTGAAGTACTTTGGATATGTACTCACTTTGAGACGAGTATATGTACATGCTCAATCCCCCAGATCCTTCATATCAAATGTCTAACTCAACTTCTTTTTGAGAATTGACAAGTCATAAGAGGACTTCCCAACAATCAACATATCATCGACATAAAGTTTCAATCATATTAAGCTACCATCTGAGTATCTCTTTGTGTAGAGACAATGATTCTCATTGCTTCTAGAATAGCCTTGAAATTTTATAGAAGCATCAAACTTTTGGTACCATTATCTAGGGGACTATTTGAGTCCATATAACCTCTTCTCCATCTTACAAAGTAGACTTTCTTTGCTAGGAACTACATAACCCTTTGGTTGTTCCATATATCTATAAGATCTCCATGCAAGAAAGCAATTTTCACATCCATTTGGACTAGCTCTAAGTTCTGTATTGCAACGAAACCAAGCAATATTTGCAAGGTATTCATCTTGACCATTGAAGAGAAGATTTCCTCAAAATCAACATCATATTTTTGCTTAAAACCATTTGCAATCAGTCGTGCCTTATACTTTGGAGAAGCAATATCGGATGTGAATTTCAATTTATATACCCATTTACATGGTAAAGCTTTCTTGACCTTTGGAAAAGGTACTAAATCCCAAGTACCATTCTTGTGAATAGAATCCAACTCACTCGTCATGGCATGCTTCCACTTGACATGATCCTCTATTTGCATAGCCTCTTTGTAGCAAGAAGGCTCACCAGCATATGTTAGCATAACAAAATCCAAACCTCAAACATATCTATTAGGTTGATGTGAGACACATGTAGAGTGTCTTAATGGTTGCTGAACTAGAACATTTGCAGACTAATATGATTGGACATTATCTTGAACATCTCTATGTGCAACATTTTTATGCATGCTAACTGGAGGACTAGTATCCTCAAATCCCACTCTTTGCACTTCAACCTCCTTGATGGTTGTTTTTGTATCTTAGAAAAATGTAGTTCTTTGACTTATGGTCCAAGAAAAATGCATTTCTTTCACTTATAGTCTAGTTTTTGTCTAAGGTTCTTGGGTATATGAACATATGCTTCACACCCAAAAACTCAAAGATTATCATAATATGGTGGCTTCCCTATCCATAACTCTTGTGCCATTTTCAAACCTTTGGTAGTATTATGTGAAAGGTTAATCACATGAACTGCAATTAATACTAGTTCTACCCAAAAGCCTTGTGAAAGGTTTGCATGATGGAACATAGAGACTACTCTATCTTGAATAGTTCTATTCACCCTTTCAACTCTAACATTTTGTATTGGGGTATAAGGAGCTATAAGCTCTATACAAATTCCTCTAGATTGACAAAAAAGGCCGAATTCATGTGAGGTATACTCACCCCCATTATTTGAATGTAAATCCTTGAGCCGAGTTCCTTTTTTAGTCTCAACTAAAGAAAACCATTTTTTGAAAGTAGGGAATACTTCATCCTTCAACTTGATAGGATATACCCAGACTTTTCTAGTAGCATCATGTATGAAAGTGACAAAGTAAAGAGGACTACCTAATGACCTTGTGGGCATAGGAATAGACACATTTGTATGAGCAAGATCTAAAGGCTGAATTGAAGAGTCAAATGCATTCTATGCACATTCCTAGTTTGCTTTCCATATTGAAAATGCTCACAAAATGAAAAATCAGAGAAAGATAACACAGGTAAATATCCAGAATGAAAAAGATCTTCCATTCCCCTACAAGATATATGGCCCAAACAACCATGCCAAATATAAGCCATAGGCTATTCAGTAACAACTAACAAGTGTTCTATCTATGATACAAATAAAGGATAAAGTGATCCAAGTTTGCTTCCTTTTACAATAACCATATTGCCCTTGATATCCAAAAAGACTATGCATAGAAGGCCACCTTGTAACCAAGGTCATCAAGTTGACCAACTGACATCAAATCGCATGATACATGAGGCACATGGCATAAATTATGCATAGTAAATTTTAAACCATCAATGAACTGCACAACCACATCTCCAATGCGGACAACATCAGACTAGTAATTGTCACCAAGCCTCACAGTACGAACAGACTTTGTTACATAAGTAGAGAAACATTCTCTATGTGGTATTACATGGAAAGAAGCACCAGAATCTAGCATCCACATGTGGGAAAGAGAATCAGCCATAAGAGCTTTAGTAGGCACAATACCATCAAGTGTCAACACATCAGTGTCATCCAAAATAGCATTGATGTCTTCAATCTTCACAGTCAAAGTAGATGGTGCAGGTAGCTATTTAACATGCCCATCAAGATTTCTCCCTTTACTTTTAGCATACTTTAATGCATAGCAATCTTTCTTCATGTGTCATTTCTTATGGCAATAATGGCATTCGATATCACTCTTCCTTGATTTGCTTCTACTTTTATTACGTTGACCATTCTTTTCCTTGTTCTTGCTCTTGCCATGTTGTTGACTCTTTCCTTGGTAAGAATCACAAACATTATATGAAACTCCACTCTGAGTGCCAACCATGGATTTTCTATGAATCGCCTCACTCAAGAGTGCTCCATATGTCAATATAGACTAGTTTACCACTAGGTGCACTATTGCTAATAGATGTGCATAACAACAAGAATGTTTTCATTTCATTATCCATGTCCATTTTTTGAGCCTGTAACTCAAAGAATATAGCATCAAACTCATTCAGATGAGTAGCAACACTGTCTTTGTCCTTTGTGCAAAGATCATACAACTTTCTCATCAGATACACTTTATTTGATGCCGTTCCTTTTTCATATGTATTGCATAACTTCTTCCAAAACTTGTCTTCACTTTCACACTCCAATGCTATAAAGTAAACATGATCTACCAGGTGTAATTGAATGGTAGACCTAGCCATTTAATCTAACTCATCCCTATCATCTTCATCCATGTTAACAAACTTCTTTGAGATTCCATTTACTGGCTTCCATTGCCTCCTCTAAATCAACACATCTTTAATCTGATTCTTCCATAGAGCAAAGTTTGTGCCATCAAATTTTCGGATCTTAAAATGGTCTTTGGCCTATAAGTTATAGCCCCTCCTTGAAACACTCACATTAGACCTTGATCCACCAGAGATGCCTGAGACCTCTGTAATGACCAACCAAAAGGATTATGTGAGAATAAATGTGCTCACACAAACAAGTGTATCAAGGAGTAAATCGACCACTGTATGGATCTCACAAAACTACAAGTAGTGACATGCTTATGTGCATAGTGAATCACTAACTCCATTGCATATAATCAGTTACCTAAAAGAAGCCAACTAGGCTTATGAAACACATATGAACAAATATCATACATCTCTTATGGCGAGGCTGGGTAAGTCTTCCACCTGCATCACTGAAGAGACCCCAACATCTCGATGTCTCCCACTTGAGAAAACCTCACCACAACCCTCTTTATCAAATGTAAAACGCTTCATGCAAAAAACATAACCGCTACATCAATGACCACATGGATGTACATAAGTGGTATCTAGAAAAGCATACATAGTGTGTATGTGCTCAATATATGCAATAAATTGGAACTAAAAGGTTGAATTCATTGCCCAAACACTGGCCAACAACACCTGCAATTGTCTCTCAACGTTGTTTTTTAGGCTCAAAAACGTGCATAGACTTGCAGTGGCTGCATCTCACCACAACTAAAACCTTTCAAGAAACCTATTTGATTTACTAGTGTGGCTGAAAATACAGCCCCAAAAGGTGAACATTCATTGTCAAAGAAGTACAAAGAACACTCTTCTTGATGTTCTTGGACCGGTGTGAAGAGAACTATGCACAAGAGTACTCCAAAATGGCTCCAAAAGCCACCCCAAAAATTCTTCAAAAACAAGCTTTGCAAGCAAAGAATGAAGCTTTGAGGGCCTAAAGCTTGTTGAATAAAATGTGAACTTTAGTCTTTCCCCTTGAAGATAATGTGAACCTTAGTGTTTCCTTGATCATTGAGGTCCTCCCTTGCGTGCAACCAATGGTGCCAATGGTGACTTTGGTGACTTGGATGACAAGGTATGCCAAGATCTATGCCTTGGTTGCTGCCTTACTCGTAAACCTTGGAGAAAGCCTTGGGTGGATGCATGGATGCTCCCTTTGCTTGCACAAAAGGAACAAAGCTTTTGCATCCAAATGCTCTGATATCACTGAAGTATTTCGATGGAGATGCACTATAATATGCTCTCTTTCTTGAGAGCTCCACAACAATATCCTCGTAGTAGAAAACCGGGCTAGAGGCGCCGCACATGATACTCCACATAGAGGCTACAGAATATGCAGAAAACACAGTACACACGGAGCATGAACACATACTTGTTAGGTGTTATAAATGCGGTCAAACTTACTATCTGTGGCTGACCAGA
Organism: Ceratopteris richardii; assembly: GCA_020310875.1. Classification (NCBI taxonomy): domain Eukaryota; kingdom Viridiplantae; phylum Streptophyta; class Polypodiopsida; order Polypodiales; family Pteridaceae; genus Ceratopteris; species Ceratopteris richardii. The sequence continues at coordinate 159,622,017 of CM035406.1, forward strand.
CCACTATATGTTTTATTAAAGAAAATATACAAAAAGTGTATGGTGGTCATTTGACCTTTCACATGGTCACTAACAATAATAGTTGTCTCTTAAATGATAGAATTTATGCATAGTATAGGTATCAATCTTTTGCAAGTAGTAAAATATATCTATTGTTACTTATCTAGTACCTAATAGCTTGAGTTGTTTTATTCCAAGGGGTATGAGCACCATTACATGCACACATTTTTGTTGACTTAGATTGGGTGGACTATAATGACACTCATGTGTCAAAAAATGGCTTTCACTTCATGCTTGGTAGTTCATCCATACCTTGGTTGAGAGCAAAGAGACTTATTGTTTCCATTTATATTTGTGAGGTTGAGTATAGGGAAGTTTTCATAGATACTATTGAGCACCTCTCACTTCAATGTCTTACGGATGATCTGGGTCTTGGTAAGATATCTGTTACCATACTTAAAGTCAGGGTGCACTCGCACTTGCAAGGAACCTGATATTTTGTGCTTGCACCAAGCAAAAATTGAGGTGCAGTGTATGATGTCAAGAAGAGACTCTCTACTTGAAATATCAATTTGGCTTATATGCCTATACAAGATAATGTTGTAGACTTTTTTACAAAGGCTTTGCCTCATGAGAGGTTCAAAGTTTTTCACAAAGATTTAAGCTTATTCCTTTTATGCATTGATATTAGTCTACATTGGTTGGTACTCCCTTATACATGAGTGTAAGCCCCTTGTTCAGCACATCACTCCTAGGGGAGTTTGCCGATATATTTTGGTAATGATATGTGCGAAATCACTTCGGATTGCCAAAGACGTTTTTCCCCTAACTTGTATACATGCAGACAACTTTAATGGTCTACTATATCCTACACTAAGTAATACATTGTGTATTGTGGTCCTAAGCTTCAGCTAGCTATAAAGATTTAATAAGAAATGGGAAACATATAATGTATGGGCTTCTAATTCCGATCAAGGGAGATAGGATAACCATCATGCATGGGCCTTTAACTATGGTTTGTCGAATGAATCATATATATGCCCTAAATATTTTATTCGATGGCTTGGAAATGTAACTTCATGACCTGAAAATAGATGCATGCGCCGAGAGAGAGAGAGAGAGAGAGAGAGAGAGAGAGAGAGAGAGAGAGAGAGAGAGAGAGAGAAACCTGGCACGTTCATTGGTTGGCTTCATTCTGACAAGAGTTCTGTTGTCACCATCCTTGTGCTCAAAAAGCAAGGGCATGAACAGGGCCTATGAATATATAATTGACAAGCGCCTTATTTAATTATCGTTCTGAGTGAAAAATGGCTATTTTAATGTATGTACTGCAAATTTGGCATCAGCTGAACCTTAGTGCGGATTCAGGTTGTGCGACATCACCTTCAATTTTTTTTTGCCCTTCAATGAGATGATGCCATGTGGCAGGCTGTAAATGTAAAAAACAGTGCCGCTTTTCATTTTTGCACCATGTGTACAGGGAATATGTATACTATATATTGGAGTAAAATTGATTTTAATAGTATTTATTTAATTTTTATTCTACTTTCTACCTATTCACATAGGGCAATGTTTTTGTTTTTTCTTTTATTGTATTCTTGTTCCATCGTTCTCTCTGACCACTTGAGGAGTGATATGTGAAACCAGCCACAATGTGCTATGGTCAAACCTTTTCCTTAACTGCTTTCAAGCATTGAGATCATCTTCCATGCTTTCTTGTGCGCTTCTATTGTAGCTTTTTTTGTGTTGGTTTATTACCGGATGCACATCACTTGTGTTGGTATCCCAAGCATCTTTTGTTGTTCTACAAGAGCGAATGTGAGAAATAATGGAACGTTTAACATACAAGGATATTAATGCATGTGTTTAAGCATCTCTATGATCCCAATGAAGTTGCTCTGCAGTAGGTGCAAAAGGAATTGCAACATGAACAGGAACCTGAAGAATATCACCATCTTCAATGCAATTTGCATCACCTTTAGAAATTGTATTTGCAGGTGTAATAAGATATTTTTCAACACCCTCCACAATATTCCATAGTCCTTTTGCAACCAATACATGATGCATCATATAAGTCCATAATGGGTAATCGGTACCATCCAACTTATCCTCAACAACCCACATTTGGAATACATGATTGCTTTTAACCTTGACCACTGACTAAAATACCCTGATGCAAAAAATTGATCGTATCTCAAAATGTTGAACAGAACTACCGTGTTGATTTCTACTAAACTTGTAGGAGACTTCGAGGCGCTGATACTCGCGAACGGAAACTTATATGTATCTTTGGCACAGAAAGACTAAATTGCTTGCATAGACAACATGATAGTGTGTTCGAAGGTGAAAACGAGCTCACATTGCAATTTTGACACCACATAGAAAAGCAATTTTGAACTCATAATTGCCTTGAGTATGCACACCAAATTTCGTGCGATTCTGAGACTGTGATTGGAGGGGTATCGACAATGCCCTAGATGAAGTGGCAACCTACTATGATACCAATTGTTGGAGTTTGAAGTCTTCGGAAGCACGTGAACAACACAAGGAAGAAGAAGAAGCTTGGAGCCCAACACACAATATTGAATGTATTACCAAGAGAACATACAAAGATAAGTGATCCATTAGGGCTATAGGTGCATATAGAAGGCACGGTAAAGAAGCCTCCTAAAGAGGGAGAAAACTACCGTGATGGCCCTAGTGTGTTCACACACATCACTACCAAAATATATCAATAAGTTCTGGTTGGTTTCTTTACTTTTTATGATAGAAATGGCTATTGCAAACACTTTTGCTTCTAAGTTTGAGTCTTTTAACTCAGTGCAAAATGAAGAATAGGCATTTACTACACAATGTACTTAAGATCTATCAACTCATGATCCTTTTATGTATGATATGGAGTTATATGGTTGATACTTTGATAGGGGTGCAATCAAGCATATGATCTCTCAATGTAGTTTCTTTATCTCTTTGGAGCTTTCCTCCAATGAGAATACTATAACATGTGCAAACAAATCCTCCTATCAAGTCATGGAATTTCAATTTTTTTTTCTTTATTATTGCTAAAGGTAATACACTTACATTACTACATAATTTATATATACCAATGATAAGAAAGAATCTATTATTACTATCAAATACTAGCCAAGGTTGTTTTTGTAGTAACGTTTGTTGACGAAATGTGTATAGTTCACGATTTCTCTAATTGCAATAAAATTGTTGCATCTAGTATGCTTTGTTATGGCCTCTAAAAAGCCACAAAATTAAGGAAAACTATATGGATGAGTATGTATGTTTTATATGGGATTCGTGGACCATGTAAGATGCAAAAAAATTGGCATCCACATTGTAGTCATTTGATTTTGGCTAATTTTGTACAACCACAAAGTTTTGATATGATGTCCTCTTTGCTAAACTTGAGGCATCATCTAAACTTGTATGTGATGCCTTTATTGTGAGTAAATTGAAACTTTATTTCCTTTCCTAAAGATGGTATAGTATGAGCTAAAAAATTTACATTTTTGTTCATATTGATGTCTATGGTCCTATGTAGAAATAAATAGAGATTTATGTGCTTCATAGAGTTCCTATTCATGGCTGAAAATTTATTATCATGTGAAATGGACACCCTCCATTTTGATCAGGAGGGAGTACATACCTTCCAAATTCAATGCATTTCCGGTTGAGTGTGATAAAACAGCAATGTACAATGTCACACACACCACAACAAATTTGTGTTGTTGAGAGGGAAAAAATCTATCATGGAAAATGCAAAATATACGATCTGATGTATGGTATTACCTCATATTTTTGGCTTCCGGATGTGGTGCATGTTGCATATGGACTTAATAGGTATTTTACTAATGCATTAAAAGCTACCTGTCCTTATATGGTTTGGTATGGTTGCAAGCAATCCATTGATCATCCTTGTGCTTTTGGTTGTCTGATGTATGCATTAATGATGGAGAAACAATGAAAGACATTAGATAATAAGGTTGTGAAATCTATTTTCGTTGGATACAGTTATGAGAGCAATCATTATCACTTTAAAACCAACAAGATAAATTTATTTTTATTAGTGGATATGTTTTTATGGAGGATCTAGTGCAACCTTTACTTTGATGTGTCAAGAAGACCTCTATGAGCTCAAAGGATTTATACGACAATTTGTTTTCTCTTTTCGTTCATGGGCAATCAACTGTATTGCATAGGGAGACAACTTCTCAGCCTATGCGGGTCTTGAATGAGGATAAAAATCATTCAATTTTTATGCAAGGATTCATGATACACTCATTGATGAGAGAGTAGATATTGGTGAGGCAAAATCATTACCAAACTGATTGGTTTAGACTTTGAGAGACAGTAAACGAAATGCGTTTTTTGCTTATTGTACTCACTCACTTAGGCTTTCATTGTGGTTTTTTTTGCATCGAACTGCTATAAACTGAATACTTCTACTCTAGGATAATAATGAGAGTATTTTCTTTGATGAAGCATAGAATTCAAAAATTTGGATGGCTTCTATGCAATCACAATTTGATGATGTTATGAAGATTGCTTCTTGATCCTTCTGTGACTTACCTCGCTACAAGAAGACCATTAGCATTAAATGGTTCTATAATTTGAAATGCAAGTCTAGTGGTATTTTTGATCACTATAAGGCTAGGTTTCTGGATTCGGTTATATGCAGCATCAATAGCAATTGTGCATTTGTAGCTCACAATGCTTGGAATGTGCATCGATTGAAGATCAACATGAAGAAATGTAAGTTTCTAGGTTAGAGAAGTCATTGTATGGATGAAAATAAGCACCATTAATGCCTACTTATTAGCACATGGATTTCATAGTAGTCAAATCGAAAGCATCTTGTATGCGAAGTGTGTAGATGATGTAGTTCTCATGATTGTTGTTTATATGGATGGCATGCTTCGTATTAGTAAAAATGAGATGCAAATTTCTTAATTTAAGGTTTATTTACATGCTCCTAATTTCATATTTGGGAATTTGTATCATTATTTGGGCATTCAATTCATCCCAGTTTATGGAGGCATTGTTTTGTGTAAAACAAAATACACTAAAATTTTATTGGAATGTTTTGACGTTGAGGACGATAAAACCATTGCAATTCCCATGGAGACCGGTTTATGATTGAGTGCTCATAATGTTGGAGATTCATTTAATCTTCGTATCTATAAGCAAGTTGTAGGGTGGCGTATTTATGTATGCATCGTTCAACTTGATATTTAGCTTGTTGTCTCGTTAATGAGAAATTTGATGCATAGCCTAGGTATCAAGCATTTGCAAGTAGTGAAACATATCTTTCGTTACTTATCTAGCACCAATAGGTTGAATTGTTTTATTCCAAGGGGTATGAGCACCATTACGTGTACACTTTTTTCTTGACTTAGATTGGGTTGACTACAATGACACTTATGTGTCCAAAAATGGCTTTTGCTTCATGCTTGCTAGCTCATCCATACCTTGGTTGAGAATAGAGAAACTTATTGTTTCCATTTCTAGTAATGAGGTTGAGTATATTGAAGCTTTTGTAGATACTATTGAGCATATGTGGCTCCGATGTGTTATGGGTAATTTGGGTCTTGGTAAGATCTCTCTTACCATATTTACTTAAAGTCAGGGTGCACTCATAGTTGCAAGGAACCCAATATTCCACGCGCACACTAAGCAAAATTTGAGGTGCACTTTATGATGCCAACAAGAGACTCTCTACTTGAGATATCAATTTGGCTTATATGCCTACACAAACATATAATGTTTGGGCTTGTAATCCGGATCAAGGGAATTAGGATAATCATCATGCATGGGCCTTAAACTATGGTTTGTCGAATGAATCATACATATGCCCTAAATACTTTAGTCGATGACTTGAAAACGTGACATCATGACCTGAAAGTAGATGCATGCGCACAGAGAGAGAGAGAGAGAGAGAGAGAGAGAGAGAGAGAGAGAGAGAGAGAGAGAGAGAGAGAGAGAGAGAGAGAGAGAGAAACCTGGCACGTTCATTGGTTGTCTTCATTCTGACAAGCGTTCTGTTGTCACCATCCTTGTGCTCAAAAAGCAAGGGCATGAATAGGGCCTATGAATATATAATTGAGGACCACCTTATTTAATTATTGTTCTGAGTGAAAAAATGGCTATTTTAATGTATGTGGTGCAAAGTTGGCATCAACTCAACCTTGGTGCGGATTCAGGTTGGGCGACCTCACTTTCAATTATTTTTTGCCCTTCAGTGAGATGATGCCATGCGGCAGGCTACAAATGTTAAAGCAGTGCCGCTTTTCATTTTTGCACTTTGTGTACAGGGAATATGTATTATGTGTATTGGAGTAAATTTGATTTTAATAGTATTTATTTAATTTTTAGTCTATTTTCTACCTATTCACATAGGGCAATAGTTTTTTTCTTTTCTTTTATTGTAGTTCTGTTCTACAGTTCACTCCGACCACTTGGGGAGTGGTAAGTGAAACCAGCCAGAATGTGCTATAGTCGAACCTTTTCCTTAAGTGCTTTCAAGCATTGAGATCATCTTCCCAGTGCTTTCTTGTGTGGTTTTGCTGTAGCTTTTCTTGTGTGCTTCTTTTTTTTTTTAATAAAAGGGAGTTCGGCCTTGGCCTATTCTCCTGGACTTTAATTAAGGTAAAGAAGAAAAGTTACAATAGAATGGGACTAGCGCCCATGGAACCCCTCAAATCCCACAAAGCAGGGGAGGAGTGTGGTAAGCTAGAGGGCATTACAAATGAGGCGGATAAATCTATTATCACCCTCATGTGGGACCCATTTGGGTTTCAACTTGTTGTTTTCGAGGAGATAGATACAGTGATGTCTAAACGGTGGAGATCTCTTATCTCGGGAGATTCTTTTACCTAGAAGAAACAATGATTTCTCGATCGACCATTCCTTAGGAGTATGGTCAGAATTGACAGCACATCGCTCCCTCCAAATCTTCCAAAGAGTCTCACCCTGATGGCATTCCACAGCCTCGAGGAACAACTGACCGCCTGACCCAACAGCACCTGTTGCCAATTGATTTGGTGTGTGAGTCTCAAAACCCGTGTCATGTGATGCCAGACAATACGAGACTTGGGGCAATCGAAGAACAGGTGAGCTAAATCTTCGATGCATCGATGGCAACGCTTGCACCATGGTGGCACACCACATATTTTATTAGCCCTTGCATTGGACCAGATTCCCTTATGCAAGATCTACCACATGAGAACAGACTTTTTGATCTCAATTAGGGGGTGCCAAATAGACATGAACTTTAGTTCCCATCAAAGTTTGGTCCAAGAAAGGCACCACCTTTTGTTGAGGGTGTGATGCACATCTAAGTTCTCTTTGAAGTTGGGTATTCTGGATATTCTCTTACCATTGCTCCATTTGAGGCCCTCAAGGCTAGGAAGATCCTGTCCGGAGAGAAGACAAGGAGTTGAGCGGTCCCACGCCAAACATATGCCTTGAAGAAGAGTCCATTCCTCGAGGGTAACTCTATGTCTCGGGTCTAAGTCTTCAAACCTAATCCACTCGTTGGTTTCTTGTTTCCAGAGCTGTTTCCACTGTTTGAACCCCTTGTTCCATAACCGCTTTGCAGTTTGGAGGTTCCAAGGCTCCACTCCACTAATGCCACTGATCGGGAACCAGATAGAGTCATTTTGTCTTATCCCAGCCGCACACTTCCACTCATCACTGATTCTGATGAGTTGTTTGGACTTGTTCCAACTCTTCCATAAAGAACACACGAGGCTAGAGCCTTTAGGGGACACTGGGAGCGGGGAGAACAAAAGCGTGAGAATCCCTAAGTCCTTCCAGCCGGGATGGCCAACAAAGGTAAGGTCTTTCAAGTTTCTGAATATCAATTTAGCCCAAGAGGACTCACTATTGCTCCAGGCCTTGATAAGCCACTTAACTGCCAGCTTGTCAGCCAACCCCGCGATATCCAAAATACCCAAGCCCCCTGAGTCTTTCGAGCTAGTGCAAGTTTCCCAATTGATTTTGGGGATCCCCCTCCTGTTGGGATCCCCAGTCCAGAGGAAGTTTCTGCAGATTCTTTCCACTTTGGCCAACTCTTTCTCCTTCGGTCTCCAACACGAGATACAGTAAATAGTCGTTGAAAGCATAAATGTGTTAACAACCATAGCACGCCCTGCCAAGTTGACTTGCATACCTTTCTAGTGATTTAGTTTGCTACCCAGCTTGGCTTGCACCCAGTTCCATCGTTGGTCCATTGTGATGTCGAAGCCCATCGGGATGCCAAGGAGACGGAAGACTTGCCCTCTGGGGATAACTTGACATCCCCGATCTAATAGCAATTGGGGTGGGGGTCCGCGGATTGCTCTGAAAGCAGTTTTAGGATGGTTGATTTTTGAGCCTGACACCACACAAAAGGTGTCAAGGCAACTCCAGAACACCTCGATGTTGTTCAAATCATTATGCACAAAGGCATTCATATCATCGGCAAAGAGTCTAGCAATAATTTGGCCATGATTTAGAGGTAGGGAAAGACCCAGAGTCGATGTGATGCTTTAATAGGCGACTGAGGCCATTCGATGCGATAGCGAAGAGTAGAGGAGCCAGAGGGAAAACTTGCCTGATAGATCTTTTTAAACGTATGGGCTTAGAGAGCTTTCCGTTGATATTTATTCTAGTTGAAGCGTTTCCGAGAAGAGTAGAAACCATTTTCGTGAACTTTTGGCTGCATCCTAGGTCTTTCAGTGATTGTAGAATAAAGTCCCATTCCAATATGTCGTATGCTTTATCGAAGTCGATCTTAATGAATACCAGATCTTGTGCAGACTCTTCAGCAAATGTAAGGCCTTCCCAAATGTCGACAATTGCTTCAAGTATAGATCTACCTTTGACAAAACCTTTCTGGTCCTCACAAAGCCATGACTTTAAATGACAAGAGATTCTGTTGGCGATAACTTTGGCAATTATCTTGTATCCAGTTTGGAGCATGGTAACCGGCCGCCAATTTTCAATTTTGTTTTTATCCCCCCTTTTGTGAATTAACTTGATGATGCCATTATTAAGACACTCGCGAAGGGCACCGAAGGAGAGAGCCTCGAGCCACACCAAACGTAGTGGGGTGGCCAACACATGCTTGAAGGACTTGAAAAACTCATTGGTGAGGCCATCAGGACCTGGACTTTTTCCATTGGGAAGAGCATCGATAACCTCGATAATTTCGTTCTCGGAAATGTTAGCTTCCAGAAGGGCTCTCATGTTCTGAGGGATTCTAGGATGAGCTACCCTTGAGATGGTAGCCATGCAGTCACGCCTGTGCGGGGAAAGAGGAGTCGAGACCCCGAGGAGATGGGTAAAGTGCTCGATGATGATAGATCTATTCTCAACTTCCGTGCTACATTCGATCCCGTTGTTATCAACCAAGAAGGGGATGGATTCCCTAACTTGTTTCTTTTTGAGGGTGTTACACATCTCTTTCGATGGTTTGTTGGCCTTCCCCGCCCACCAGTCTTTGAAGAATATCTGAAGATTTTTCCTTTGAACCTCCTCCTCGAGTCTTAGTGTTCCCCTGATTTTCAGAAGACCTTGCTGGCATTGCAAGTTACCTTTGTTCACTTCTTCTTCAAGTCGTGAGAGTCTCCGGTATACCATTTCTCTTCTTTTTTTTTGGATATCTCTTATGGCCTTATGAGTCCTGATCAGAATTTGCCGAGTCCTTTCCAGCACGCTTCTCCAAAACTTAGCCGGTTCATTACAGAAGGCAAAGGCCTCCACCCAGACTCCGGAAATTTCTTGGTGGACAGAGGGGAGGGAAAATGACGTTTGACAAGCATGAAACCAAGGAGCTTTCTGGAGCGTGGGAATCGGTTTGAAAGACAGAGTAATCGGGTAATGGTCCGAGATAGTCAGGTCCATGTGTTGGGAAATCGAAGGCATACCCCACTGGAGGATGGTGTTTTGGTCGATGTAACATCTATCAAGTCTTGCTTTCCTCAGAGAATCCCCCAGTTGGAGGTTAGACCAGGAGAACCCCTTCATATCTTTTACCTCGACCAAGTCGAGATGGAGCTTGATTTTATCCCATATCTCTTTCACTTATCTTTGAACCATTGGCCAAGAATCGCCGCTCTTGAGGGGTCCGACAACCCCCTGACATTAAGCAAGGTGATTTTCATTATTGATGGTTGCCCTCTTTGAGGGGAGGGACCCGATATTTTTTTTTCTTTTGATCTTCTTTTTCACTCCCAACTTCTTTACTCAGGATCCTACTCTTGAGGGGGCTCTTCCAGGGCATGCCTGACGGTTGTTTCCCTTTAAGCTTTGACTTTTGTTGCGGTAAGGTTGGCAAGCATACTGGAGGTGTAGGTCCGAGGAAGGAGCTTTCACTCTCTTGATTGTCTTCGTTGCTGGTGGTGAAGCCATCCTCTTTACTGGTGGTGTAACCTTCTTGGTTGTGTTCTTTGCTGGTAGAGCATCCAAGGGAATTGTCAGCAGGGTCTTCTTCATAAAGGTTGTCCCCTGGGAGGTCGAACTCATTAATCTCCTTTTCTAGGTTGCAGTACATGTTATTCGAAGGGGCGATGGTCGAAACGTTCCTTGCTAGTGCTCTTCGAGGGCTAACTTTCCTCCTATGTCTTACTTTGGTGAACCCGTCTGACTCTGTCTCTCTGCCACACGAGTGCCCGCTTCTTCCTCCATAGGAGAGGGATGGCCCCTAGTGCCAACTTGAGGGAGAGGATCCAGGGCCCCACCTGGTTTAGGCTTATTTTTCTTGGTATTTTGCTTCGAGGGGCAGTCTTTAATCCTGTGACCTTGGAGCCCTTTCTTGTGTGCTTTTGCTGTAGCTTTTCTTTTGCCTGATAATTGATTAGCTGCATAATCTACCTTCCTGGAGGTTATATCACAGTTATGGAGATGGTCCTTCTTTAAATAAAGAGACTTCTTCAATGGAATCATCAATCATTGTGGACTAGTGCCATTACTGATTGAACATCCACTGCACTTTTCTCAAAGAAATGGTTATATTAGGAAATTGATTGAACACCAGTTTTTTCCCTTTTTTAAATAATAGTTTTACAAGCGAAATGGTACTGTCAGCTTCTAATGGATGAAGCGGCAAGCCCCACACTCACAGACAAAAGCAATGAACGGGTGGCGTTGAGACAGGCCGCTGCCAGTGTTGCACATCTTTTCTTCAGGAAATCTGTAAAGGCTGAAAATTTAATTGAGGGCTTTATCTGCTGTCAGCATTATCTTGGAGGGAATCTCATAAACGTTTTGTCTTCGCTTATCTGGAGTCAACGGTCCCTTCTTCATAAAAGTTATAGAAGCTGAAAACTTGATTGGGCACGTTATCTGCTCTCAGCATTATCTCGCAGATATCTCATTAACCTTTTGTCTTCGAGTTTCTGGAGTCAAAGGCTCGTTATCCAGTGCCCACTGGTTGTATGACTGGAGTCTGGAAGCATAAAATGTCCGAGAAATGCAAAGTTTATATATATATATATATATATATATATATATGTATATATATATATATATATATATATATATATATATATATATATATATATATAATTTATTTATTTATTTATTTGTGTCTCATGAACCGCCAATCTCTGACATATGTCTTTGATTTAATAATCAATGGTTACAACAACAGAAGCCACCCGGTTGTCCACGTCCTGTAGGACAGTTGGTTGAGCTTTGGCCTCTTGAGGCGGAGGTCCAGGGTTCAAGTCCCAGGCTGGACATGTTATGGCTTAGGCCAGTTAAACCCAGTTGTAACCATGTCTCATTCAGTTGTAACCTTGTCTAACCCCTGCTTTGTGGGATACGGGGGGTCCCGTGGGTGCTATGCCCATTCACTTGTACAGTTGCAATTTCAAAGTTAAAGTCCGGGGGAATAGGCTTCGGCTGAACCTCCATTAAAAAAAAAAAAAAACAGAAGCCACCCGGTTGGAAGGACATAGGGATTCTCACGCTTTTGTTCTCCCCCCACCCGGTCTTCCCTAAAGGCTCTAGCCTCGTGTGTTCCTTATGGAAGAATTGGAACAAGGCCAAACAGTTCATCAGAATCAGTGATGAGTGGAAGTGGGCGGCTGGCATAAGACAAAATGACTCTATTTGGTTCCCGATCAGTGGCATTCGGGGGGTGGAGTCTTGGAACCTCCAAACTGCAAGGCGGTTATGGAACAAGGGGTTCAAACAGTGGAAACAACTCTGGAAACAAGAGACCAGCCAGTGGATTAGGTTCGAAGAATTGGATCCGAGACTTAGAGTTATCTTTGAGGAATGGACTCTTCTTCAAAGCAGGTGTTTAGCCAGGGACCGCTCAACTACCCGCCTTCTGTGCGGTCAGGATCCTCCTTGCTTGGAGGGCCTCAAATGGAGCAATGGTAAGAAGCTATCCAGAATCCCCAACTTCAAAGAGGATTTGGATGTTCACCACACCCTTAACAAGAGATGGTGCCTTTCTTGGACCAAACTTCGATGGGAGCTAAAATTCATGTCTATTTGGCACCCCCTAATTGAGGTCAAAAAGTCTGTTCTCATGTGGTAGATCTTGCATAAAGGTATCTGGACCAATGCAAGGGCTAACAAAATCTGTGGTGTGCCGCCATGGTGCAAGCGTTGCCATCGGTGCATCGAAGATTTAGCTCACCTCTTCTTCGACTGCCCCAAGTCCCGTGTTATCTGGCATCACGTGACCCGAGTATTGAGACTCACGAGTCAAATCAACTGGCAACAAGTGATGTTGGGTGAGGCGATCGGCTGCTCATCGAGGCTGTGGAATGCCATCAGAGGTGAGGCTCTCTGGAAGATTTGGAGGGAGCGTTGTGCTGTCAATTTTGGCCAAACTCCTAAGGAATGGTCGATCGAGAAATCCTTGTTTCTCCTTGGTAAAAGAATCTCCCGAGTCAAGAGATCGCCACCGTTTAGACATCACTATATTTATCTCCTCGAAAACAACAAGTTGAAACCCAAATGGGTCCCACATGAGGGTGATGATAATTTTATCCGCCTCATTTGTAATGCCCTGTAGCTTGCCATACTCCTCCCCGGCATTGTGGGATTTGGGGGGTCCCATGGGCACTAGTCCCATTCACTTGTAACTTTTTCTCTTTATTATAATTAAAGTCCGGGAGATTAGGCTAAGGCCGAACTTCCTTTATTAAAAAAAAAAAAAAGCCACCCGGTTGGAAGGACATAGTTGGCCATCCCGGTTGGAAGGACATAGGGATTCTCACGCTTTTGTTCTCCCCCCACCCAGTGTCCCCTAAACTTTAAAGGCTCTAGCCTCGTGTGTTCTTTATGGAAGAGTTGGAACAAGGCCAAACAATTCATCAGAATCAGTGATGAGTGGAAGTGGGCGGCTGGGTTAAGACAAAATGACTCTATCTGGTTCCCGATCGGCGGCATTAGGGGGGTGGAGTCTTGGAACCTCCAAACTGCAAAGCGGCTATGGAACAAGGGGTTCAAACAGTGGAAACAACTCTGGAAACAAGAGACAAGCCAGTGGATTAGGCTCGAAGACTTGGACCCTAGACTTAGAGTTACCCCAGAGGAATGGACTCTTCTTCAAGGAAGATGTTTAGCATGGGACCACTCAACTACCCGCCTTCTCTGCGGTCATGATCTTCCTTGCCTGGAGGGCCTCAAATGGAGCAATGGAAAGAAACTATCCAGAATCCCCAACTTCAAAGAGAACTTAGAGGTTCATCACACTCTTAACAAGAGATGGTGCCTTTCATGGACCAAACTTCGATGGGAACTTAAATTCATGTCTATTTGGCACCCCCTAATTGAGATCAAAAAGTCCGTTCTCATGTGGCAGATCTTGCATAAAGGTATCTGGTCCAATGCAAGGGCTAACAAAATCTGTGGTGTGCCGCCATGGTGCAAACGTTGCCATTGATGTATTTAGCTCACCTGTTCTTCGATTGCCCCATGTCTCGTGCTATCTGGCATCATGTGACCCGGATATTGAGACTCACAAACCAAATCAATTGGCAACAGGTGTTGTTGGGTGAGGCGGTCGACTGCTCATCGCGGTTGTGGAATGCCATTAGGGGTGAGACTCTTTGGAAGATTTGGAGGGAGCGATGTGATGTCAATTTTGGCCAAACTCCTAAGGAATGGTCGATCGAGAAATCCTTGTTTCTTCTAGGTAAAAGAATCTCCCGAGATAAGAGATCTCCACCGTTTAGACATCACTGTATTTATCTCCTCGAAAACAACAAGTTGAAACCCAAATGGGTCCCACATGAGGGTGATACTAGACTTATCAGCCTCATTTGTAATGCCCTATAGCTTGCCATTTTCCTCCCCTGCTTTGTGGGATTTGGGGGGTCCCTTGGGCACTAGTCCCATTCACTTGTAATTTTTCTTCTTTATTTTAATTAAAGTCCGAGAGAATAGGCTAAGGCCGAACTTTGTTTTATTAAAAAAAAAAAAAAACAGAAGCCACTTCTCCTATGTCTTTGATTTAATAATCAATGGCCACAACAAAAGAAGCCACTTCTCCAAGCTTAGGCTACATGAGGAGAGGTGGTCACTGGTCATCTAAGGGAGATTCTACCTCTCCATTTTTCCACTTAGAACCTATATTATGTGGATGTCTCCATGGTGAGCACTTCTGAGTTATGTTTCATGGAGTTATGTTTCAAGTCATTACCTCTGGATCAACTCCGTTTGACAACACACACATATATATATACGCGCACACACACACACATTATATATATATATATATATAGAGAGAGAGAGAGCACACACATTATATCTATATATATATATATATAGAGAGAGAGAGAGAGTGGTGCATGAGTGGCATCACACCCTTACAATCAGATTCCTTGTCGAAACCTCTTAAATTGTGATTGTGCTACCACTCACCAGCTCACAAGTTTGGAGAAACAAACTTTTGCTGTTGTCGTCTCCGAAGCTTAAAACGAGGATGGAAAATTGTCGAGGTACAAACTATGAACAATCTTTGCTTATGCGGAGGAAATAATAGATTTGAGCCGAGCAAAAAGTGTTGGAATAAATTGTATGGTGCGTCGACACTTGCAAAAATGAAGTATTGCAACTCTACATAGCCACCACCAGCCTCCGCCCTCTTTGCATTTATGAAGCAAATGCTTAAGCATAATGATTTTCCGTCCACTTTATGGACTTCTTTATCACAAGACAAGACCATTTAGGTCTTGAGCTAATACTAGGAATGTGCCGTTTATTTATTTACCTTAAGATAAATGGAAACTAACATGCAAACCATTTCCAAAACAAACTCAAACAAACCATTTCTGAAACCATTTTTCGTTAGGTGCATGAGTGAGTGTCCGTTTCCCTAACAGGTGCTAAAGTGTCCTATTGAGAAATGGAAACACTTTAGCACCTTAACAAGAAAACGGACACTTTAGCACTTTATTGAGCTAAGCTTCACCCAGGAAACATTTTCTTTAGCACCTATTGGTTTTCCTTCTTTCATCAGATAAGACCCCTTCACAAACTTTTTAACCGATACATTGAAGCCTTGAAATCTGTGAGAAGTAGTTTGGCCCTTGTCATTCGAAGTTCTATAGGATTGTTTGGTGTGCTTTATTCGCTTTTTGGAGAGGCATCGTAAAAGATCTCTTTCTTTTTATGTATAAAAGTAGGACACTGGTTATGCACTTCTTTCTCTCATCATGTATTTCATTCTGGCAAAAGAAGAAATATGAAATGCAATCCAAAGCTATGATTGAGTGCAATGCATCAATGAGACCTCTAAGAGTTAGAATGTCTATCACAAATGAAATAGACATGCACTGATTGGCACATTCCGTGCACTCCTGTCACACTTTATGTACTGTAGCCAGATATATATCAAGCCTTCACATATAATGGATTAATAGCAACTAGTTTCTAGTACATATTAAAAACACATTTTACTAAAGTGTAGTTGGAATGAAAGTGTAAGACGATCTTGGTAGAAAAGATTGCGCTAATAAGTCAATGGTAAGAGGACTTATGGGAGAATGTTTTGCTGAAAAACATTATACCATTAGGACATAGAGGAATTGTGTAATTAGAAAAATGATTTGGATGTATCGAGAGCATGATGGCTAACAAATATATATGGTTTGCTATAAGAGTAATGGTTTGAGGAGCAAGGCATTAAAGAGCCTAGTTTCCTAGAACTCTACTCATCATGCTATTAGTTGTTGATGGACCAAGGATCTAAGACTCTTGATCGATTGCCTATTACTGCATACAAACATCTTTTATTTACAGGGAAGTATATTCAGACATTAAGACATGATGTCATGACCTCATATTTTCTTGCATCCGATTGTGATGCATGTTGCATATGGACTTAATAGGTATTATACTAATGCATTAGACTCTACCTGTCCTTAGATAATAGATATTGATGAGGCACTCATTGATGAGATAATAGATCTTGATGAGGCAAAATCAATGTCAAAATGATTGGTTTGGACTTTGAGAGACAATAATGAGATGTATTTTTTCCCTTGTTGTACTCACTTAGGCTTTCATGATGTTTTTTTTGCATCAGATTGCTATCAATTGAATACTTCTACACTATGATAAGAAGGAGAGTTTTTTCTTTAATGAAGCATAGAATTCAAAAAATTGGATGGCTTGTATGCAATCAAACTTTGATGATATTATGAAGAATTTTACTTGGTCCTTCCGCAATTGGCCTCCCTATAAGAAGGCCATTAGCACTAAATGGTTCTATAATTTGAAATGCAAGCCTAGTGGTATTTTTGATCACTACAAAGCTAGGTTTGTGGCTTTGCTCATATGCACCATTAATAGCAATTGTGCATTTTTAGATCACAATGCTTGGAATGTGCATCAATTGAAGATCAACATGAAGAAATGTAACTTTCGAGGGGGGGGGTGAGAGAAGGCATTGTATGGATGAAAGCAACAACCAGTGCTTGATATGATAAAATCAATGCATGCTTATTAATACATGGATTTCATAGTAGTCCAATTGAAAGTAGCTTGCTTATGAAGTGTGCAAATGATGTAGTTCTCATGATTGTTGTTTATATGGATGGCATGATTCACATTGGTATAAATGAGATGCAAATTTCCTAATTTAAGGTTTATTTACATGTCCCTAATTTCATATTTGAGAATTTGCATCATTATTTGGGCATTCAATTCATCCAATTTTATGGAGGCTAAAAATATAAGATAACATAAAAATATAAGATAACATGAAGTACTCTTCCTATCATCTTTTGATCATGTTGAATTTGCATTAGAGAATAGCTTTATATCTACATTAAGGGCATATGGATAAAATGAGCCTTAATTTATGGTCCCCTTCAGATACTTAAGTATTCTCTTAGCTGCTTCCATGTGTGGTTTCCTAGGAGTATGTATGAGTTGGCTCAAAATGCTTACATTATAGCAAATGTCTAGCCTAGTGAGTGTTGTGTAATTGAGACTTCTCATCAAACTTTGGTAGCTAGTTTTATATTCAATTAGCTCACTTTCATGGGAACTTAGCTTTGAATTTACCTCCATCGGTGTACATGCAGCCTTAACATTCTCTTTTTAACTTGGCTAGAATGTCCTTGATATATTTCTTTTGAGTGAGTTACATACCCTTCTCTATATACACAACATCCAATTCAAGGAAGTATGTGAGTTGTCCTAGGTCACTGATCTTTAATTATTCCATCATCTCTTGCTTAACCCTCCTAATACTTCCAACATCATTACTTATGAGTATTATGTCATCTACATATACACAAAGATACATGACTTCTCCATGTATTCTCTTGATAAAGAGTGAAGAATATGCTTTGCTAAAAATGAAAATCTTATCTTGAAAATAGGTTAGAAGCCTATGATTCCAAGCTCTTGGAGCTCTCTCTATACCATATAGAGATTTCCTCAACCTGCATACATGTTCAAAAAAATGTGAATCTTCAAACCTAGGAGGTTGAGCCATTCCATCCATTCAAGAATGCATTCTTCACATCCATTTGATAGATCTTCCACTTCTTGGAAGCTGCAATGCTCATAAATATTGTGATCATTGGTACATTTGCCATAGATGAGAAGGTCTCTTCATATTATATTCCTTGAGTCTCGGGTACCCTCTAGCTACAAGTCTAGCATCATACATATTAATAGTTCCATCAAAATTCTTCTTCACTTTGTAGATCCATGTGGATTGAATGATCTGCATGGTTGGAGCCTTAGGCACCCATTTCTTAACTGTGACTCTCCTCTATTGCTTCAATTTAGTCTTCTATAACATTTATCCACTCTGGTTTTTTCTTTGCCTCCTCATAAAATGAAGGCTCTTTAGATTTTAAGTCCTCTACTAAATAGATAGAATGTCTAGTGACTATTGATGTATCATAGCCATACCGCTTTGGCTTCTTCTTCTCCCTAGTTGATCTTCTAATCGTTTGTAAAGAGGATTCTACAACATCCCTCAGCTCTTGTATCTTGGCCTTGCCTTTGAAGTTCCATGAATTGATTTCCTTCCTAGGATTCTTCTAACCATCTTCAAAATCACTTGATTCTTCAAGTTGTGTGTACTCTTACCTGGAAGTGTTGTTAAATATTCTTCTAAGTCAAATGGTAGCTTGATCTTTGTATAATGGTCTTCAAACCATGATTTTTTCTCATCAAACAGAACATCTTGGCTGACTATAAAGCATTTGTTGCTAGGATTATAAATTTTAATTACCTTTTTTATTAAGGTCATACCCTATAATTACACATTTCTCTATCTTAGGATCTAAGTTACCTATGACCTGATATGCTATGTGTGCATATGCAACGCACCCAAATATCTTGCAATGATCCAAGCTTGGTCTTCTTTCAATTGAAAGTTCCCATAAGGTGTCATACTATCCAAAGAATTTGAAGTTAATATGTTTATCAAGTATGTGGCAATGGATATTGCCTCTCCCCACAAGTAATTTGGTAGCTTCTTTTCATTCAACATGGACCTTGTTGTTTCAACAATGGTCCTATTCCTCCTCTTTGATACTCCATTCTATTCAGATGTGTATCTAATAGTAATCTATGTCTTGATTCATATAACTTGCAAATACGAATCAAATTCATGGGAGAACTATTCTCCACCTCCATCAAAATTTAGTATTTTTAGGGTTTTACCTATTTGGTTCTCCACAAGAGCTAAATACTTCTTAAAACATGAGAAGACTTCATGCTTATGCTTTATAAAGTATATAATAGTCCATCTATTACAATCATCACTAAATGAAACATAATACCTTGATCTTGAGATTGAAGGTTCTTTGCGTGGTCCCTAAACATCTATGTAGAAAAGCTCTAGGAAGATCTCCATGTATGTATCCTTTCTTGGTGATTGGTTGCATGATTGATTTTCCAAATTGACATGCACTATAGCTCCTGTGTAGGTGGATAAGGAGAAAACACTATAATTGAAGAAGAGGCTCCATTTTGTGATAGTCCACTATGAAGTAGAAGAACCTTCGGGTCTTTGATCTACATCTTCCACTATGTTCCCAAGTTGTTTTGCAACAAGAACATGCTTCATAATGTAAGACCACATTGGAGAGTTGGTCCCATCAACCTTATCTTCAGCTTGAAGCATGCCAAACAAATGATTGATGCCCGCCATTTCATTAACAAGAATATGAAAAAATCTTTACCTCAAAGAAAGTTAAAATGAATGCTGAAATTTCGACAGCAATTTTGATTGCATGAATGGCTTGAAATGTGGGTAAAACCCTGGTCCAACCATTGGAAATGTTTCTTGGATGCTGAAATTCATGTTTCTATGCTCTGAAGTTGATTTGCACTGTTAAAAGTGCATGGGCGCCATGACGTGAAAAAATAAAACTTGAGAAGGATCTGAACCTGATCTGATACAACTGTTGGGTGTGCGTAGAAGTGTGAGAGACACATGAGAAGCACACATAATGAACACAGACACAGAAAGACACATGGAGAAGACATATTGCAAGAATAACTCGCTCTATTCATGATGAAATAAACTAAAGTAAGAGATGAATAATATCCCTAAGTACAAAGCATCACCACATATGAGTAAATCATGTATGTGGTGACATGGGGAAAAAACCTCCTGCCAACACTATTGTAAAAAGTGACCATGTATAGGGAAAAAGGTTCACATCAAAGCTACTCGAGGAACACTTAAGTGTAACAGTTGATAAGGTGATAAATATATTTGAAATAGTAGGATGGCCCTAATAGTACATGATGTGTGGTAGATCTAGAGAGCCCTTCTGGTGCATAACTAGACATGTCATTGATTTAGAGGATAGTTAATTTGGATGCTAACGACTTAATGGTTATGTAATCAATTTTGGATGTGCTCATGAGAAATGTATTTATGGATATTTCAAGCTTCCAATCTTGAGAGGAGTGCTTTAGATTCATTGGATGCATGCATGATTGAGATGACTATGTTATCCAAGATAGAAAATGTTTTTCAAACATTCAAGAGTCAACCAAAAAAGTATCATCAAGACTAGTATGTCTTTATAAGTCAATGGCAACACCTAGCTTGAGAAAATTCAAGTTTGATTGCATAATTGCTAGGTCATGAGCATCCATATTAGACATAATGCCAATGAAAGTTCTTTAAAGCTATGCACCACAAGAGCTATCTTGCTCTAAAACTCAATATCTATCATAGGATATCGTAATCTATCACACCAATACATCTTTTTGGGACACATGAGCAAACATCTAAAGATCAACGTCAAGCTCTAAATTATGATAATTTTACATTTCAATGTCATCAAAGTGCTCTATCTAAGAATCCACATGAAGCTTTAACTCAGCTTCCAACACCTACTCAAATGAAGAATATGGATCATTCAAATCTTTTCTACTAGAGACTAAACTCTCTTTCAATGCCACTCTAGAGCATAATGTTATATCTCTCCTCACCATCATTTCCATATGACTTTTGCTTCATAATTGATGCATGAAGAATAACTGTTTCTTAAAAGGATAGTCTATCATTTGGTTGCTTCTCCATATGAGAGTAGAGTGCTTATTTTATTAGTCATAGTTAGAGAAGAAGATGATGATGTGGATATGTGGCAACCAAAACTATATTACCTAACACCATATTCAACTAGGCAAGAACAAGAAATCCAAATCATCTAGCAATGATGGTGGATGGTTGTATCAAATAATGATTCATGCCATTGTTGGAGGTATAGAGATCCCATAAAACCTAAAAATACTTATAGAAGAGGGCAAGGATGCATAGATAAAGAAGAATTATTAGAAAGTGTGTGCCTAAATATGAAGACCCTTGTTATCCCCAATGTACAATAAGGTAGTGATACGTAATAATGTGTGTATGATGATATGAATTTCAGCCTCGCCAAGTGGGTGTATATGAGTTTTGTGTATGTAGAAATAAGCGAAAATATAAGAAAAAGAAAATCCTGTTATTACAACAAAGGAAATAAAAAACCCATAATAGGAAAGTTGAAGGAAAAGAATAACATTATGAATATACGTACATAAATACATACATACATACATAAATATGGATATAAATGTAACAAGAAAAATGAACGTGTAAGAACAAGAAATAATGTATGAACAAATAAAAAATAAAGAAAAAAGTTATTATTAATAATATAATTAATTAATTATTATATCAAAAGATATAATATTTGAGTATAATAGAAAATAAAAGGAGATAAAATATGAAAGTAGTACAATTATAAGCATAAAAGCATAACAAATACTTATCTCCATATCACTGAAGAATATTATATTGATGAGGTTGATTGCTCATGAGGGGCTATGGTCAGTTGTTCTTGGTATTAGGCATGCAAGGTATACACCCCCCCCCCCCCCCTGCCCCCCAACCCTCTCTCGCGTAGTCAAATACACTCACAAATGTGTCATTGGCTCCTTCTCATCAGACCTTTTCCTTTTAGCCATTCCGTTGCACTTGCAGACACTATGCTGTCTCACTTACGGTACTTTATATCTGATTACTTTAATGACATACTTGATGGTAAGATTTTTCGATAATATACTACATATTATATGATTTCTTTATTGACATACTTGATGGTCAGATCGATTGATAATATACTACTTCTTATTTGAGAAGTAGTAAGTTGGTGGGACGGCATTGAACAAAAAGTCGGTAGTGATGTTGAATACAAATTCTCTTTCCTCCTCTGATTGTGACATTATACAAATTCATTCAAAGATTCCTTTCCCACAATAAACTTATACTTGGATACCCGATCCCATTATAAAAAATTCAATGACATGTTTATCTCAATCTGTATGATTATGTGTGTCGGTTTGGGGTGGAACATGCAGCTCTGATATGATCTAAAAAAGGTATTTTTGTTGCAGCATCTAAAGAAACTATCTATAAACAGTAGTCTTATTGGAGGATAATCTGCTCTTTAATTTTGTTTGGATCCTCTTCAAATACTTTGATTAAATATGAAGTCCATCCAAGCTTCGAAAGACACGTGGTTGATTGATTTATTCACGATGACAAGCTTCAGAAGGAATGTGAGATGCTCTCCTGCCTAGAACTTAATATTAATCAATGATGAACACTTTTGTGATTGACAATTTATATTATTCCCTGTTCCCCTCTATGCGGAAAAGAGACTCATTTTCTGGAGCGACAGACACATCCCAAAGCTGACGAGAAGCATTCACAGTAAAGTTCCCATTTTGACACACAAGTACACAAAAAGACGCGCAGACCCATTGTCAATACACATGCATATTCAAACGCTGACATATACAAATACACACATAGAAACGCATAGATACGCCTACCAACAAATACACACATACACACGTGTTACTGTGTCCATGCATGTGTATGAGCGTATGTTTATGCGCTCAATCATGTACTCATATTCCTCGTGTATGGCCATTCATGCATACACACGAACATTAGTGCATTTAATCGTGTGTTGTTACATACATGAAGCATGCATCCATGTATGCATATGTGTGTGCATGCGCATGCGCATGCATACGTATTCGGAGGATTATTTATGCCGATATATTCATACATGCATTCATATGTGCATATATGCCTACATACATATATAAATTCATATCTATATAGATAAATACACACACACACTCAGTAAAGTACATATGATATAGAATTTCGGCCTATCTATCAAATGCCTGCTAAGAATAACAAATATTGCACTCATTATGTATGTACATGTGAACCGCATTGTAGGACAGAAGTTTATCTTGCAGGAAACTCCTAAAAGACATGCAGCTTGTAGGCTTGGTGCAGATAAATCCCATCGCATGATTTGTCTCTTGGTTATGTGATCATCAGCACAATAAATGAATAACTGTTTTGCACTTATCTTTTAAAAAAAACTCATGAGTACCGATATGATGGATTGACTGTAAAAGTTTGAAGTTTCCTACGCAGACTTACATTGGCAAGGAAATACAACTCCATTGTATTGGTATTTTGAAAAGTTCACGCCAAAAAGAAATTGGCATTTTGAAGATTGACTGCCAATGTGATTGGCATGTTTCTTTTTTGTATGTTTGCCAATATTATTGCTGCATTCAGGAACAAATCAATGAGAACATGGGAGCATGTTAGATACGAGAACTACAGTTGAAAATGAGTTGAAAATACAACACCAATACTATCAAATAGTATTTGTAATATATAAGCATGCCTATTTTCAATCAGTGCATTTCGTTTTGTGGATCCATTTTTTCTTTGGCTATCCACATACTTAGCTATGTAAGTACAATACCCTTGTACATACCTAGATAAGAAAATACAGTAGCCTTGCGCAGACCTCGATATAGAGATATGTAGCCATGCATGTTCATCAATATGCACATAGACTAGCTTCGCACATACCTAGTTGTGCACATACAGTAGCTAATTCCAAACATGGACGGACATAGCTATCCACATACCTACTTATTCACATTTCTAGCTGTTGGAGATGGAGACTCATGGAAGTGTTTCTGGAGGTCAAAAGGGGGAGAGGACGGTTAGGTTGCCAAGAACCAAATGAAGTATAATTGACATATGCAAGTGATGCA
Source organism: Ceratopteris richardii (assembly GCA_020310875.1). NCBI lineage: Eukaryota > Viridiplantae > Streptophyta > Polypodiopsida > Polypodiales > Pteridaceae > Ceratopteris > Ceratopteris richardii. Next base: position 159,646,104 of record CM035406.1, read on the forward strand.
ATGGTCGAGTTAGCACCATACGTTTTTAGAATTCCCCATCAATTAAACCATTTATACAAAAGCATCACCTTTTTGCAAATATGTCTATGCCATAATTTATATTTTCCTCCACATTTGTGCAATCAGAGGAGTCCTCAAGCTTGTGCAATACTTCCCAAACACTTTAAAATTTAATGGATTTTTCAACACTCGATTGACAACGAGGGTTTAGGTCCTATATTTGCGTAGGGAAGACATCAGAGTATAAACATGTTCACTTTGTAAAAAGTGAATTCACACTCCTTTGTAAGTTTATTCTTGATCGTTTCTTCTATTCTCTAACACAGGTTTGATTTTCTTTTGAGATCTTGTGTCTTGTTCATGGGTGAGGCTTGATTTCATGCTTGTGTGGATATGTTTATACGCTTATGCATGTGTGCATGACTCCTCTTGTGTGTCCATATGTGTTTCCATTCGCATGGTGAAGGCCTCCATACCACTAAATCATCTCTCACTTCGAGAAAAAGGTGGGCTAGGATCTACCACTTGATGCAAGTGTGTATCTTCATCATTCTCAATCGTCTACATCTCAAACACTTTGGCACAGTTTTGTGGGAGGCTTTGTGTCCATCATCACATTTGTGGATTTGCATCTTGAAAGGTAGATGCTCTAGGATCTCCATTTTCATCATTGATTTTGTGTTTCATGATTACATGGACAAATAGGAATGCATTAAGTTAAGGTAAGAACTAGGGAATGCAATCCTTTTTACTGTTTCATGATCATCAGTTCCACCATTTTGGTCCCAAAAAAATACTCAATCTTTTATGTATCTTCTTCTACTTCACCCATTTATACTTCAATTAGTTTTCAAGTGAACATTTTTCTTCTCCTCAATGGAACATGTTTTGAAAGCATTGTCTCGAAGCTTTGTTGGGTTTTTATTGACAAAAAGGGAATTATGGGATGATCTAGATGCTTGTTTGGATAGACAATGACTATACACACACACATACACACACACACACACACACACACACACACACACACACATATATATATATATATATATATATATATATATATATATATATATATATATATATATATATATATATATATATATATATATATATATATATATATATAAGAAACACACAAGCAAACCATAAGGGGTGTTGGTTTTGGGGCTTTTGCAATGGAATTCGTACCACCATTGACTTGTTTACTTGGTCACGTATGCACAATATACTAGAATAAGTGTGGGGAGAAAACAATGGATGGTTGTGTAATCCTCTCTTTGTGTAGGGGATGGGACATATTGGGAAAGGATACATTCGGCAAAGGAAGAATGTTACATCTTACCGAAAATCTAACGAACTAAAAAACATTTTTCAAACATTTCTCAAATTTTTCAAAGAGAAAACATCTAAATCTTTTCCTTCGAAGAAATTCTACAAGACCTTTGTGTTCAATACAATGTGCAGTATATATTCTCAGAATGAGTGATTTAAACTATCATTCTTGTTTGCAATATCCAAAATATGAAATACACCTTTCTTGTTATGGATGGATATTGACTACACCCTAATATATAAAATTCGCTTTCATCAAAAGAAATTTGATAGGATTATGTTGTGAAGATTTCATATGTAGGAATGTGCATGGAGCTTTTAACCAGGAATAAATATACACAAAATGATGAAACTTCCTACATAATAGATGCCATAATTTGGTTTAAAATACTAATGTATTCCATCTATTTTGGCTCAAAACTATCAATAAATTGCATATAAATTTGAGCTAGTGAGTATCATTGTGCTACATTGCAGTTCAAGAAGAAACAACGTACTATGCTATCTATTGTTTGAGTTTAAAAAGCACTAAATGCACATAGATGACATGATGAAGAAAAAGCTTAGGAACACATCACATTGGTATATTAGAAATCTTATAACCCACAAAGAAAGGTGTCTCATTTGGGCTATGTGCATGTATATTATATGAGTGGAAAATGTCCTGAAGATGGGAAACATGATTTTACATATCTAAGTCACATAGATCATTTACAAAGTAAACCATCATATCTCAAAGATAAAAAAAACCAACAATCTAGAAGCATAACATCTTAAATGACCATGGATGATTCAATTAAATGCTCTTGGTTCTTTTATGAAGATATCAAAATATTAATCTGCATGTTCTAAAAACATTTCTTGTTTGACATTGAATATGGGTATTACTTTTAAGCATTCAAACACTTTATTAATATGAAGAAAGTCGAAAATCCAACCATGAAACACATAATCTCCACATGTTTCATAGCAAACGACTACGAACACCAGTAAATATTTAGGGACGTTTTTCCTTATGCACAAGACAAATACTTGCATATATAGTCTATGCAATTATGGTCAGATTCTTGATCTTCCTACACATCCTCTTACTGCCTTCATATCTCGTGGAGATATTGCATAAATCGTTCATATATACAATGCACCTCTAACCAAAAAAATTCAAGTCATCTGGGTTTACATTTCAGATACATCAGTGTCTTGGCCTTGAAATATTGTTGTATAAAGAGGTGAACAAACTCCAAAACAAGAAATAAAAAAAAAATAATTTATGATGCCAAAATTGTAATAAAATTACATTGCATGTAGAGGTACATAGTCATGGTAGACTCTCTCCAATTACAACTTGTGAAAATATTTTATCAATAGGGTTCTTATATTATTCTACTAAGGATCTTGAAACCTTTTTTTAATATAAAGGAAGTTCGGCAATAGCCTACTCTCCCGGACTTGAATTAAATTAAGAAACAAAGGTACAATGGAAGGGGACTAGTGCCCACGGGACCCCCCAAATCCCACAAAGCAGGGGAAGCTTGGTTGATTCCTAGGTTGCAGTACAAAGAAGGTTGATCACCCTCTCGTCGCCCTCATGCGGGACCCACTTGGGTTTGAGCTTGTTGTTGATCAAAAGGAGGACTTGGTGGTGCCTGAAGGGGGGGGATTTCTTACTGTTGACAATCCTTTTGCCAAGGAGGAATAGAGATTTTTCAATCGACCACTCCCTGGGGGGGTCGCCGAAGTTGAGAGCACACCGCTCCCGCCAAATTTTCCACAGGACTTCCCCTCTGATCGCGTTCCAGAGAGCCGCAGAGCATCCAATCGCTTCACCCAAAAGGACTTGTTTCCAGTTAAGCTGTTTCTGAGCTCTGATTTTCAGTCCAACCATCTGCCAGATTCTGTAGGAGTTGGGGCAAGTAAGGAAGATGTGTGGGACATCTTCGATTGCACGGTGGCAGCGTTTGCACCACGGAGGGATCCCACAAATTTTGCTTGCCTTATGGTTAGTCCAAATTCCTCGATGAAGAATTTGCCATAAGAGGACCGACTTCTTAATCTCTATAAGTGGGTGCCAGATACCCATGAATTTCATGTCCCACCGAAGCCGCGTCCAGGACAGGCACCACTTCTTGTTGAGGCTGATCTGGAGGTCAGTCGTTTCTTTGATGTTCGGGATTTTGAGTAGGCTATTCCCATTGTGCCATTTGAGACCACGCGCGTTCGGAGCATCTTGTCCCATGAGAAGGCGAGTTTTGTGACGATCCCAAGCGAGGCATCTGCTTTGCAAGGTGTTCCATTCTTCGTAGGAGATGTTTATGCGAGGGTCTATATCCTCGTAGTTGATCCAACTGTTGGTGTCATGTTTCCAAAGGTGTTTCCATTTTTTGAATCCTTTGTTCCATAACTTCTTGGCATTTTGAATGTTCCACGACTCCACACTCCGGATGCCTTTTGTTTTTTATGCCTCCTAAAGCATTAATATCCTCCTTTTCATGGTATCAGCTTTTGCATTAGCCTCATTTGACGCTCCTTGCAAGCCTCTTGAAAAGCCCTTTACGAGATATCTTCATTGCCATGATCATTTTATTGCAACAAGAGAAAATTCAAATAGGTAAAGGTTTGGGTACAAAAGTTTGAAGTTTCCTATGCAGACTTACATTGGTAAGGAAATAAAACTCCATAGAAGAGGTAATTTGAAAAGTTCACGCCATGAATAATTGTCATTTTGAAGATTGACTGCCAAGGTGATTGGCATTCACATAGACCCTGATAAGATGCATGTTTCTTTTTTGTATGTTTGCCAATTATTGCTGCATTCAGGAATGAATCAATGAAAACATTGGAGCGTGTTAGATACTGAAACTACAATCTAAAATGAGTTCAAAATACAACACGAATACTATCAGCTATATTCGTCAAAAGTTTCAGTAGTATTTGGAATATATAAGCATGCCTATTTTCAATCAATGCATTTCGTTTTCTGGATACATTTTTTCTTTGGCTATCCTTACTTAGCTATGTAAGTACAATAGCCTTGTACATGCCTAGATATGTAAACAGTAGCCTTGCAGATACCTAGGTATACAGATATGTAGCATGCACATACCTAGATAAGCACATACATAAGCCTGCACATACCCAGATAAGCACATACATAAAGATGCACATACCTAACCATGCATGTTCCTCAATATGCACATAATTGTGCACATAAATTAGCTTTGCACATTCCTACTTGTGCACATACAGTAGCTATTCCCTAACATGCACGGACATAGCTATCCACATACCTACTTATGCACATTCCTAGCTATTGGAGATGGAGTCTCATCGAAGTGTTTATGGAGGCTAGAAGGAAAGAGGGCGGTTAGGTTGTGAAGAAGCAAAGGAAAGAAGTACAATTGACATATGCGAGTGATGCAAGATAGCACCATACTTTTTTAGAGTTCTACATAAAGTAAACCATTTATACAGAAAAATCACCTCTTTGCCATAATTTATATTTTCCTCAACATTTGCGCAATCCAAGGAGTCCTCAAGCTTGTGCAATATTAATGAGAACTTTCAACACTTGATTTGGACAATGAGGGTTTAAGTCCTATCTTTGAGTAGGGAAAATATAAGAGTATGGTTCACTTCATAAAAGTGGCCTATAAAAGTGAAATCATACTCATTTGTAACTTTATTGTTGATCATTTCTTCTATTCTCTAATACAAGTTTGAGTTTCTTGGGAGATCTTGTGTCTTGCTCATGGGTGAGGCTCATGCTTGTGTGCATACGTTTATATGCTCATGCATGTGTGCATGAGTCCTTGTGTGTCCATATGTGTTTCCATTGGCATGTTGAAGGCCTTCATACCACTAAATGATCTCTGAATTTGAGAAAATCTGGGCTAGGATCTACTTGTAAGGAATTGAACTCACAACCTCTTGTTTAGGAATGTGATGGGCTAGCCACTTGCCCCAAAAGCCATGTTTGAGGATTACTTCCTAATCCTCTCTCTTATGGTGTAGTTCAACCATCTCCTATATGTCAAGGGCATAGTTCGTTGTCAAACATCTCCTTCCTATCACTTTATTACATTCTTCCCCCCCTCGATCAATCATTGTTCTCAATGATCTGCTCTTGTATCCCTCTAGCCTCGATGATTAGCTCCTTGAACTCCCTAGGTACCCTTGAATTGATGTCCTCAACCTTGCATAGTTTCTTGAACCTTGTTCGCAACCTTGGTCTCTTGAACTCTTGCTCTCAACCTTGGTGTCTTGGACCTTCTTGTTCGCAACCTTGGTGTCTTGATCCCTTGTTCTCAACCTCAGACTTGAATCTTGTTCTCAGCCATGTTTGGTATCTTGAACCCTCAATCAAGTGCCACCAATGGTTTCAGAACGGCTTTAAACTTTCTAGCTATCTCATTAGATTTGGACCTCGAAATCCCTAGGTACCCTTGAATTGATGTCCTCAACCTCACATAGTTTCTTGAACCTTGTTCGTAACCTTGGTCTATTGAATCCTTGCTCTCAACCTTGGTGTCTTCAACCTTCTTTTTCTCAACCTTGGTGACTTGAACCTTGTTCTCACCGATGTTTGGTATCTTGAACCCTCAACCAAGTGCCACCCATGGTTTCCAAACAACTTTAGATTTTCTAGCTATCTCATTAAATTTGGAAAGTTTTTTTGGAGAGCTTTCCGACGGTATCTTACATGCCCCAATCTGACCTATGGATTGAGAGATCAATATTTGTTAGGCTAATTTGTGAAAGAGACGTGCACTACTTTGTACCCTTTCATATAGAGGATGCCCAAGCGCCTTTTTTAGAGGCCATTAGGTCAAACCACCTTTCCCAAGCCTACTTCTTAGCCTCTAAGAACAATGTAAGGAATTGAACTCACAACCTCTTGGCTAGGAATATGATGGGCTAACCACTTGCCCCAAAAGCCATGGTTGAGGATTCCTTCCTAATCCTCTCCATCTCCTTCCTATCACTTTATTACACTACCACTTGATGCAAGTGTGTATTTGCATCATTCTCAAACATCTAAGTCTCAAACACTTTGGCACAATTGTGGGGGAAGCTGTGTCCATCATCACATTTGTGGTCTTGCATCTTGAAAGGTAGATGCTATGGGAGATCCACTTTCATAATTGATTTTGTGTTTTATGATTACTTGGACAGATAGGAATGCATTAGGTCAAGGTAAGAACTGGGAAATGCAATCCCTTTCATTGTTTAATCATCATTTCCTTCATTTTGGTCCCAAACAAATAATCAATTTTTTGTGTTTCTTCTTCTACTTCACGGAGTTATAATTTAATTAGTTTCCAAGTCAATATGTTGATTCTCCTCCAACATAGTTGCAAAGCTTGGTTGGGTTCTTATTGACAAAAAGGGAATCATGGGATGAACTAGATGCTTGTGTAGCATGGACAATGACTACACACACACACATTATATATATATATATATATATATATATATATATATATATATATATATATATATATATATATATATATATATATATATATATATATATATATGTGTGTGTGTGTGTGTGTGTGTGTGTATATGTATGTATGTATGTATGTATGTATGTATGTGTGTGTGTGTGTGTATAGTCTCAAAGCTTGGCCCTGGGTTCTTATTCACAAAAAGGCAATCATGGGATGAACTAGATGTTTTTCTAGCATGGACAATGACTATATATATATATATATATATATATATATATATATATATATATATATATATATATATATATATATATATATATATATATATATATATTTATAAGGTAAAAATAAGAAACACACAAGCAAACTATAAGGGGTCGTGACTTTGGGGCTTTTGCAATGGAATGCTTACCACCAAGGCTTTTTGTATGGAATGTTTACCACCATCGACCGGTTTACTTGGTCACCTATGCACAATCTACTACAATAGATGTGGGGAGAAAACAGTAGATGGTTGTGTAATCATCTCTTTGTGTTGGGGATGGGACATACTGGGAAAGGATGCATTAGGGAAAGGAAGAATTATACATCTTATCCACAATCTAATGACCTAAAACAAATTTTTAAAACATTTCTCAAATTTTTTCAAAGAGAAAGCACATGAATCTTTTCTTTCGAAAAAAATCCTACAAGACCTTTGTGACCAATACAATGTGCGGTATATATTCTCTGAATTAGTGATGCAAAGTATCATTCTTGTTTGCAATATCCAACATATCAAATAGACCTTTCTTGTTATCCATGGATATTGACTACATCCTAATATACAGAATTGTCTATCAGCAAGAGAAATGTGATGACTATGTTGTGAAGATTGCACACGTAGGAAACTTCAAGGAGCTTTTAACCAAGAATAAATATATATAAAAATAATGAAACTTCCTACATAATAAATGCCATAATTTGGTTGAAAATATTAATTTATTCAATCTAATTTGGCCCAAAATTATCAATAAATTGCATATAAAATTGGGCTAGTGAGTGTTAGTGTGCTACGTTGCGGTTCAAGAAGTAACGTCGCACTATGCTACCTATTGTCTGAGTTAGAAGTAGTAAATGGACACAAATGAAATGATGGAGAAAACACTTAGGAACACATCACATTGTTGTATTTAAATCTTATAATCCACAAAGAAAGGTGTCTAATTTGGGCTATGTTCATATATATTGTATGAGTGGAACTTTACTAATATGAAGAAAGTCTAGAATCCAACCATAAAACAGAGAATCTCCACATGTTTCATAGCGAATGACTACAAACAGTAGTAAATATTTAGGGACGTTTTTCCTCATCCACAAGAAAAATAGTTGCATACATACTTTGTGCAATTATAGCTAAGCTCTTTAACTTCCTACACATTCTCTTACTACCTTCATATCTCATGGAGATATTGCATAAATCTTGCATATATACAATGCATCTCAAACAAAGAAAAAATCAAGCCATTTGGGTTTACATTTTAAATACATCTATGTCTTGGCCTTGACATATTGTTGTATATAGAGGTGAAAAAACTTGAACATAAGAAATGAGAAAAAAATAATTTATGATGCTAAAATTGTAATAACATTATATTGCATTAGAGGTACATAGTCAAGATAGACTATCTCCAATTACAACTTATAAAAATATTTTATCAATAGGGTTCTTATATTATTCTACTAAGGATCTCGAACCCTATTGTTTTCTATGCCTCCTAAAGCATTGATGTCCTCCTTCTCATGGTATTCAGCTTTTGCATTAGCCTCCATTTGATGCTCCTTGCAAGCCTCTTGAAAAGCCCTTTTAGTAGCCTTAAGAGCTTGATCTCTCTCTCTCTCTCTCTCATTCTTTTCTTAGATGATATCTTCATTGCCATGATCATTTTGTTGCAACAAGAGAAAAATCAAATAGTTTTAGCTTTGGGTAAAAAATATATTTCTTTCTTCTTGATTTGGGTGGTGAAATTTTGCTAGGAGAAACTAGGTGCCTTTTGAGTTGATGTAGGCCTGTGGCCATATCTTGTGCAATGATTTGAGAGACAATTCCTGCAATGAAAACTCAGTACCCATATTGTTTTCTACTTTTCTTTGCATGGTTGTGCTCCAAATGAAGAAATGGAAAAATTTTGAGACACGAATCTAGAAAAGCATGGCTATCCTTGTAAAAGAGGACATACAAAATCTTATCAAAATCATAGTGTTTAAAACCATGTGCATATCGAGAAGAGGCTTCCCCATGCCAAATTTCATGTACCTTTAATAGTAGCCCATTCAAGTCAAGAGGAGGCACTCTTTTATCTTCCACCACTAGTTTTCATATCGAGATATTGTTTCACCCAAGTTGAACCACAGAGGTCATGCTTTCACATAGCATGTTGAGTTTCATTAAAAGATTATCCACTTGTCTAGTTATTTGACACCTTACCAATTCATTTCTCCTCCTTTGATGGTGAATCTTCTTAGCCAACAAAACTCTTGGAGTCCTCCATGAGGAAACTTGGAGAAGCTTGTAAGAGGTAGAAAAGTGAGTTGCGAAGTGACAAAGTTTGTTCTAGCCAACCAGCACACGAACAACCATTGAACTTATGGAGATCAAATAGACCTTATAAGCATGTAATTAATGCAATAAAATCCACTAAATACTTTGTAGAATCAAGGAGAATGATTTGATATAAAACAAATGGGTTTGTGCATTGACTAGCTCAAAAAAACTTGCTATCTTTGGATGAAACAATCAACTTCAAATGCTCATAATAGCTAGCATAATTACAATTGAGAAAACATCTTTTGGAGGAATGATACACATAGGATTTAGTCTCTAAATTGCAAAAGGTACAATTAATAAGCAAGATATGATTTTGGAATGAACTTAACACTCAAAAGAGGTAACCCCTATTTTTTGGGGCTATGCAAAGATAGACCTCAAGATAGTAAAATTGTAATTTATCCAACTCTACCAAACAAAATGCTTTGAAAATTGTTTAGAAAAAAAGTGAGCACTACTAAATTTCTAAAGAATGCTCATTCATTCCATTTGGAGCTCTATAGAGAGAGAAGTAGCCTCTTCAAGTTCACTATTGATGAAGAAGATGGTGTAGAGAAATGAAGGAGCAGCACAATGATGACCCAAAGTGTATTTATATTGATTCAATGTATTATAAAATGGTTTTGAAGTCTATATATAGACTATTGAAGTGTTCCAAGACTTCTAGAAGTGGATTTTGAATATAAATCAAGGGGGATAGGTTTTTGAAGAGAATCGATTTACTTTCCAATAATCTAGGGAAAGTGAAGATCTAATCTCATCTACTCTTAAGTGATTGATTGTAAAGCTCAACCATCGAAAATTATTGGAATGTGAGTTACCTTTTTCTCCTTTACATGTTTAAAACTCTAGTTTTTTACATTGGTAAATGAACCATCAAAAATTATTATGAAAGATACCAAAAATGAGCACAAATAAAAATCTCTTCAATGGGAAACTTTGACACAATTCAAATGATGAATTTTCAATGTATAGGTAATCCACCTCAAGCATAGTGCTTGATGTTTCAAAATCTCCCACTCAAGCTAAATTATGTTTGAGACTTCATTCTTGAATATGTTGAATACCTACCATCAATATAAATCTTCAAATCTTTATCCCATCATGTGCCTTTGTCATAATATCTGCTCCTTGCTTTTTAGTTGGAACAAAAGAAATGCCAATCTCCTTTGCCATGATCTTCTCCATGATGAAGTGGTAATGGAAGTCTGTGTTTGGTTCTTGCATGAAAAATAGGGTTTCCTACTACATGCATGGAAGTTACATTATCTCCAAATATGTGAGGTTTGGAACTCACAAGTCCCAAATTTGAGTACAATGCTTTTAACCATATTGCCTCTTGGGTTGCTGTTGGAGGAGATGGTGGATACTCACAAGAGATGAGTTGGTGCAGCTAAAACCTACTTCACACCTGCTATAAGTGATGGCTGGAGAGTGTTTTGGGCCTCTTTATCTAGCTAACAAGCATAAATAATCAAATATGTTGCTTGGAAGATGATCCACTAATGATAGGATCAAAACAGATATGTAGGCATATGATCCAGGGTCCAAAAGCTTACTATTTTGGTTGATATACCTACTCAGAATTTTGAACCATTCTCTGAGTATAGTAGCAATTGATAAAATTCCTTTTCGGGAACTTCAATTAGCTTAACAAGCTACCAATCATGAGTGATATAAGTTAAAATGACGGACTATATGCATAGAAATATTTTTAGCAAATTGATCATGCATCCCAACATTTATGGGCCTTGACAGTCAGAGACCAGTGAGCAGAGATTGATTAATATCTAATAATCACGAGAATCTTCAAAGTATTTGTCTCTTGGTATACATGTTTTGAAGTCTATTTCTCCTAAGTATCTAAAAGTTTTTTTGAAGTCATTGCACATGAGTATCTTAGTCTTCCACACATTTTATCAATTTAAGCAAATATTTCACATACATGGGGTGTGTATTTTGTGATTAGGGTGATTGCAATCGCCTTAGAATGCATAAAAAAGGCCTATCATAGAAATGCGAGATCGGGCCTTGCACACGTTTTGTAGTGCCTAATCCCACGTTTCTATGGCATGCCCTTTTTACGCTATTCTAGTTCATCAAACCATATGGCATGGACCTTGGAGGATATGGTATGCCTTATCTAAGGTGCAATTCATGCAAACCCTTTGTACAATAGAGGAATAAGCTTGATGCATACTTACATGTACTTATAAATTGATGCATGTTTATATGCACCCATAGGAGTCCAAATTTTCTCTACTCATTGCACATTAGAAGAGTCTTCCACATTGTTCCTCAAGTTTATCTTATAATTGATGTACATGGACTTTCAATATTGTGCCCATAGTGCTTGGAATGGCCTAGGAATGCCAAAAAAAGGTCTGTTATATAAACGCGGGGATGGCCCTTGCAAAACAATTGCAGGGCCCATCCCCACGTTTCTATGACATACCTTTTTGTGGCATTCCTAAGCCATTGCAAGCATTTTGGGCAACATCATTCTAAAGGAAACACTAAAAAAACACTGGTTTAACTATCCAAAACACATGAAGTTGTCAAAAACATAAAGACACAATAGACAATTGAATGCACATGGGAATTGAAAAAAGCATAATTGGTATTATGAACTTTTACAACTGGCTCTTGGAGTTGCGCCTCTCCACTACGTTCTTTCTGCTTTGGAAAGATAGTGGCAATTGGTAAGTCAAAAGTGATTGGGATATTAAATGGGGGTCTGTCAATCCAAGACTGAAAGTTATTCCTATTTGACATGATACCTTCCCAGTTGTAAGAGGAAAGGACTTCCTAACCAAAATTACACAGTTGGTCCCTTTCATAATTGTAGATATTGCCATGGGCAACCTAGTCACCACCACTCCTTGGTACAAATTTATCGACTTCAATTACTTCCTGCACATAGAAAATCATAAAAGTCATTAGATACTTACATCATGTACAAATATGAAACATAGTCAATCATAAATGTCATTAGATACTTACATCTTGAAGCCTATCTTCATCCTCTCCTCTTCCCATTGCATCCAGTGGAATGGAAGAGTGAGCCATGCCAATTTTCTCCACAATAGGGGATGTTGGAATCTTCTTCTCCAAAAGCTTTCCCTTGCTACAAGAATGTCAAATTACAATGTGTGTATATGATAAAAACTAACAATACTTGTATCTAGGTAGAAACACTAAATACAAGAAATTGTGTGCCTAAGAGGTATGAAGAGTGTGTGTGAGAATGTGAACAATATGAATAGTCTAGAACTGTTTTACAACAAACCCAAATTCTAATCAACCTAGACAAAAAACAAGTGACCTAGCGAGTAAGAATGGAAATAGACTTGATACTCACACTAAATCAACAATGGATGTTGATGGTACGCTGGCAGAGTCTTGTTGGAGATAGACGTCTGCGGAAGCACGCGAACAGCACAAGGAAGAAGAAGAAGCTTGGAGCACAAACACACAATACTGAATGTATTACTAGAGAATGTACAAAGATAAGTAGCCCATTAGGGCAATAGGTGTATATACAAGCCGGGGGAAAAAAACCTCCTAAAGAGGGAAAAAAGTGCCCCGGCAGTCCTAGAGTGTTCACACACATCACTACCTAAATATATCAACAAATCCCCCCTGGGAGTGATGCGGTGAACAAGGAGCTGGCACTCATGTATAAGGAAGTGCCAAGCTATGTGGAAATCACTCCACAAAAGGAAGTAAGTCCAAAGCTTTGCGGAAAGCTTCAAACTTCTCCCTAGGCAGAGCCTTTGTGAAAAGGTCTGCAATGTTCTCCTGCGTGGGCACATATGCCAAGCTGATCTCCCCAGCAGAGAACCTCTCCCTGACATAGTGATAATGCACCTCAATGTGCTTAGTGCGAGCATGGAACACAGGGTTCCTTGCAGCTGCCAATGCGCTCTGACTGTCAGTGAAGATGGTGGTGGCAGAAGACTGGCCAACACCCAAATCAGCCATAAGGCGTCTGAGCCACACACACTCAACAGTCGCTGTGAAAGCTGCCCTATACTCAGCCTCACAACTAGAAGTGGCCACAGTAGGCTGCTTCTTGCTCAACCAAGATATACATGAGCTACCAAGAATGAAGCAAGAACCACTGGTGGACACATAAGTGTCATAGCAACCAGCCCAATCTGAGTCAGAGAAAGCATGGAAATCTGGCGGTAGTGATCCCCCCTTGGGATAAAACAACCCAAGTAGCCGAGTACCACTCAAGTAGCGAAAGTTGCGCTTAACCGCTTTCCAATGCGTGACTCCTGGGCAATGCATAAACCTGCTCATCTGTGAGATAGCAAACTGAATATCTGGCCGAGTAATGCATAAGTAAATCAAACATCCAATAGCCTGCTGATAGAGAACAACATCAAATGCATCTCAATCGTAACCTGTCTCCATAGGAGTGGCAATAGGCTTACAGTCTTCAAGGCCAAAACGCTGCAATAATGTGTCAATATATTTCGTTTGACACAAAGCCATTCCACCATCAACGTGCATAAACTGAATGCCCAAATAGTGATGCAAATGCCCCAAATCAGACATCTCAAATGAGGCATGCAAATCAGCCTTAAAATCAGGAATATGTGTCTCAATAGGACCAGTGAGCAGCATGTCATCAACATAGACAACAATGATCAGAAGCACATCATTAGCACATTTAACATATAAGGTGCTTTCAGTTGGACTATTCTCAAAACCATGCGCAATTAGATAGGCATGTATCTTCTCATACCAAGCACGTGGTGCAGAGACTAGATGCAGCCATAGCATAGCAATCTGATGCAAAGGAGGCACTATGAGAGCCTGAACGAGTACGATATGACAAAGGTGCATCTAATTTGTTGTCACGCAAAGTCTACACCAGCCATTTTGGCATAGTTTTTGCCTGCTCAATATCAGCTCTCTCATCAACAAGTGCATCATGTAAATCTGCATCAGAAATGGAATGATTTGCATCATCATATGAAACCTGCAAAGGCTGAGAAGTTGCCTCATTAGGACCAGCACTAGCCTGTCCACCTGTAAAAAGAGGCATCAAAGTATCATACATGTCTTTGGAGCTAACAGATGTCTCCTTAGTACATGAAAGCAATGGCTGAATAGCATCTTCCACAAAGACAACATCACGGCTAACCAGAATGCGTTTAGTCTGTGGATGATACAGACGATAGCCTTTACTTTCAGAACTGTACCCAACAAAAATACATTTTACTGCCTTATCATCCAATTTTCTACGATGTTGTTCAGGCACTAATGCATATGCCAAACAACCAAAAACACGCAGATGAGAAACAGATGGCTTGCGGTCATGCCAAGCCTCATATGGAGTGATAGACTCCAACGCTTTAGTGGGACACCTGTTCAGTACATATGCTGCACACATGACAGCCTCAAGCCAGAAACTATGTGGTAAAGCCTACCTTTTGACCATGCACCTCGCCATCTCCATGAGTGACCTGTTCTTTCGTTCAGCAACTCCATTCTGTTGAGGTGTATATGACACTGTACACTGGTGTTTTATCCCACGTTCAGCCAGAAATGCATTAAAATCTAAAGACATATATTCCCCCCCTCGATCAGAACGGAGGGTGCCCATTTTACATGCTGACAGATTTTCAGCCAAAACCAAAAACTGTTTGAAGCATATGAACACTTCGGACTTTGCTTTGAGTGGATATATCCATGCATGCCTGGAAAAATCATCAATGAAAGTCACGAAGTAAAGGTAATTTCCAAAAGAGGGTGTCTACATAGGACCACAGACATCACTATGTACAAGCTGCAATTTCTGCGTAGCCCGAACTGAACCATCTTTTGGAAAGGAAGAACGCTGCATTTTGCCCAAAATACAACCATCACAAACATGTTTTCCAGGTGCCTCAAGTTTGGGCAAAGAGGACACCATTTTAGATTTATGCAGGTGTAACAAACTAGCAAAATTCAGATGACCAAAGCGTGCATACCAAAGCTTTGCATCTGACATAGCCTGAGAATCATGAACTGCACATGCCGAATCATTCACAGATCTTTCATAGTCTATGAGCTTATACAACCCACGACATAAAATGCCAGAAGCAATAATCACATCGCCATTTGAGAGATCATGGACTGTACACCTCTCATCAACGAATTTCACAACCAAGCCAATCTTGGCTAATGTAGAAACTGATAACAGGTTCTTTTTGATCCCTGGCACAAATAAAGCATCTGACAAAGTGAAAGAACTACCATCAGTAGTAGTCAGAATGATCTTACCAACTCCCATAACAGGATAAGAGGAGTTATTGGCGCATGTGACAGTATTCCGTGTAGGGGCAGGTTCGAGTGAAGAGAAGAAACTGCGCTGCAAGGTAATATGTTTGGTCGCCCCACTGTCAAAGTACCAAACACCTGAGTCTACTGTAGACATGCACTGATCATGAGAAGATGGGTCAAAACTGCAGACAGTAGTAAACGCCCATTCTTCTTCCTGCACAAGATTTGCAGACTTTGTTTTTGGTGTAGAGGCCTCTGCAACAACCATTCCAGCCTCTTTCTTCTTTGCCTCTTTGGCATCCAGTTTTGGACAGTTCTTTATAATATGATCATTTCCTTTACAGTACTTGCAGAACAATTTCTGCTTTTCTGATTTCTTCTCATCTTTATCCTGGTTCTTCGATTGTGCAGCATTTGCAGATTTCTGCTTACTAGTAGAAGAGCTCCATTTTCCTTTGCCCTTCTGACTAGCCAGGAAAGCTTGATCTGAAACACGTATAATGGACCTGTTCTGCCTGGACTGATCTTCCTACAACAGAACAGAGACTAATTCCTCAAATGACAAGGCATTCGGATTGCCTTTCATCATCAACCGAAGAGTAGAGGCAAAACTCTGCTATGAATCAGGAAGACCATTCAGAACGGTCTGCACAAGTGAGCTATCTGGTATAACCTCATCAACAGAAATCAATTGTTCCTTCAGGTCTTTGATCTTTGTAAGAAAACTATCCATAGAATCACCTTCATTCATGTGCTCACTCTCCAAATCTTTTCGGAGGTAAGCAACACGAGCCTCATTCCTAGCCTGGTACAAAGTGGTAAGTGTATCCCAAGCATCCTTTGCTGTTCTGCAAGAGCGAATGTGAGGAATAATGGCACGTTTGACAGACAAAGCTATCAATGCATGTGCCTGGGCATCTCTGCCATCCCAACGAATCTTCTCTGCAGTAGGTGCAATAGAAACAGCAGCACAAATAGGAATCTGCGGAATATCATCTTCGACACCATCTTCATCAGCTCCAACACCTGTATTTGCAGTACCTGTCGTTACAGGTGTAACAGGACGTCTTTCAACACCCTGCACAATATTCCACACTCCTTTTGCAACCAGTACATGTCGCATCATATAAGCCCATAATGGGTAGTTGGTACCATCCAACTTATCCTCAACAGCCAACATACGGAATACATCACTGCTTTCAGCCATGGCCGGTGACTAAAATACCTTGATGCAGAAAATTGACTGTATCTCAAAAAGTTGAACAGAACTGCCCAGACGAGTTCTACTAGACCTGTAGCAGACTTCGAGACGCTTAAACTGGCGAACAGAAACTGGTATATACCTTTGGCACAAAAGGACGAAATAGCCTGCACAAGCGCTGCGAATCTGAGACTGCAAACGGAGGAGTGTCGACGGCGCCCTAGAAGAAGCGACGACCTGCTCTGATACCAATTGTTGGAGATAGACGTCTGCGGAAGCACGCGAACAGCACAACGAAGAAGAAGAAGCTTGGAGCACAAACACACAATACTGAATGTATTACTAGAGAATGTACAAAGATAAGTAGCCCATTAGGGCAATAGGCGTATATACAAGCCGGGGGAAAAAAACCTCCTAAAGAGGGAAAAAAGTGCCCCGGCGGTCCTAGAGTGTTCACACACATCACTACCTAAATATATCAACAAGTCTCCTCGAGATAATCACCAAGATGTAGATCACAACTCCTCCAAGAGTGTGAGAACTCGTCCTCCAAAATAAAGCACGTCCTAGTGATCACCTCCTCAAGAGTGTGTGAAAACTCTCTCTTCAAGAAGACCTCCTCCTTGCATTGAGCATCTAAGCTCCTTGAGATGATCCTTGAGTGATGTCCAACAATGAGACTATGGCTTGAAAACCAATACTAAAAGCTACGATCATCCACAGAAAACATTGTCGAAAAACAACTCCACGATCCATTCACGAAGAAATGCCGTCGAATTCATGATGAAAAAACAAACCAATAAAAAAATCTTTTGCGCTTACTGTTGCTACCCGTGGGAATCAAACCCAGGTGTAGAATAGCATGCCATAACTTCATGTTCTGCTTAGGTGTAGTACACCTAGCAACATTAGCATGACTTATTTTATATAAAACAAACATGCCACTTATGTTTTCACCTTGAAGCAGACAATGCTCCTCATCAGGTGAGAGGATCTCACATGAATCTTTCTTAGAAACTACTTTATAACCATCTGACAAGAAAATTGAGATAGAGAACAAATTCTTCTTTATTTCTGGAACATAAAGAACATTGGAAATTGTGAAATTACCACGTGCTCTAGACTTAAGGTTCACTTCTCCAAGACCTATGACCATCTGCAATGGTCACTCTCCTAAAGAGTTACAAAGTGAGGAATATATGTTTTTGCAACCTGTCATACGCTTAGTAGCTCCAGAATAAAAAATCCAAGGATTATTTGAGATTGCATTTAACGTTGCATGATCAAAAGCTTTCTCTTGAATAGTAGCACATGCATATGAATCTACCTTTGAAGATTTAGGTTTTGGGTCATCTTCAACACTATTACCTAATGCTTTCTTCTTCTCATTGAAAATCCTTGCTCTGCATTTTGCTATGAAATGACCTGTCTTCTTATAGTAATGGCATACTCCTTTCTTTGAATCATATGTAGTGGAAGATTTTTCTTTGGGTGTAGAGGAAGCATTAGGGGTAGAACTGGAAAACTTAGGATTAGAAGACTTACTTTCCTTCTTAGATTGTTGAATCTTTTGCTCCTTCTTTGTCTCCTTCTTCTTGGCTTCATCCTTTGCTTCCATACGCTTTTGTTGATCTTCATCTTGGAGTAATAGGAACTGTAGCTCTTCAAATGAAATTTCTCTATCTCTTGAAGTAATAGGGATAAAGAAGTAACCAAGGCACGGTATGTAGATGGATGTGAGTTTAGAAGTGTGTTTACCATCTCTTCATTTGAAATGTTGACTCCAACATTTAGTAACTAATCTCATAAATCTTTAAGCTTCAAAATATGTGTCTGAACCGATTCACCAACTTTCATCCTTGTGTTGGCTAGCTGTCTCCTTAGATGAGCTTTCCTAGTAGGGTTTCTGCTCTGATAGAGATTCTCTAACCCCAACCAAGCCTGATGAGAAGTTCTGCAAGACCTGATTTGGGGTATAATATGCCTCTTAACTCCCATAGAAATATATGAAAGTGCTAAAGCATCCCTTGAATCCCATCTAGATTGCTCTTCTGTAGGAAGTAATCTGGTAGTAGTACAGACTGCTGATGATGAAAGAGTTTGTTCTTCTTCACTAACCTCTTATTGAGTAGAAATAGGAACAAGAGGTCTTCTAGACGATGGAGAAACATCTTCTCTGACTTGTGTTGCCTTTGGATAACTGCCATTGAAAATATTCCATATGTCCTTTGATACTAACAAATTCATCATCATAAAACTCCACATTGGATAATTAGACATGCCCTCAAGCTTGTCTTCATTCTCAAGTCTATAGTCACTCATCTTGTTAAGGGCGTATGTACACTATTCTTTGATACCAAATGTTGGTATTCTAAGCTCTGATACCAAATGTTGGAAGTGGTAGTGGGCCATAATAACAATAAATTATAGTTTTACAAGGTCTTCCAACAGATGAACCTTAACATACACACATTAAGACTCAAAAATAGATGAGTGAGAGATAGAGAGAGAATAGACAAGATTTCAAGTGTAATGGTAAGCTATGAGGCTCACCTACACTAACTTATATATGAATGTCAAATTACAGTGCGTATATATGATACAAACTAACAATATCTATATCTAGGTAGAAATAGGAACTAAATACAAGAAATTGTGTGCCTAAGAGCTATGAAGAGTGTGAGAATGTAGAGAATACGAACAATTTAGAACTGTTTTATAGCAAACCCAAATTTTTATCAAGCTAAATCAGAAACAAGTGACCGATCAAGTAAGAATAGAAATAGACTTGCTACTCATAGTACATCAACAATAGATGTTGATGGTAAGTTGGCAGAATCTCCTCCAGATAATCACCAAGATGTAGATCACAACTCCTCCAAGAGCGTGAGAACTCCTCCTCCAAAATAGAGCACCTCCTAGTGATCAACTCCTCAAGAGTGTGTGAAAACTCTCTCTTCAAGAAGACCTCCTCCTTGCATTGAGCATTAAAGCTCCTTGAGATGATCCTTGAGTGATGTCTCAATAATGAGACTATGCTTCTTTATATGGTAGTTTAGAAGCCTTGAAAAGAAATAATAAAAGCTACGATCATCCACAAAAAAGATTATCGAAAAACAACTCCGCGATCCATTCATGAAGAAACACGGTTGAATTCATGATGAAAAAACAAATCAATAAAAAAACTTTTGCGCTCGCTATTGCAACCCATGGGAATCAAACCGCGATCAACAAGAAGCATTTTGAGTCAATTCTTATAGACCGAAGCACCCTTGCACCATTGTTGAAGAGGGACATGAAATCGTAGGTAATATCGTGTAAGCTTTTGATTTTTTGGACCATTCATGAACTATGTTGACATTGTTTCCCAATAGCGGCCAGATCCTCTTCATTGGCATTTTGCTTGGCATCACTCAAAATCTCCTCGCACACAAATGTAATAGTGTCTCCAACTGAATCACCAAATGGGATGGTTGTATTTTCAATTCTATTAGAACGGTTGCCCATGGGAACATCTGAGGTTGAGCAAAAAATACTTAGGCATTCGTCGAGGCATAGACCAATCGCCTTCTGAATATCATGTAAGAATAAAAATTATTCTCCATTGACAAGCACCACTAAAAACATTTCCAGCTCTAACTCTAGTAGAGTGGGTTTCAAGGGATCTAAGTTGGAGGGTGGACTATTTTGTGCACAAGTGGCTTCCTTCAATTTGCCCACTACCCCTTAAAGAAATTATCTATGGTTTTTTTCACTCTCTTCTAATAAGTTGAGAGCTTCTGTTTGTGGTTCCTTCTTTTTGTCTACAAAATCCCTAGTAACAAGGTGGGGCAGGTCCATGGGTGTAGGTTCGGGCTCTTGATTGACAAAAAAATATTGTTTTTGCAACATAGGATATATATTTTCTTCCCATGTTCCTCTTCTTATTTAATTTCTTAATTAATGGCACTGTGTCATCGAGCAGGTGCTCTGCATCCTCAGCAATAGCCATGAAATGCTTTAGGTGCTTCCCAAAGGCCTCATCTCCTTTATGGATGTAAAAAATTGGTCACAAAGGACCAATTTACACTCATATGCTGGAATATCTATGGCATATAATAATATATAGAATTCTAGGAAATCACTAATATCCTCGAGCACATCGAAGTTCATGGTTAGCATCCCTTCAAGATTAGGGACTCTAAGTCATACAGATCTGTACGACCTTTGTAGTCTGCATTATCCAAGAACTCCATGAATAGATCTCGAGGAGATTTGATGGGAGTGGAAGTGCTACCAGCCATTGCATGCACGCATAGAATTCTATTGCCTTGTCTGCTCTTTCTAGCTCTTTGTGAGTGCAGATGTGAGAAATGAGCACATAGAACCCATTTTTATAGTAGTTTCATGTTTTTAAGGTGATTGGGTCCACTTTTTAAAAGTACATACTAAAATAGTGAAAGTTAAAAAAATGAGTTTTTGATGACAAAATAATGCTAAGCACCAAATGATATGAATAGTTTTGCATCAAAGCAAATGTTTAAACATAAGACAACAGAAAACAACATGACCAACCACATTTCAAAAGTACTGAACACAGACTTTTGACATTCCAAAAGTGTTGAAATTACCATTGCAAATAAGAACGTATATACAATATCTAACATGTATTATTTGTGCTAATTTTCACAAGGTTCTTGAAAGTGCAAAAACCATGAGGTACAATGACTAGGAACCAAAAAGTGACATTATCAGGGAAAATAACTATGAAAATGAGAGTTCAATTCTATCTTTACTCCAATCTATAGGGACTTTCATTTTGTATTCCAATCTTCTTCCCACTTCTAATCAATTTGCAAGAAATCAAAGTTATAGACCTTAAATAAGCAATAATGGAAAGATTACTTTTACAAAAGCACAAAACATTTCTCACCTTATGTCCTTGTATTTTGAATTTGGATTGAGTTAGTCCCTCAAACCCCATAATCACCAAGTTTTCCCTCAGATTAGCCAAGATCCAATGATGATTCACTAAAATAGTTTTTGTTTCATTGTTGGGCAATTTAATCTTTATTTCAAATGAATGTAAAGATCCATCTGAACTTTGAAATAGTATCTATTCAACAAGTTTATGTATGCAACAATCATAGTAGAATCTAATGTATAAGGAAGTACATTGTTTCAAATATCAAAATCCTATATGTGTTCCACCCAGTTTACAAAGATATTTATCATCTTTTGTAATTCCTTCTATCAAACCCCAATTTCCACCTAGAAGAGTTTCGTTGCTCATATGTGATATCTTTACACATGAACATGGTGAAATTCTCTTGGAATGAGAATCCTTGGAATAAATATACAAAACAATGGATGGGAAAAGACCTGTGCAAACCTACTGAATTTTGTGAATTTCAAAGAGCTATGTATATCCATTACCATCTTGTGAATTTCAAAGAGCTATGTATATCCATTACCATCTAGACACTTTTGTGAATTTCAAAGAGCTATGTATATCCATTACCATCTTGTGCTTCAAAGATGATAGTGGAAGTACCTTGGAATGAGAATCCTTGGAATAAATATACAAAACAATGGATGGAAAAAGACCAATGCAAAGCTACAGATCTAGACACTTTTGTGAATTTTGAAGATTTATGTATATCTATTACCATCTTGTGCTTCAAAGATGATACGAACCATATATCAGGTTTTGGCCACTCCAAGCTAAGAAGAGAATGTACTTCAAGTCTCTCTAACGTTCCAAAACCATTCATTGTAGAGGGTACAACATATCTATGTTCATAAAAGAAAACTCTATCATGGTAAAGTTGAGCACGAGATAATTATGGAAAGATTGGTGCACCAACGTCTGCATGCAATGCCTAGAAAGTACCTGTAAGACTATCAAGTGGTTGCTCTTCCACCAAAGTAGAAGGAAATATATCTAAAACAAACAAAAGCATATTTAAATAGTTCAGAAATATATTCAACACTATAAAACATACAATATTCTAGAGTAATACTTACAATGCACATAATATCTCATTCTAATGGTGTTTTTGAGTTTCATAGTTGCCATTGTAAAAACATGTTGTACAATAGCAACCATCCCATTGTCTTTGTGCTTCTTGAAGCCAAGTAACTTTCCCGTCCTGTGAAGATCCAAGTTTCCATGATCTCTAACTCGATGAGGCCCAACTCTAGAGGGTTGCATGTACACCCATGCACTTTTGGATTACTCATGTGATAGTCATTGTCCATCTATAGCTTTGATATTATGACATCTTAATGTAAGGACTTCATCTTTTGGTCACCTAGAAGCTTTAGATGTTGCCATTGAAGTTGAAGGTCTTCAAGCTACAACAATAGTTTGAGGAGATGCAGGTGGGTTGGAATGTAGAAACAAGAGCTTCAATGGTGTGCTACAGAGAGAAAGTAGTGGAAAAAGATTACTTTTTGGGACCTAGGTATGAAAATGTGAGATTTAGGAGGGAAATAACTATTTTCTGAGTATTTTTGAAAAAAGTCATTTTTTCAACCCAAAACATGCACAAATTTTGAATTTGGGGCCAAAAAGAGTACTTTCAACCCTAAAAAGTAATGGGGGGTCCATTCTCAGGTGTTATAATGAGTTTTTTAACTTTTTAGAAATTTTGAATTTTTGGGCCCAACCAAGTTACTAGATTCCTTCTCTCTCCAGAGGCAACTCATTAAATAAGGGAGAAATTTATCTCCTCTCCCCCATTTAACCTAGTATTTTAGAAGGCATAAACTGTGGCCACCACCCTCTTTTGATTGGTCTACCACTAATCACTTCTTAATCTAAAAGGCCCATGCTGGGTTCATTTTTTCCCCTAATGATTGGGTTGAATATAATTGCACTCATGTGTCCAAAAGTGGCTTTTGCTTCATGCTTGGTAGCTCATCCATACCTTGGTTGAGAACAAAGAAACTTATTGTTTCCATTTATAGTTGTAAGGCTGAGTATAAGGAAGCTTTCTTAGATACTATTAAGCATTTGTGGCTCAGATGTCTTATGGGTGATTTGGGTCTTGGTAAGATCTCTATTGCCATATTTACTTAAAGTCAGGGTGCACTCACAGTTGCAAGGAACCCGATATTCCATGTTCACACTAAGAAAAAAATTGAGGTGCACTTTATGATGTCAAGAAGAGAATCTCTACTTGAAAAATCAATTTGGCTTATATGCCTATACAAGATAATGTTGTAGAACTTTTCACAAAGGCTTTGCCTCATGAGAGCTTCAAAGGTTTTTACAAAGATTTAAGCTTAATCCTTTTATGCATTGATATTAGACTACATTGGTTGGTACTTTCTTATGCATGAATGTATGAACCTTGTTCAACACATCACTCCTAGGGGAGTGTCAATATATTTCGGTAATGATATGTGTAAACACACTTAGGATCGCCAAGGAAGTTTTTCCACCTAACTTGTATAAATGCCCACAAACTTAATGGTCTTCTAGATCCTACACTAAGTAAGACATTGTGTATTGTGCTCCTAAGCTTCAGCTAGGCATAAAGATTTAATAAGAAATGGGAAACATATAATGTATGGGCTTCTAATTCCGATCAAGGGAATTAGGATAATCATCACGCATGGGTCTTAAACTATGTTTTGTCGAATGAATCATACATATGCCCTAAATATTTTATTCGATGGCTTGAAAATGATGTAACTTCATGACCTGAAAATAGATGCATGCGCCTTCAGGGAGAGAGAGAGAGAGAGAGAGAGAGAGAGAGAGAGAGAGAGAGAGAGAGAGAGAGAGAGAGAGAGAGAGAGAGAGAGAGAGAGAGAGAGAGAGAGAAAGACAGAGAGAGAGAGACCTGGCACGTTCATTGGTTGGCTTCATTCTGAGAAGCGATCTGTTGTCACCATCCTTGTGCTCAAATGCAAGGTGATGAATAGGGCCTGTGAATTCAATTGAGGACCACCTTATTTAATTATTGTTCTGAGTGAAAAAATGGCATCAACTCAACCTTAGTGCGGATTCAGCTTGTGCGACATCACCTTCAATCCATGTGTACAGGGAATATGTATTACGTATATTGGAGTAAATTTGGTTTTAATAATATTTATTTAATTTTTATTCTACTCTCTACCTATTCAAGTAGGGCAATGGTTTGTGTTTTTCTTTTATTGTATTTCTGTTCTATTGTTCACTCTGACCACTTGGGGAGTGGTATGTGAAACCAGCCACAATGTGCTATGGCCCAACCTTTTTCTTAAGTGCTTTCAAGCATTGAGATCATCTTCCCAGTGCTTTCTTGTGTGCTATTGCTGTAGCTTTTCTTGTGTGTTTTTGCTGTAGCTTTTCTTTTGCCTGATAATTGATTAGCTGCATAATCTACCTTCCTGGAGGTTATATCACAGTTATGGAGATGGTCCTTCCTTAAAATAAAGAGACTTCTTCAATGGAATATGATGGTCCTTCCTTGAAACGAAGAGACTTCTTCAATGGAATATGACATTTGAAGTGGAGCCATCAGAAATGCATCAATCATTGTGGACTAGTGCCATTACTGATTGAACATCCACTGCACTTTCTTCAAAGAATTGGTTATATTATGGAAATTGATTGAAGGCCAGTTTTTTCCCTTTTTTAAATACTAGTTTTACAAGCGAAATGGTACTGTCAGCTTCTAATGGATGAAGCCCCACAGGCAAAGGCACATCTTTTCTTCAGGAAATCTGTACAGTTTGAAAATTTAATTGAGGGCTTTATCTGCTGTCAGCATTATCTTGGAGGGAATCTCATAAACTTTTTGTCTTCGCTTATAGGAGTCAGTCAACGGTCCCTTCTTCATAAAAGTTATAGAAGCTGAAAACGTGATTGGGCACGTTATCTGCTCTCAGCATTATCTCGCAGATATCTCACTAACCTTTTGTCTTCGAGTTTCTGGAGTCAATGGCTCGTTTCCCACGCTTGAATGACTGGAAGCATAAAATGTCCGAATTTACACACACCTCTCTCTCTCTCTCTCTCTCTCTCTCTCTCTCTCTCTCTATATATATATATATATATATATATATATATATATATATATATATATATATATATATATATATATATATATATATATATATATATATATATTGTGTCTCATGAACCGCCAATCTCAGACATATGTCCTTGATTTAATAATAAATGGCCACAACAACAGAAGCCACTTCTCCAAGCTCAGGTTACACGAGCAGAGTTGGTCATTGGTCATCTAATGGAGATCCATCCCTCTCCATTTTTCCATTTTAAACCCACATGTGCATGTCTCCATGGGGCCCACTTCTGAGCTATGTTTCATGGGGCTCGAACTCAAGATGTGGTTGTTCATATTTCTAATCATTACCACTACATCAAGTACACAGATTTCAAGGGTGCCTATGTACTCACCACTTCACAAGTATGGAGAAACAGACCTTTGCTGTTTTGATCTCCGAAGCTTAAAAAGAGGATGGAAAATTGACGAGGTACAAACTATGAACAGTTTTCGCTTATGTGGAGGAAAGAATAGATTTCAGCCGAGCAAAAAGTGGTGGAATAAATTGTATGGTGGTGGGCAGTGGCAAAGACTAAGTATTGCAACTCTACATAACCACCACCAGCCTCCGCCCTCTTTGCATCGGGCACTTACTTTCATAGGATAAAACCCCTTCACAAAATTTCTAACTAATATATTGAAGCCTTGAGTATTTAAGTACTACATGATAAAACACTGTTACAAAAAGATATTTTTTTCTTAGGTTTTGACTATTTAAAAATAAAGTAGCCACCTTGTTATATGGCGGACAAATAGGAGAAGAATCTAAAATACGTAATCTATCATGTCACTACCCCTAAAGTCTCTTATGCCCGTGGTGCTGCTCATGGTTTGCTACTTCTGACGCTTTTGTGAAACATTAAAGATGTCTTAGGTTAAAAAATAAGAAGAACAGAATGGGTTATTTGCCATATTATCGAACAAAACTCGACGAGGATGGTGGAAACATGAAAATCATATACACTTTTTTCAAAGGGGACATTTTGATCAGTCATACTTGCTCTGCTGATAGCATGCCTGTCTGCTTCGAACCAGGGTGCCTATGGTTGCCTCCCCTATTGGGAGGGCATGGCTTTACATAAAGTCTTACGTGATGTTTTTTTTTTAACTTGGAGAAAGGCTTGCCATCTCGCTCAACTATACAGATCACCCTCTACATGTTGAATAGAAGAGTACATCTTGGATATCAAACTGTTTATTGACATGGAAAGGAGCAAAAATCGCTGTTCAATCCTCTATATGACTTGACACATATTCCATGTACTTATTTTAACCCTAACCCTCTGGTTTTGGATAAACCTAAAGGTAAAGAGGTAACTAATGATGATTTCCATCATATTTAGCTTCACAATGAGTTTTTTGATAATGATGAGGCCACCTTGATTATTGATAGTACTAGCTATTACTCTTGGCAAAACCAACTATTAGAGAGAATTATTGTAGGGTTTTGCCATGTTCCCATCCTACTCAAGAGAACCTTAGAATATGGATTAGATAGAACTCATAAACAACATACAATACTTACAAAATATTATTTTTTCTTCTTCTTTGACAAATCGATCAATGCCCTAACTATCATTATTCAACAATAATGGCTTATAAGATCTGCATTGGTCATCTTTAAGTGTCTTCAGGGATTAATCCTAGAGGTCCCAAATTAACATTTCCATTTGGATTCACCACAAGAGGTCCCATAGAATCTTTTCACAAGCAAGCAAGGCAATCAAGGACACACGTCCAACAAAGAGGATGGATTCACTACCAAGAAAGAAGGTAACCCTAATAGAAAAAGTTTGATAGTTGGATCTACGATTTCTAATCTGATTTTAGAATCGATGGTATTGGTGATATCTCACAAAGAAAAATACCCAATAGGGTTCCCTTGGAAGAGAGCTCTCAAGGGAAGACTTGCATACAAGGATCCCTCAACCTCAAGAAGAAGAGAGAAAGGCAAAAACAAGAAAGAGAGGAAACGTTCTTGGTCAACAAAAATCTTTGCCTTCATAAATGATTGCTATTTTGTTCAAAGTCACTACAACATATCGAGGGAATACCGACGGGCAGCTGTCGGCGTCAGTATACCCCTCGGGAAATTTGGGAAAGCTGCATTGCCTCGGAATCACGGTGTCAGTATATGCGTCGGTATAGCCGTCGATATATGCGTCGGTACTTTGCTGGAAATACCGACGCATATACCGACGCTCTCTTTTTCACTGGGCCCGAACCCGAAATTCGTCATTCTGCTCGTTTTGAATGTAGAACTTCTGCTTTCGGGTTTGCGCACGCCAACAACAGAACTCTGTTTGTCACCCTCTCTCTCTCTCCCCCTCTCTCCCTCCCCTCTCTCTCTCTCTCTCCCTCTCTCCCTCCCTTCCCTCTCTCTCTCTCTCCCTCTCTCTCTCTCCCTCCCTCTCTCTCACTATCTCTCTCTCTCTCCCTCTCTCTCTCTCTCACTCTCTCTCCGTCTCTCTCCCTCTCTCTCTCTCCCTCTCTCTTTCTCTCTCCCTCTCTCTCTCTCTCTTTTCTTTAATTTTTTATGTTTTTTCTTTACTAATATGTTCTTTGTTTGGTTTTGCAAGAGATTTTGGGATCAAATCTTTGGAAATTCGACGAAGAACAACTTCAAGTGGATTTTGACGATCGTGTCAAACAATTCTCTCTCTCTCTCTCTTTCCCTCTCCTTCCCCCTCTCTCTCTCTCTAAACACACCTCTATTTTTATAGATCCGACGCTTTGGTAAGTAGATCGCACATATTGTATCACTCTGTTTTCTTTCTTTATGTTTTTGCTTTTCTAATATCTTCTCTCTTTAATATTGCAAGAGATTTTTGAGATCAAATCTTTGGAAATTCAACGAAGGAGAATTTCAAGTGGATTTTGAAAACTTTGATTCAAAAATTACAAAAATGTAAGTAAAACATATATCACTCTTTTATCTTTCTTTATATTTTTGTTTTCTAATATCTTCTCTCTTTATTTTTGTTTGAGAGCGAGAGAGAGAGCGAGAGAGAGAGAGGGATACATGCATACATGCATGCATGCATACATGCATGCATGCATATGCATACATGCATATGCATACATGCATGCATGCATATGCATACATGCATATGCATACATGCATATGCATACATGCATGCATGCATATGCATACATGCATGCATGCATATGCATGTATGCATGTATGCATACATGCATATGCATGCATGCATGTATGCATATGCATGCATGCATGTATGCATATGCATGTATGCATATGCATGCATATGCATGCATGTATGCATACATGCATGCATATGCATGCATATGCGTACATGCATACATGCATATGCATGTATGCATGTACGCATATGCATGCATATGCATGCATGTATGCATACATGCATGCATACAAGCATATGCATACATGCATGCATACATGCATATGCATACATGCATACATGCATGCATATGCATACATGCATGCATGCATATGCATAAATTCATGCATGCATATGCATACATGCATGCATGCATATGCATACATGCATGCATGCATATGCATACATGCATGCATATGGATACATGCATATGCATACATGCATGCATATGCATGCATGCATGCATATGCATACATGCATGCATGCATGCATGCATATGCATACATGCATGCATGCATGCATATGCATACATGCATACATACATGAATACACACATACGTGCATCCATACATACATACATACATACATGAATCCATACATACATGCATACATACATGCATGCATACATACATGCATACATACATACATGCATGCATACATACATACATGCATACATACATGCATGCATGCATGCATATGCATACATGCATGCATGCATATGCATACATATGCATACATGCATGCATGCATATGCATACATGCATGCATGCATATGCATACATGCATGCATATGCATACATACATGAATGCATATGTATACATGAATGCATATATGCATGCATATGCATACATACATGAATGCATATGCGTACATGCTTAAGCATGCATATGTATACATGAATGCATATGCATGCATGCATATGCATACAAGAATGCTTAAGCATTGCATATGTATACATGAATGCATATGCATGCATGCATATGCATACAAGAATGCATGAATGCATATACATACATGAATGCATATACATACATGAATGCATATGTATACATGAATGCATATGCATGCATATGCATACATACATGAATGCATATGTATACATGAATGCATATGTATACATGAATGCATATGCATACATGCTTAAGCATGCATATGCATATGCATACATACATGCATGCATATGCATACATACATACATGCATACATGCATCCATACATACATGCATGCATACATGCATACATGCATGCATGCATATGCATACATGCATGTATATGCATACATACATGAATGCATATGTATACATGAATGCATATGCATACATACATGAATGCATATGTATACATGCATGCATATGCATACATACATACATGCATACATGCATACATGCATCCATATGCATTCATGTATGTATGCATATGCATACATGCATGCATGCATATGCATACATGCATATGCATACATGCATGGATGCATATGCATACATGCATGCATATGCATACATACATGAGTGCATATGTATACATGATTGCATATGCATACATGCTTAAGCATGCATATGCATATACATACATGAATGCATATGCATACATGAATGCATATGCATACATGAATGCATATGCATACATGAATGCATATGCATACATGAATGCATATGTATACATGAATGCATATGCATACATGCTTAAGCATGCAAATGCATATACATACATGAATGCATATGCATACATGAATGCATATGCAGACATGCTTAAGCATGCATATGTATACATGAATGCATATGCATGCATGCATATGTATACATGAATGCATATGCATGCATGCATATGCATACAAGAATGCATGAATGCATATACATACATGAATGCATATACATACATGAATGCATATGCATGCATGCATATGCATACATACATGAATCCATATGCATACATACATGAATGCATATGTATACATGAATGCATATGCATACATGCTTAAGCATGCATATGCATATGCATACATACATGAATGCATATGTATACATGCATGCATATGCATACATACATACATGCATACATGCATCCATACATACATACATGCATACATGCATACATGCATGCATGCATATGCATACATGCATGCATATGCATACATACATGAATGCATATGTATACATGAATGCATATGCATACATGCTTAAGCATGCATATGCATATGTATACATACATGAATGCATATGTATACATGCATGCATATGCATACATACATACATGCATACATGCATCCATATGCATTCATGTATGTATGCATATGCATACATGCATGCATGCATATGCATACATGCATGCATGCATATGCATACATGCATGCATATGCATACATGCATGCATGCATATGCATACATGCATGCATGCATGCATGCATATGCATGCATGCATATGCATACATGCATGGATGCATATGCATACATGCATGCATATGCATACATACATGAATGCATATGTATACATGAATGCATATTCATACATGCTTAAGCATGCATATGTATACATGAATGCATATGCATGCATGCATATGTATACATGAATGCATATGCATGCATGCATATGCATACAAGAATGCATGAATGCATATACATACATGAATGCATATACATACATGAATGCATATGCATGCATGCATATGCATACATACATGAATCCATATGCATACATACATGAATGCATATGTATACATGAATGCATATGCATACATGCTTAAGCATGCATATGCATATGCATACATACATGAATGCATATGTATACATGCATGCATATGCATACATACATACATGCATACATGCATCCATACATACATACATGCATACATGCATACATGCATGCATGCATATGCATACATGCATGCATATGCATACATACATGAATGCATATGTATACATGAATGCATATGCATACATGCTTAAGCATGCATATGCATATGTATACATACATGAATGCATATGTATACATGCATGCATATGCATACATACATACATGCATACATGCATCCATATGCATTCATGTATGTATGCATATGCATACATGCATGCATGCATATGCATACATGCATGCATGCATATGCATACATGCATGCATATGCATACATGCATGCATGCATATGCATACATGCATGCATGCATATGCATGCATGCATATGCATACATGCATGGATGCATATGCATACATGCATGCATATGCATACATACATGAATGCATATGTATACATGAATGCATATTCATACATGCTTAAGCATGCATATGCATATACATACATGAATGCATATGCATACATGAATGCATATGCATACATGAATGCATATGTATACATGAATGCATATGCATACATGCTTAAGCATGCATATGCATATACATACATGAATGCATATGTATACATGAATGCATATGCATACATGCTTAAGCATGCATATGCATATGCATACATGCTTAAGCATGCATATGCATTCATGTATACATGCTCAAGCATGCATATGCATATGTAAGCAAGCAAGCATATGCTTACATATGCATACAAGCAAGCATGCATATGTATACAAGCAAGCATATGCATACAAGCTTAAGCATGCATAGGCATACAAGCAAGCATATGTATATGTATATGTATACATGTATGCATATGCATATGCATACATGTATGCATATACATACATGTATATGTACATGTATGTATACAAACAAGCATATGCATATGCATATGCATATGCATATGTATACATGAATGCATATGTATAGATGAATGCATATGTATACAAGCTTAAGCATGAATATTCATACATGAATGCATATGCATACATGAATGCATATGCATACATGAATGCATATGCATACATGAATGCATATGCATACATGAATGCATATGTATACATGTATGCATATGTATACAAGCTTAAGCATGCATATATATACATTGGATGAGACGAGATCTTCATATTGCATCAGATGGGATCTCCACGTACACCTTGGGGTGCACATGATCATGATGAATCGAAGATATATCATATCCCTAATGGAGCTCCAGTTATGGATGCGGCGGGGAAGTCAATGCGACAACGGATACGACAACTTTGCTCTATCAAATTCGGTCATTCAGTAATGCTAAAATGGGCCGAACAGGATAGAGGCTCTAAAAATCATATCACGCAATGCATATATGAAGAGTACCGGCCAGCACCTGACAATCCTGTTGTGAGTTCCGATTGGATACAACATACAGCACGCGAGGTCATGTAGCATCGACGATCGGAAGCTCGCGATGCTTTCAAAGCAGGCTTACCGAAGCCTGTATGGCTAGACACCGAAGAATGGGAATCGATTCAGGATGAACATCAACATACTCCTGATCGGTATCGTCAACAAAGAGATGCGGCGGCCACACGGTTAGATACGGTTGGAACGTCGCATTTAGGTAGCGGCGGATACGACAGTATGCGCTACCAATTTGTAAGTATGATGTTAATTATTGAAGTTGTTTGTGTTAAGTATATTATGTATATTCATCTAACATTTTGCATATTTACTATAGGAGTTGGCAGTGGGTCGTCCTCCAACGCGAGCTGAAGAATCGTATGAATATCGACATGGACTGGCTGCACTGTTACAAGACTTAGAGGGACGCGGTGCAATCGTCTCATGGGAGAATATTCTTGATTAGGTAAAGTTATATCTTGGTTTCGTGTTTCTAGTTGTTGTTTAAAAATGTCATGTTAATTGGTCTTATTTTATACATATGTTTTGTTGCAGGAGTGTAGGTGTAAATATTTTCATCAATGCCATAATTTTGTATCACACTCGCATATGACAATGATGAACCATAATTTTGTATTCGATTCCTATATGGAAGTGTTTTGTCACATTGCCACAATTTTGTATTACACTCTTATGTGGCAATGATGTACCATAATTTTGTATTCGATTCCTATATGTAAGTGCTTTGCCACACTTTTGTACATTTTTCATTTATGGAATATACGACTTGTACATGAATCATTGTTCATTTTTGTTCATATAAGTTTATATTTTGGTTGCCATTAGAGTACATAACACATGTACTCAGTTGGGCAGAGTGTATTGTCTTTTGCTAAACAACATCATGGTTTAGCAAAAGGCAACACACTCTGTCCAAAAAAATTTGTGCAGGTATGGTCGTCGGTATACGCGTCGGTAGCTCCAGTATGGTCGTCAGTATACGCGCCGGTACACCCAGCTGACGTCAGTATAGACGTCAGTATATGCGTCGA
This sequence comes from Ceratopteris richardii, assembly GCA_020310875.1. NCBI lineage: Eukaryota > Viridiplantae > Streptophyta > Polypodiopsida > Polypodiales > Pteridaceae > Ceratopteris > Ceratopteris richardii. The sequence goes on from CM035406.1 coordinate 159,680,414, forward strand.
AAATACCGATGCTTATACCGATGCCTATACCGACGCTTATACCAGCGCTTTGGTTCCGATGCCTACACCGACTGCAACACCGACATCGCGAAAAATTCACGCCCGTTCATTTGCCTCGGTAGCAACCTCGGTATACCCTCGATATGTTGTAGTGAGTCTAACAGTTTTCAGACCCATCAAGAGAGGTTGTGATTGATCAATGGTTTTGAGAAAAAAGTGTCAACCCAGAATTCATTTGCTTTCAAGAGATCAAAATTGATGGTGTTGAACTTCAAAAGAGACAAAAAAGTTATTTCGCCATGTCATTTGTGGTTCACTACTGAACATCTGAGGGGAAGCAGTGGAGCAGCTATAGGCTTCATGCCACTCTTGCAGGCTTTCTTCCTGGAGACTTTGGCAGATCGGAACCATCGATGATTTATTGCTTCGTTTAAGGTAACTCTCTAGTTCACCATTGCCTTGATGTATGTGACTAATTTATGTTGATATATCAAGCTCAACATGTGATGATCGAGGATGATACATATCACTTTTTCGTTTCTCTAACATGTATAGTGGCCATGGTCGCATATGTGAAGGATACTTTAGTTAGCTTTACTAGATTCATCTATTGAGAGTGATGGCACATTTGTTTCTGGCTAGCTCACTCTTTCGTGGACATTAGGATTTTCCTTATGTATTGTTCTTTATATATTGCACTAGTTGTATTGTTGTAATAGGTCATTCTTGTATATTATCTTTGTGTAATAGAAGAAGAAGAAGAAGATCATTCTTCCTTGTCTAAATCTATGTGTGCTCCTCTTTATGTGTGTGAGAGCTCTCTTTCTTATCTCCTTTATTTTGACATGGTATGAAAGCTAGTGTGGCTGTAGAGAGCTCATGGAGAAGGCTGACGGTGAAGAGCACATGAGAAAGCATGGAGAACACATACTTCACAAACAATCTTAGATTGATATGAAATTTGGTACAAAGGTAGAAGGTGTCAAAATAATTTCAAGAGTTATCCCCTTAGGATCAATTTTTTTGTTTAAATTTAAGTTTCAAAGCTATCTGAACCTCCATTTTGAGGCCGCAATTATTGGGATATCAAGCTCAACATGTGATGATCTAGGATGACACATATCAGCTTTTCATTTCTCTAACATGTATAAGGGTCACACGGGCATATGTCAATGATACTTCATTGAGCTTTACTAGATTTATCTAGTGAGAGTGATGGCATATTTGTTTCTTGCCAGCTCACCCATTCACGGACATTAGGATGTTCCTCATGTACTTTTCTTTATATATGGCACTTGTATTGTTGTTTTTTAGGTCATTCTTATACATTCCTTTTATGTAATAGAAGAAGAAGAAGAAGATAATTTCTTCCTTGCCTCAATTTGTGTGTGTGCTTCTCTTTGATTGTGAGAGTATGTGTGTGAGCTCTCTTACTTATCACCTTTCTCATGACATGGTGTCAGAGCCAATGTGGCTATAGAGAGCTCGTGGAGAAGGACGACGGTGAAGAGTATATGAGAAGGCATGGGGAAAGTGAGATTCACAAACAAACTCAGATTGCTACAAAATATGGCATGAAGGTAGAATCTCTCAAAATATTTTCGAGAGTTATCCCTTTAGAATCACTTGTTTTTGTCAAATCAGAGTTTTGGAGCCATCTCAACCTCTATTTTGAGCCTGCAAGGTGGGTCCCATAGATAAATCAGGTCACTTTGCAAAACTGTAACTTGCATCTTGTTTGAGAACACTAATATATTCGAGATCCACAATTTCAAGGGATTTTGTGTATTGTTGATACACAAAAACTGCATTTTTTTGGGATCGAGTTGTCACGTTGAAGTGCGACAGTGTTCAAGTAGAACTACTAATTGTAGTTTTTTTGCAGTGTTTGAATTGCTACAAAAATGGCACACTCAGATAAAATGTGTCAATTTATGAGCGATAATCTAGAGAAGAAAAACTTCCATGCTTGGAGATTCATAATGACAAATTTCTTGATGGGAAAAGGCTATTGGAAGTACATTGAAGGAGAGAATGAAAATGCTCCGTAGTTACCAGAGAGGAACTGGACTACGGACCAATTAAGAACGTATGAGGAATGGAATCAAGAAGCACTAAACGTAATGTATTGGCTATCTATTATCATAGAGGATCGCATGATTGGGCACATATAGGATGCCAAGACTCTGAGAGAGGCTGTGAATATCTTGGTCACATTGTATGAGACCAATAAAAAGGCACATAAATTGCAAGTCAAGAACGAGCTGCATACATTGGAGAAAAAGGGCATGTTAGTAAGTGACTACACCCTAAAAATCAAAAGCGTATGTGAGTCACTTGTATCTATTGGTGTGAATGTAGATGATGATGATAAGGTGGATGTGTGCCTTCATGGTTTAGGAGCTGCATATAAGCAATCCATAACATCTATTCAAACCAGGGAAAATATTCTGAATTTTGTTGATGTGGTATCCATGTTGATTATTGAAGAAAAGAATCTTGGTGAGGATTCAAACTCCCAAGGAAAACCTAGTTCTAAGCAGCTATTCTACTTTGGCAGAGGAAGAGGTAGAGGTAGAGGCTTCGGAAGTGGAAGAGGAAACAGTAACCAAGACCATGGCCAACATCAGAATCATGCAAGAGGTGGAGGACATTTTTGAGGTAGGGGGAGCCAAAGAGGCCACAAAAATTTCCAAATAAATGATTCAAGTAATGACACTAAATGATGTTGGGATTGTGGTAAACCTAGACACTTTGAATGTGATTGCAGGTTGAAGAATCAAAATAACAGAAGGAAGCAAAACAACTATGCATCCACAAGTGCAAATGATTATGAGAACCTGTTCATGGTTCAACATCATATGATGCCTACTAATGTTTCGAAATCAAATGGAAATGTCTGGTATGTTGATTCAGGTGTGTTCAAATCACATGATCAATCATGCGGAATGGTTTACTAGTTTGCACAAATTGCCAGTTTCTGAATATGTTGAAAGAGGTGATGACACATCACACCCTATCAAGCATACAAGAAACATAGGATTGTTTATGGACGATGAGAAAGTAAAACAACTTACTGATGTGTTGCATGTTCCAAATATAACAAAAAACTAGTTTCTGCTGGACAAATGGTTGACCAAGGACTACTTCAATGCTGATGGGCTATATGTAGAAGAGTACAAACAGGATTGAAGATTAATTGCGAAAGGAAACAAAGTGGTTAGGATGTTCACCTTAAATGGTAAAATTTGTGAAATAAATGCCACTACGTTGCAAAAGATGCAAGAGTTATTGCTGATATAGAGATCTAGCACAAATGAATTAGACATGCAAACTTGCCAAGGCTGAAATTAATGAAGTCAAAGGGGATTGTCAATGGACTACCAAATTTCAAAGTTGTAGAAATGCAAAAGGTATGTGCAACATGTAAATTTGGTAAACACTCAAGAGCATCATTTTTGCATGACAAGCATGTTAGTGAGAATTTACTAGAAATAGTACATATAGATGTTTGGGGTCTTGCAAAGAACACATCTATGGACTGTTGCACGTTTTATGTTACTTTCATTGATGACGATGCAGGAAAATTATGGGTATATTTCATGAAAGAAAAGAGTTTTTAAGGTTTTTAAGGCCATGATGGAAAAGCAGATAGGAAAGTATATTCAAACATTAAGGTCTGATGGAGGAGATGAATACATGTCAAATGAGTTCAGCAACTTTCTTAAAAATCATGGATTTTGACGTCAATTTTCATGTAGGTACACACCACAACAGAATGGCATTGCTAAATGCAAAAATAGACATATTACAGAAATAGCAAGAGCTTTGATGGCTGAGAAGAATATGACTCATTATTATTGGGCAGAAACTGTGCACACTACTATATACATCATGAATAGAACTTTGACTACTGTTGTACATCAAGTTACGCATGAAGAGAAGTTAATGAATTTTGTGATGGATTGGAAATGATGATTTGGAAAAAGTTATGGATGAGGAGATAGCTACACTTCATGGAAATGAAACAAGGAAGGTGTTTCCATTGCCGCAAGAAAAGAAACCCATATGCTACAAGTCTATGCACAAGGTGAATCACAATGCTGATGGTAGCATAAGCAAATATAAAGCACCATTCATAGCAAAAATATTTGCACACACATATGACATTGATTATGAGAAATGTTCATCCTTGTAGCTAAAATGGCCACGGTTATAGCAAAGGGATGGATTTTGCATCAGATGGATGTGAAGAACACCTTCTTACATAGTGAGTTGAAGGAAGTAGCATACATGGAGCAACCACAAGGATATGAGGATTCAAAGCACCTAAAATATGTTTGCAGGTTGCAAAAGGCTTTGTATGGGATTAAGCGCCCCTTGTGCTTGGCATGCAAATTAGATTGGTTAGATCCAATGTCTAAAATTCATCCTACATTTCATAGTATCTCCACATTTCTACAATTCCTTGGTGGTGGTGAAGTTGGACTACTAGGTTATTGCAAGCGATTGTTTAGCCATTCAACATCTATTGCAAATTATTGGATGCAACAATTTCATCAAAACCATTTAAAGATACACAGTTTAGAAAGTGTTGTCAAATCTCTAGAAGAGCGTAATAGTATACTCCAACAAGATGAGGAAGAAAAGGAGAGCACAATTACAAAGTTAAAAGCCAATCTAACACAACTAAATGAGCCTGCACTTGGTCTCAGATATAGGATATGACCATCATCATGCTTTCAAGCTCTTTCAATTGATGGTTGAGCATGGAAGGGATGTGTTTACACACTTAGGTTTGCGTTTGAATTGTTAATTTATTTTACAAGACTTTTAGATTGAGTTTCTTATTGTGCATGTCATTTGTTGAAGATGTCAACACTTCATCAACAATAGAGGATCAATTTAAGTTTCTGTATTCTTAATTGAGCAACAATGGTGCGAATGATTTTGGAGCCACCAATGGGAAATCACATAAAGACCCAAATGATTAAAGATTTTGTAGACAACTTAGTAGATATTATTACTCCTAGGGAGGTATAGATGGTCTTTTTACCAGACGAAAGCTTTTCTTTACCTTTCTTGGATGTATTCAATGAATCCACTCGACTAAAATTTCCATGCAATATCCACCATTAGGGGAAAAAAGGAACCCTGCATGGGCCTTTTAGATTAAGGAGTGATTAGTGATGGACCAATGAGAAGAGGGTGGTGGACACAGTCTAGTCCCTTAATCACATAGGCTAGGCATAGGCTTCCCTTGTTTTTGTGTCATCAATGGGGGAAAAACCACTTGGAAATCCTAGTTTTGGCCATTTCAATGGTTTTGGATGGCTTGCAAAAAGTTCCTTTACATGTGAGCCATTGATTTCATATTCCAATCGCATGGTTTCTATTGAATGCCAATGAGAAATGGCGCCTTGCTTCGTGGCTCTTGGATCTACGACTAATCAGAAGGCTGAGATTCAATGCTGCACTTCGATCCAAGATCTTTGTGGCCTTAGATTAGAGATCTATCCAATGGCTCTGGTGGCATCCGGTTTGAAGATCAGCTAGAAGTGTGCTCTATCGTTCGATAGCAGAGGATCTAAGGGCCCATAAATCTACAGAAGTGTGCAGACACACACGTGAGGAGTTCAAAAAATGATGCTTGGCTTCGTGGCCTTTGGATCTAGGACTCATCTGAAGGCTGAGATTCAATGCTACCCTTTGATCCAAGATCTTCATGCGCATTTGAACATGTGCCCTTAGATAAGAGATCTATCGAATGGCTACGGGGGCAACCGATTCCAAGATCAGCTAGAAATCCGCTCCACCAATGGATAGGAGAGCATCTAAAGGCCCAAAAGTCTACAGAACATTGCAAACACACACGTGTGAAATTCAGAAAGATCAATGACTTGTCAGAGCACTCTCTCTCTACTCTTGGAAGTACTTTAATCTAAGCCATTCGATTCTATCGTCCAAGGACCTCTATTTGAAAGGTGAATGAAATAATATTTTGTTTGAGCAAACCACTAGTGGTTTTGTATGCCCCTTTAATCCAATAGATTAAGCATTTTAATTCCTAAAAATTAGGAATCCTTACAAGGCCCATGCAAGGTTCACTTTTTCCCCTAATGCACTCCATGGATTTGAGGTAGAACTATTTCTTGGTGAAACATCAAGTCCACTCAAAACTTGAGATTTTTCACTTAACTTTTTAGCATTTTATTTGTCATTTGAGTAGGATTAATCCTTCTTTGGCATCTGCGTAAAAGCTTGACATTTCATCAAGTACTATATTGCTGCTTACATTCACCTAACTTGTGAGTGGGTTGTAGCATTTATATCCCTTTTGCTCAAGGGAGTACCCAATGAAGATACATTTTTCTACTTTTGGATCAAAATTCATCCGTGACTCATCTAGAACATGTAGATATGCAATACAATCAAATACTTTCAAATGTGATAAGTTTGACTTTTTACCTATTGAATTCGCTTCAAGTGTAACAACAACAGTTAGAGTTCTATTCATGATGTATACAACAGTGTGCACAACTTCTGCTCAATAACAATGAGGCATATTTTTCTCAACCACCATGGCTCTTGCTATTTCTTCAATAGGTCTATTTGTATGTTTAGCAATGCCATTCTATTTTGGTATGTACATGGATGAAAATTGGCATAAAATTCTATGAATTTTAGAGAGCTACTCAACTCATTTGACATGTATTCACCTCATCCATTAGATCTTACTGTCTGAATATACTTCCCTGTCTGCTTTTCCACTATAGCCTTAAAAATTTTGAATTTAGCAAACACCTCACTCTTCTCTTTCATAAAGTATACCCATACTTTCCATATATGGTCATCAATGAAATTCACATAAAACCTCCAACCACCCATAGATGTGGTCTTTGTAGGACCCCAAAAATATGTGTGTACTATTTATAGCACATTCTCACTAACATGCTTGTCATGCAAAAATGATGCCCTTGACTGTTTACCAAATTGATATGCTTCACATACCTTCTGCATCTCTACAACCTTGAAATGTTGTGGTCTATTGACAAGCTCCTTTGGCTGCATCAATTTCAGCCTCTACAAATTTGCATGTGCAATTAGCTTGTGCCAAGTCTCTATGTCAACAATAACACCTACACCTTTTGTAAACATGGCTACATTTATTTTTAGGAATTTCCCCATTCAAGGTGAACATCCTACCAAATTTGTTCCCTTTCACGACCAACCTTCCATTTTATTTGTACTCTTCTACATATAAACCATTAGCATTGAACCTGACTTGTATTCCTTGGTCAACCATTTTCCAATAGAAACAAGAATCTTTTTTATATTTGGAACGTGCAACACATCAACAAGATGTTTTACCTTCCCATCCTCCATAGATATTGCTATGTTTTATGTATGCTTGATAGGATGTGATGTGTCATCGCTTGTTTCAAAAAATCCAAGAACAAATAATTTCTCCAACTACTAAACCATTCTACATTGCTCGTCATGTGATTTTATGCACCTAAACCAACATACCAGACATTACCATTCAATTTTCAAACACGAATAGAAATTGTATTCATCATGTGATGTTGGACCATGAACAACTTCTCCAAATCATCTGCACTTGTGCATGCATAGTTGTTCTGTCTTTTGCAATCACATTCAAAGTGATCAGGTTTAACAAAATTCTAGCATCCTCTACTCTCATTACATGAATCATTTCTTTGGAAATTTTTGTGACCTCTTTGGATCCCCTTGCCTTGAAACTATCCTCTACCTCTTGCATGATTCTATTGTTGACCTTGGTCTTGGTTTCTCTTTCTTGTTCCACTTTTGAAATCTCTACCTCTGCGAGAGTAGAGTATCTGCTCAGAACTAGGTTTTCCTTGGAAGTTTGATTTCTCAACAAGATTGTTTTCTTAAATTATCCACATGGATACGAGATCCGCAAAATTTTAATTATTTTCCTTGGTTTGAATAGAAGTTTTGAACTGCTTATATGCATTTCCTAAAACGTAAAGGTACACTTCCACCTTATCATGGTCATCTACATTGATGCAAATAGATGCAACTGACTCACATATTCTTTTCATTTTTAGGATGTATTCACATATCGACATTCTATTTCTCTAATGTATGTAGCTCATTCTTGAGTTCCAATTTCTGTACCTTTGTATTGGTGTCATACAATGTGATCAAATTGTTCCAAGCCTCTTGTGGTGTTTTGGCATTCTATATGTGCCCATTCATGCTATCGTATTTGCTAATAGGTAGCCACTATACCTTCCATGCTCCTTGATTCCGCTCTTCATATGCTTTTATTTGGTCCACAATCCAATTCCTTTTTGGTAACTATGAAGCATTTTCATTCTCTCCTTCAATGTACTTCAAGTAGCCATTTCCTATCAAAAAATTTGTCATTCTGAATCTCCAAGCATGAAAGTTGTTATTGTCCAACTTATCGCTCATATGTTACTCAGGGGGGAGCTTAAGAAGTTAAGAATGTTTTGCACAAACTTCGAGGATCACTTGAACAAATACATGGTAGGTAATGAAACCTTCCAAGTGCCAACTTGGAGAGCTTAGAATATCATTTCTTCATTTTCGAAAATAAGAAGGATATGGTTCAATGGTGGGGATTAGTACTTAATGACCATGATCGCACAAATGAACCACTCCTTATGAAGCCAAGATCTAATTTTCCCGAAAGCAGGCTGCAAGCCAAAGACTTTTGCAATTCGAAACGAATTTTTTAGCTCTCCCAATTTCCTCAACACCTCAGATTTCAAAGAGGTAATCATTAGGGGTTTATGACTAAAACATGGTAAAGAATCACTAGTACCTTTTTGTACTTCTCGTGCAACATCATTGCTAATAGCATTAGAGCCTCCATGGAGAGCGCCAAGCAAGGGGGGGGGAGAGAGAGAGAGAGAGAGAGAGAGAGAGAGAGAGAGAGAGAGAGAGAGAGAGAGAGAGAGAGAGAGAGAGAGAGAGAGAGAGAGAGAGGAGGAGGAGGAAAAGGGAGGAGAGTAGCAAAGTGGAAAGGGGAAAGTAGAAGAGAGAAAAAGAAAAAGGAGAGAAAGAGAGTATATATATATATATATATATATATATATATATATATATATATATATATATATAGAGAGAGAGAGAGAGAGAGAGAGAGAGAGAGAGAGAGAGAGAGAGAGAGAGAGAGAGAGAGAGAGAGAGAGAGAACAAGAGAAAATATTAGTTTTTCTTTTTTTGAAATAAGGCGATTAAGTTCTAATTTTATCTCCTCTTGTGTCCAAGTGACTGATTTTTAACAAGATTATGTGAAAAGTGAGGCTCCCACTGAATGTAAGGTGCACTTTATTATAAATTTTATAGTGATGCTTCATCTGGACAATGTTCAATATCACGCAAGGTAGATAATGGGGCCTCGTGTTGTGAGGTCGAAGATATAGCTCCCACATGAGACCTCCAAGTAATGTAGAATTTTGGATATCATGGAGCTCCAAGCATTGTGAGCCCCAAAGATCGTGCCAAGCTCAGAGTCTCACTTGGAGCATGGCTCGGAGAGAGGGAGATGATAGTGAGGCACATAGAACACCACACCATATGAACACCAACATTGCCCCCTAACATTAAACCCTTATCATATACACATATGTCACGTCTCTATAGATTGAACATTGCCTTCATCTATTGTCATTTCATCGTCTCCTTTTGAACTATATCTTTTGGACACTTCAACATCTATCGGTCATTCAAAGTTTTGGTATAAATGTCTTGAAAAAAAAACAAAAATCTTTATTTGCATGTCACGTAGAGGTTGATTACACTTTAATGGATTATTGATAAATTGTAACATCAAAGAAAGGTTGGATGTTATTAAATCTGCACTACAGACATGTATCTAGAAATTATTTAGCGGAAATCTATATAGTAATATACCTAGATTACCTAGAAAAGTGAATTTCTACATCACAAGGCAAATGATGAATGTCAGAATAGTGTTTCTAACGCCCTAAGCTTTGCCATATCAAAAGTTCAACTCAGCATGAGAACAATCAACATATAAAGAAACCTATTATAGAAACCCTGTCTGGCCAAGTTCGCATGACTATTACAGAAAATTCGATGCTCTTTTGAAAGCAAAGAAATGGTCAGAGCTTTCTGAAAGTAACTAAAAGAGTGCTTTTAATACATTTTCTCATGAAAGCACGCATTCAAAATTCTATCCTCAATGTTTGTTTGATGGACATAGCAGCCATCCGTGTACCATCAATTTTCATATGCTTTGAATGACAGCTTTTTATTTTCAATATCAGAAGAAATATTTCATGAAATTCATTACCTTATATTGGGAGATCTATGAATGCTTAGATGAGATACTCTACAACCATTTCTTGAAGGTGTCACCTTCAATCTTAACTTCCTGAAGAAAAATAAAATCTGGGTTTATATTCTTTTCCCTGAACCACTAGCCGATAATCGTTGCTCTAGAAGGGTTTGAAAGCGTACCAACATTAAAAGAGACTAGGATCATTTCCTATTAGTTCTTCTAGATGAACCCCAATTGAAGCTTCCCCTTTGAACAACCTGCCTTCTTGGCATATGAGTATGGAATAATGGACCCAATGGTTGAATTCTCACTACAAAGATTATATTTTGTGCTCCTAATATATTATTATAATTGGTTATCTTACTTAACCATCACAAATTCTTTAGGAGCTTTGTCATCATTAGTATCTTCACATTGACCCAATCCCCCTCTATAGTCCAAAAGATTGATTTCCTTCTCTTGTTTACATTCCTCATTGATCTCCAAATTCTTTTCTGATCATGAGGGACACATTCCTAGTTTCTTATTGGGGCTTTTCCACCTCCTTCATTTGACCTTTATGAATCCATCCAAAGCGATCATGGTGTATTAGATCTCTTTGATCCTTTCCATTTTTGATAAAGATCTCCCTCAAACCAGATTTCCCGCTTTAAGGATTGCAATGGATTCATCAACCTTGCCAATCTACTGAGATTCTTTTCTAGATCTTCCTTGTCTTTCTTGAGTCCTTATTTTGATGGCCTTTCACGTTGCAATGAAAGCATACATTTGGCAAGTTTTTGAAAGCAATTTCTATTCCAAGAGGTTTGCTTCACCAGTATTGATGTGAATCAAAGAACGGAGCTCTTTGTTGAGATTAGCCTCCAAAAAAATCTAAGGATGCCATCTCACATTAAGTGAGTAGGAGGAGCTTCCATAAATATGCCTCCCATGTCCTCCTTGGCTATGAGTGGGCGACCAATCAGAACCACAATTTCTTTGATAAAATATCAAGGAATAAGGGGAACTTTGGAAGTTTGATTCAAAGAGGATACTTGAGAGGTTTAGACTTGTTTGACAAAAAACTCCAAGAACCACTTGAACAAATACATGGTAGTCAGTAGGACGTGCTAAGTGCCAACTTGGAGGGCCTTGAAGGCCATTTCTTCATTTTTGAAAATAATATAGATATGGTTTGATGGTGGGAATCGACACTTAATGACCATGATCCCATGCAAAAGCCACTCCCTTTGAATCCAGGCTGTGATTGTCTCCAAAGGAGACTATGAGCTAAAGAGTTAGCCAATAAGAAACATGTGTTTTAACTCTCCCTATGTCTTCGACACTTGAGATTTTAGGTGGATAACCATTGGTGGCGTAAGAACAAAAGAGGTTAAATCATCACTAGTAGCTTTTGAGCAACATGGTTGCTAATAGCAAGAGAGCCTCCATTTGGGAGAGTGACAAGCAAGGAGGAGGGAGAGGGATATATATATATATATATATATATATATATATATATATATATATATATATATATATATAGAGAGAGAGAGAGAGAGAGAGAGAGAGAGAGAGAGAGAGAGAGAGAGAGAGAATGATATATAGATTTCGGCTAAATAATGGCTACCCTAACAGCCTCTATACGTATATGTTTACAGTCAACACTGAATAACAGCTTGGCGATATTTACGAGCTTGGCTTCACATGATCTCTAAGGATTACAATGCATGGAGATCCATAATATCCGGAGGTCCAATAGTTTCTCGTGTTGGAAGACCACAACAGAAGATTAAATTAACAGAATCCTTTAATTTCAAAAAAATAAAGAAGAAAAAAGAAAAAGAATAATTCATTCTCTCTCTCTCTCTCTCCTCTTTCTTTTTCTCTGTTGTTTTTCCCCTTCCCCTCTATTTCTCTCCTCCCCATAAATACCACGCTCTCTATAGTTTTCATGCCTAATCAAATGATGATTATTGAACGTAGTACTGCGAGCAGTTGGATAGCTATATATTCGAAGGAGATAAACGCACATTCATGTTAATATTCGCTGGCATTTGTAGCAAAAGATCTTGATAGTTCTACTCTGATTATTCGATTTACAAATAGGCTGATCCAAAGTGCCACATGAAATATGCATCAAACAGGTTGTTCCTTTTCAGGTAGACGAAACATAATATCAAACATATCAGCTTGTCATATTATATTCATCATATTGCTTGTTCATGAAGGGTCTTACTTTCATAGCCACTTCAAATACAAGGTCTACTTTATTTTTGTAGTATTCAATAATATATTACATGCTATTTAAGCACGAGTAAACAAATGGGCCGCATTGAAAAAGGACGGCAGTGATGTTGGACACAAATTGTATTATCTGCTCTTCTACTATGAAGTCTATAGGCTATAGGCTGTGCTTCATTGAAAATTGAACATTTTCAGGGGTCGAAATCCCATGTATGAAAGGAGCCATCCAACGCCTCTTTTTCCACATTAAACTTGTGCGCTCACGAATTTCAGGCCAAGTACTAATACGACAACCCAGTTTACTGTTTTCTCAGTGCGTATGTGTCTCCGATTGGGGGAACATGGGGACCTCCACTCATGTATAAAAGGTACTTTTTTTGTGTCGTCTCTTCTTTAGCTTTGCTACATCCTATTCAAATATTCTTCGGAAACAAACGTGCACGTGTGTATGTGCATATATGCATGCATACATGTGTACATATTTGTGTGTACCTACGTACACGCATACATGCTTGTACGCATGCACTCATACACATATACATAAATAGATGTGTGCATGAAGTTGCATACATAAAAATATCTGTGTATGTGCTTTTATGTGAGTATATACGAGAATGCATATATGCATGCGCATGTCTCTGTGTGTGCACACGTATGCGCATGCATATGTTTGCATATTTGCGTATGTTCGTGCATGCATGTGTGTATGTATTCGTATAGACATGTTTACCTAAATACATACATGCATACATATAGGCACTAAACCTCTTCACATGCCAATCCAGACATGAGATGGATATCGATCTACCTATCTTCAAATTGGAGAGAATTTGGAGGAACTTCCTCTGGATGGGTGACCCTAACAAAAGGGGTATCTCCAAAATTAAATGGACTATTGCACTAGCCAAAACAATCAAGGTGGTTTGGGCATTCTAGACATCGAAGGAATGGCCAATAATTTAGCGGCAAAATGGTGAATCAAAGCATGGAGCAATAGTGATGCCTCTTGGGCCAAACTTATTTTTAGAAATAAGAGTGCCTTTAAGCTTCTGGGCCTCTCGGGCTAGGATGGTCTCGACCTTCTCATGGTATTCTTCTCCGCATTTTCGGTGACTCTCAGAGGCTCAAGCTTGGTGTGCTCTCTATGGAAGCAGGTTAAACAATTTATCAGAATCAATGAAGATTGGAAATGGGCGGCCGATATTAGACATAATGCTTTGATCTAATTCCATATCAAAGGCATCAGAGGTGTGGAGTATTGAAACCTCCATGAAAAACCTCTCAAACCAAGAAACTTGTCACTAGATTAGATTCTAGGACATTGACCTCACCAAAAGAGTGAACTTTGAAGAATGACATCTATTGCATAGCAGATTTAATGCTTGGGAATGCTCGAGGACTCGCGTCCTCATTGGTTAGGACTCTTCTCACCCTAAGGGTCGGAGATGGCACAATGGCAATAGCCCTAAGAAAATTTCAAGATTGATGAAGGATTTTGAATTTCATTTCACACTCAATAGGAAATGATGCCTGGATTGGTTATGATAGAGGTGGGACTTTAAGTCCCAATCCCTTTGGCACCCCCTCATCGAGATAAAAAAGTATGTGCTTATGTGGCAAATCCTACACTATGCAATCTAGACTAATGTAAAAGATAACAAAATTTTTGGGTTCCCTTCGTGGTGCAAATGATGCCTTCGTGACATGGAAGACTTTGGACACCTCTTCTATTCATGCCCCAAATCATTATCAGTCTGGTAGGCCCTTGAGAGAATCACACTGTCACAAGGACGAATCAACTGGAAGCAAAATTTGTTGGGTGAAGAAATTGGTTGTTCCTTGGCACTATGGAATGCTATAAGAGGGGAGACTCTATGGAAGATATGGAAAGAGAGGTGTGCAACCAACTTTGGAAACCTTTCTAAAGAATGGTCGATCGAAAAATCTCTTTTCCTTTTAGGGAAAAGAATTTCTAGTTGCAAGAAGCCCCCAACCTTTAGACATCATGGAGTGTTACTTCCTAAGAGAACAACAAGATCAAAACCAAGTGGGCCCAACATGAAGGGGACAGGAGGGTTTTCAACCTTCTTTGTAAAATTCTCTAGTAATCTATAAGCAACCCTAGCTTTGTGGGATATGGGGATCCTTTGGGTGCTAGGCCCATTCACTTGTACGACTGTAATTTCTATTAATTAAAGTTAGGAAGAGAAGGCTTTGCCGAACTTCTTAAAACAAGCTAGAGATCTTCAAAAAATAGAAAGTGGAAGTTTGGACTATGCCTAGTCTCCTTTGCGTAAATTAATTAAGAAAGAAAATTATATAGTGAAGGGGCATAGTGCCCTAGGGATGATATCCCACAAAGTAGGGGTAGGATGGCTTGAAGGTGCAATATTGGTGACAATGAAGAGTCACCATGAAACCTATGTTTTTGAGGGAGTTATAGAGAATTTTAATGATCTTTTTATTGCCCTCATGGGTGGTCCATTTAGTTTTAATGTTCTCATTATCCATGAAAAAAATCATATGGCATCTAAAAGGAGGGGACTTCTTACAGTTACATGTTCTTCTATCTACATGACCAAGGAATTTATCAATCAACCATTCTTTTGGATGGTCATTGAAGTTGGTCGCACATCTTTCTTCCTACATCTTTCAAAGTGCTTCCAACCTCATGGCATTCCATAAGGCTAAAGAGCAGCCTATTGCTTCTCAAAGTAATGCTTGCTTCCAGTTGATTTGATTCTATAAACTCAAAATCTTGGCAAGTGCCTACCAGACCCAATGCCTCTTAGGGCATGAAAAGAAGAGTTCACCAATGTCTCCTCTACCATAGAGGCAACGCTAACACCATTGAGGGGCTTTGTAGATTTTATTAGCTTTGGCATTAATCCAAATAACCATGTGGAGAATTTCCACATAAGAATTGACTTTTTCTTCTCAATGAGAGGATGCAAGAGGTCCATGAACTTAAATTCTTACAAGTCCAGGTGCTTTTTGAAACTTATCACCTTATCCAATTTGTTACGGTTGATCCATCATAGCCCTTCAATTTGCTCGAGATCATGTCCGGAGGTGGGTCTTTGAATTCTCCATAAAATTGATTCTATGTTTTAATAGGCTCCAGTTCTCATATTCAACCCTCCTAGTGAGTTCTATGTCCTCAAATCTAATGCACTGTCTTCTCTCTTGAGCCTAGAGATGTTTCCACTTATGAAACCCTTTTTTCCATATCTTCTTTTCCCTTTAGAGGTTCTTAGAGTCAATTTATTTGATTCCCACCAATAAGAAATCAAATATAATTGCTTTGTCTAACTCTCTGAAGTGATTCCACAATTTGTTTATGAGCGTTCTCCATGATGCATGATCTTGGATAAAAGCTAGTGTTGCTAGAATATCAATGGAGCACTAGATTGTGCTCTCTGACCAGATTACAAAAGATTTCACAATTACACTTTCGATCACAAGATCACCGATGTAGGGAAATGATAAAAGAATAAATAAGTGATATAAGAATTCCCATAACTTGAGATTGATAGGTATAGATAACTCAATTAGAGATGATGCAGAAGATCCCACAACCCGAGATCATAGGTATGAAGTAAGATTTCCTAATTACAGAACATCCTTCAAGGAAATGAATTGAAATAACTAGATAAGATCTTGTACTATGAGATTACAAGAGGACAAGGCTAGATTTCCAAGAACTAGACTAATTAGGACTAGAAGAAGGAACGAGATGAGAACTAGAACTCGAACTTCGAAAGTACTTACTTGGTGATCACGACTCCTTGAGCTCCCGACTAGCATTGGCAAGTTGAGTATATATATGGACACTTCCTCCTTATATAGATTTTCAAGTGTGGTTCATCAAAGGTGGTTACAAATTGATGATGTCATCGATGATGTCATCAATTCAAAACATGATCTTTGGATGTAAGAATCAAGCAAGAGTGGATCTTAGGGTTTTGGCATGTTCCAAATACATTGAAAACATTGATTTCTACAAATTTTGAACCAGTCATGAAAGATAGAAGTCACATGTAATCTAAAGTTCATGATGGTTTCCTTTTTCCATGAAACCTAGAGTATCTTGAAACATAACGAAGTGATATGAATTTATGAAGCAGAGGGGTGATTGAAAATAGTTGAATTTATTTGAATTATGCAAACAAGTTCTTTCATCATCAATGTTAGAGTCATGCATTGCATTCAATGGCCAATTCGCCACTTCGATGTTGCTAACAGGTGCTTTTTATCTATATTGTCATTGTCTGATTGACTCCTTCATGATCAGCTGTGTTCTATTAAACCATTAGCTGGACATTTCATTAGTTGTGTACATACGATATTTCTCTTGAATTCAAAGCAATGATAAATACAAATTTTCTAGTTCATTTTTATACTCATTCAATCTTTAAGGCTTTGACCACTATAGAAATATGCCCAAAATGCACCCTACATGCAATGCCATGATAGGATGATGATAGAACTCATCCACCCAATTGTCATTCCCTCCTTCTTCCATATAGCAAATTTATAGCTAAATAGATATTCTCAGCCATACGATCATATCTACTATCTCTATGTATTCATCTAATATAGCTCTATGTGTTTCTTTCAGATCTAGAAATATATAATGGTAAAGAAATGCATGTACTCATTAGGTAGATAGACATGACTTAAAACAAGGTTTCCTTATCAAAAAGAGAAAAAAAAAACTTGGCAAAGGGAACCAACACTAGACAACCTATAGTGGAGATAAAATGGATGAAAACTGATAAGTTCGTTTATGAATCCTCCCAACTTTTGGGGTTTCACAAGACACACTCCAAAGTAGGAGATGGATTTGACCTCGGATGATTTCTAGCATTGAACACATGGAGATTTATCATTATTTTCTTTCACCCATCCACACATCTGCTCAAATCCTCACTTCCAAATATTGATTGCTTTAGTGGCTTCCCACATGAGTGCCACTTGGCATGCATGTGAGAGCCGGTGTGTCTCATAAGCTATGGGAATGTTCACATCTCCCTTCCCCGAAGCCATCACATAACATTTCCTTCCTCTTTATATATCCAATGTACATGGTCATATCTCCATGTTGTTTCCCTGCATCCTTCCGCTTAAGAACTCTCTTGGGGAGGCAATCTAAAATCGGGAAACCATTTCTTAAGGGTGCTAACCTGTTCCCATGTGGCACTATCCTCTGAACTATCTTTCCATTAGTTGAAACCCATACATAAGCATAAATGTACTCCGCCTAGTGGAAGAGTGCTTGGAACTATTATATGAAAACTCTACTATAGGTTAGTACTCTTCCCAGTTGGTTTGCCTTTCATTCACATATTCTTGAAGCATATCCTCTAGGATGTGGTTAACCCTCTCAGCTTTCCCATCGGATTCTGGATACTCCACCATACTCATGCTAAATTTAGTATCCAACCTCTTGAAAAATTCTCTCCAAAAGTGGCTAGTTAACTTCCTATTCTGACACATGTGAGAATAAAATTAGCCATCCTCAAGTCTCAGGTAATCCTATTATGAAATCCATGGAGATACTCTCCCACTTCCCATTGGGAATATCGAATGGGTGGAGTGTTCCTCCAATCCTCAATCTTTAAGCTTTACTGACCTAGCATTTAGTGCATTTAAGCACATACTCTAAGATGTCCTTATGAAGTGCAGGCTGGTAAAACTACCTCTTAACAAGAACATAAGTCGTGTTAACTCTTGGGTATCCCACAATAGGTGTGTCACAAGACTCATACACAATGTGCCGTCTCATATCAAAGTCTCTGCGGACACACACCTAACCTTTATATAATAGATATCTATCATGGATATTGTAGATCTTCCATTTGAATTCATCTTTAGTACCCATCGATACTCCATCCCCATTGGAATCATGTATATCATAATATCATTTCTCAATGGCTTCCCAAATCTCGCGACATGCAATTTCAAACCTACGTTTCCCTCTAATGGACTCAATTTGCTCACAGTGATTTGAATGAAACTCAGTCTGTTGAGCATAAGCACGTGGCTAAGTGCATTAGTGACTACATTGAACATTCCCTTCACATATCTAAGCTCTTAATCAAATTGCTGAAGGTTATCTGCCCATCAAGCCTTATGAACTTTAAGGTTTGTTTGATTAGAGATCCGCTTAATTCTTTCTTGATCAAACACTGTCATGATTTTGGCACCATATGAATAATGAAATAACTTCTTCAAAGAAAGGAAAATTGCATACAACTTCATCTCATAGATGAAGTAATCCTTTTGAGTAGATTCTATTTTCTTGCTCTCAAAAGCCACTCGTTGACCATCCTAAATTAAATTGCTTGAATATCAAAATCACTCATGTTAGCCTCAACCACAAGGGGTTCATTAGGATTTGCTATATGCAAAAGGGGAGCTGTAGCAATTGCTATCTTTAACTTCTCCATAATTTACTTCTATTCATCTCCCAAATGAAAGGTTTTGCCTTTCTGTTTAAGTTGTTCCATTATTGAGACAATAATTTTGGCATAATTCCTAATAAATCTTCCATAGAATCCCAAGGAAGATCTCTAGCTCTTCCAAGTTCTTGGGATGTGTCCATTCTATAATAGCCCATGTTTTCTCATGATCCATCTGGATTCTGTCTTAGGAGACTATATGCCCAAGGTATCTAACCTCTATTTCGAAAAATTCACATCTTGACTCCTTAGCAAAGAACGAATTTCCCCTCAACACTTGAAATACTTTACTAAAGTGTTCCAAGTGTTTGTGTCATGATTTACTATACATCAGAATATTATCTAAGAAGTATACTTCAAACTACCCTAGACATGGCTATAATAGGAACTTAATGAAAGTGGTAGGAGCATTGGTGAGACCAAAAGGCATCATCAAGAAATTGCAGTGCCCATATCTTGTTCTATTAGGAGTTTGAGGGACATCCTCTACCCTAATCCTAATTTGATGATATCCTAATATAAGATCATGTCTAGTAAAAATACCAAGGTTGAGGGACATCCTCTACCCTAATCCTAATCTAATGATATCCTAATATAAGATTAGGCCAGGTAAAATACTTAGGCATTAGAATCCTATTGTTGATAGTTACCTTGTTCAATGCCCTATAATCTGTGTAGTCTCATAGAGCTATCTTTCTTCTTCATTACGAGCACTGGTGATGCCGAATGTGAGTTAGAAGGTCTAATGAAGCCTTTAGCTAAGTAACCAGGTAGTTGGCTATCTATGCCCTCATGTTGAAAAACACTAAACCTATAAGATGGCTTACATATAGGATTAGTATTACTAACTACCTCAATAGAATGGTTAATGTCCCCTCTCTCAGGTGCTAGCTCTCTAGGTATGCTATTGGGAATAACATCTCTAAATTTAAGCATAAGATCCTTGAAATGTTTGCAACACACTCTTGAAAAAACAAATAGTAGAAAGTCCAGTCCATATTTAAATTTATAGTGTGGGAATAAACATCAAACGAAGTGTAAATACAATGCTAGAGATCTTGAGTATACAACAAAAAGATCTCTTGTACATGCTCAAAAATACAAAGCCTATACAACTCTAAAGATGAGATGAGAGGTGCACTAGGTACATCTCTCTCCTTGAATACAAAATTTACTTCCATTCTTTATACATTCAAGAATCTTGTTTTGGTAACTCTGTTTAAGTGTGTCTTCCAACCCCTATCACAACTCTCTTCCTAAAACAAGGTCTATCATTTCCATATTCATGATTTGGGAGTCTACTTGGTTAGTATTATCTTGTATCTTGACTTCCTATATCCTCTTTTCTTCCCCTTGCATCAAAAATCCTAGGTATTTATGTGCAATAGGTTGTTGGGAGATCTTTTTCTTCTTAACCACATAATTGTTTATGAAGTTGCAAGTGGTAGAGTAATCTATAACAACTCTCATATTGTTCCCGTACACACTACCATTAAGTTTAACAAGGTCATGCAGTCCAAACGAAGGTGACCACAATGAGTATGTCAAACAACATGTGTGCTCTACGTCCTTGTGCATCACTAGATAGACAATTTTTTTGCCCTATTTAGGGGTTGTACTAGTCCCTCGTCCTCCCTTCTTTTCTTTGCTTCCTAAGTGGGTAGTTCCATTGTGCATGGCTAGGAGATGGGCATCTAAAACATAAGTTTTCCCTCTTAGCCCTCTCATATTGCTTAGTGGATAAATTTGGCCGTTGTGATCTTTGTTTCTTAATAAAGAATTTGTTTATCCCCGTAGTCACTTTTTTCTTCAACTTGGTTGTATTAAGAGGTTTGAGGGGCTGATCCATATCCATAGGATTGTACTCACAACAGTTTCGATCCTCATAGATCTAAGCATATTTGATCACCTCCTCAAAAGTATTAGGTATTTTCTTCTTACCTCTCTCTTAATGGCTTTTTAATAGCCCCTAACAAACCCTCTGGTCTTCTAAAATTCATCTAAACCCTTAATCTTCAGTGTCATCTCCCTATAGTAAGATATTTAGACCAACAGAGTTCTAGCTCTCTGTGCACTCCTATCCCACTCATCCCAATTCCTCTCTTCCTCATTCTTAAGAAGAAACTCTTTGAGGAAAATAGTTTCAAATTGAGTCGAGTTTGTAGGGATGGAAATTGCCTCCTCGAGACCCATCCACCACTTATAAGCACATGGGCCAAGCGAGAGACTCGCTTCTAGCATAGGACACCCAGGTGGGGTGCCCTTTCGTTGATGCTGATCTTTCCACTTTTGCAAGAAATTGTAGACCGCATCCTTATTCCTCTCACGGCCTCCCCCCAATAAAGGTTGGTGGCTTGAGGTCTTTTGAGAGGGGAGTCTCCTTAGAACTCTCTCCCTTATGTTTGTCTAGAAAAGGAACATCCTTCCTAGCCATCTCTACTACACAAAGAGTAGACATCTCCCTTTCATTCCTAGATAGGAAAGAGGTAACTTGAGTCTCTAGTGAGGTCATCTGAGTCATAAGTCGCTCTACCAGAGTGGTCATACTACCAATGTCTCTCTCTAACCTAAGGGCTTTGCCCTTAAGATCCATGAATTGCTTGTGTGAAAAAAACTCATCGTGAAGCTCTACATAGGAATATTCCTCTTCATGCTCAACCTTTTTCTCTACTTCTTGCTCTTACTCTCACTATGCCTTTCTATTGGTCTAGATACTCTAGTTGTTGGTCTTAAGTGGAAAAGTATGTTCAAAATGTTTCTCACCCTTGGGATCAATGTTTACTCCCCGTGTTTTCTAACTAGAATGTTTAGAACAAATGGAAGTAATGTTTATAAAGCAAGAAAGAGAGAAAGATAGCACTGGAACACTTCCCTGATATAATTGAATCCTTTCAAAGCTACCTTGACGTGATCTTCCAAGTGTCGAGGCTTTGATTTGCACTCATTACTAGACCCAAACAAAAGTTAGAAATGTTTGCTTGGTAAGAGAGGGCTCTTAACACCAAAAATCGATAAAAATGATGCCAGAAAAGTGGCAATAGCTTAGATCATCAAAACTAAGAAAACCTAATAAAATTTTGCTTTTCACCAATCCTCACCACTAAAATATAGGTGGTCCAACACTTGCAAATAAAATCTATGATGCCAACCCAAGGGACAAAAGTTGATTTGGATGCCAAACGATAAAAAATTGGGTCCAAAAGTGATTGCCTAATATCCAGTAAAGTGTTGTAGACGGATTTTGATCCAAAAAAAGTTCTCCAGATCAAGTGTTCTCTAGTCACAAGTGAAGCTTATGAATGTAGATTCGAAACACGATAAAAATCGCTTCCATCGGATCTTGGAGGGCCAAGCTATGGCTCAAAGAAGTTTGACATGTGGGTGTGGGAAGATGAAATGGAAATCATGAAGCAAGAGCTACTTTGAAATGTGAAAAAGATGCTTCCTTGAGGTGTTTCACCTAATTGTGCTATCCAATCTCCCTCTCCACATCCCAAGGTACATGTGAGTATCTTTTGCTACCCCAAAATGTTTCTTATATTCTTCAATTTGGTTCTCCAAAGTAACAAGAAAATAGGTTTTGTATACCTCTTTGGAGTGGAATGAATGGTTCAATCTCCTTCCACATTCCTAGATGACTCACGTGGCAACAACTTATCCTACATAGCAATAGAAAGCACCTTTTTTGGCCTTCATATAGAGGGTCTTCCTCGTCCTAGAGGGGAGGATGAGAGGAAAGAGGATGCGACTATGCTCAACATGAGGGGCTGTCCTCCATGCTCTTATGTGTGAATCGGCCTTGGTCAGATGTCCTCGATTGGGAAAAACTTCACAAAGTGTGTTTTGGAAGTCTTTGGTAGTGCTTTCACAAATGTTGGATTCTACATACTAGGAAATGGATCTAGCATGTATGGTGGTCTCGTTTAGTCTTCTTTGCTTTGTTTGTCTACATTTGAAGCAACATCTTCAACAGAATTTCCTCTGCAGAGTAATTTATACTAGGAACTTGGTGCTTAAATTAGTATTTTGAACCCTGGTTCAAAGGATCTTGAACATTTGAACATTAACTTGATTTAAGACCAACCTTGTGAAGCTTTATATACTTTACTTTTTATCTAAATATGAGAAAGAAAAAAACTATCGTTCTTTTTTTATCCATTCATCTAGTGGTTTAACTACATTAACTCAATGCACTTTCCCATGAAAATGATAATTTGATTGATGATTTTTATGAGTCATGGGTTCTTTTCTTTTTGACCCTCAAAGAAAAGTTCCCAAAGGGATTTACCCTTCTATTCTCCCATGGTGGCAGATACTTTCTCCAACCCACAAAAATACATCCTAATTTTGGCCTTCTATATATGTCTTTGAATGATTTCATGATCATTTCTAAAGATCCTTACTTTTACCATCCTCTCACCAAGTTTTAGAGCTAAGACTAAGGTGTTGTATTTGTTTTATTCACCTACTAGTTCTTGCAAGAACTGTTTAGTCCCAAATATCTAGGTTATATCTAGGCCTGTGTTCTTCTTGATATCTTTAGTTCAGAAGAATATGATTCCAACGTTTAATTTGATTGAGGATTTAATGCTTTAAGAAGTAGCTCTAATGACACATTCATGAGCTTCACTTCTAGTACTTGGGAAAGATTCATGGTAGTTCCAATCACAACCTCTTGTGTTGGTGCAACTTACAAGCCTACACTTTTTGGCTTGAAGGTTACAAAGAAACGAGGTTCCATGTGAACCATAGCTAGAGGATTCTTATCTCTTTACCCCTTTGTAAAAGTTAAATATTCATTGATTTGAGAGAATATGTGTAACCACCTAACCAAGGGAGTCGTGTTCTCTTCCAACACAAGGGCCAGAAAAAACCAATTGTGGATTGAATTCACCACACTAAGGAAGCAACCTAAGCAGGCTATTTCAGAGTATGTGACCAAGATTAAAGATGTAGTAGATTAGTTAGCAAACATAGGAGAATAGATTGAAGAAGAGCAGATAGTAAGGCAAGTGATCAATGGGATTAAAGCTGATGACAAATGGGAAAGCTTCACCACTGCCATGGATCTATACATGGACATGCAAATTCCATATCTTACAACTCTCATGGGGCACTTGTTCACTCATGAAGCCAATCTCAACAAGAATGGAGATTCATCCAAAGGTAATAGCTCTTCTGCCCTATACACTGATAAAAGTAAGCTAAAGATAAAGGCAAGAACAAGAAAGGAGAGAAAGAAGGCACTAACTCCCAAGCCAACTATGCAGGGAAAGGTAGATCATCAAGAGGAAGGGGCAGAGGAGGTAAGCAAGTTAGGGGGAGAACTTATAACTCCTCACCATGTCACATTTGTGGTTTATCAAATCATACTACATATGAGTGTTTCATGAACTACAAGAATCAGAGAGGTAGAGGATTTCAAAGAGGTGGATACTCATAGTCAAGAGGCAGATTCAACCATCATCAAGGGTACAACAACAATTACATCAATAACTACAACAACAACTACAATGGCAAATACCAAGGAGGATTCAAATCCAAAAGGGATTACAACAACTATACAGAAGAGCACGATGATTCTCTTCTGATTATGAACATGACTTCAAAACTAGGTACAAATGATGACCATCTCTTCTACATTGACTCAGGTTGCTCAAATCATGTGGCTGGCAATGTAGCTCTACTCCCTGACCTTGAAGAACCAAGAGGTAAACATCAAGTACAAACAAGTGATGGCACCCAGCACTCAGTACTTAAAGTTGGAAATGTTAAGACTTCTGATGGGAATCGAAACTTGTTGAGTAGGGTACTATATGTACCAACCATTACAAGAAATTTTATAAGTGTTGGACAGATTGTGGAAAAAGGTTTGCAGGTCAGATTCAACCAATTTGGAGCATTTGTGGAGGATCCCAAGCATGGGTTCAAGAGAATAGCTAAAGGAGAAAAATCAAGTAGACTTTTCACTTTTGAGCTAGAAGATACAAAGAATATTGCACTCTACAATTATAAAGATTAAACACTTTCAGAGCTTGAGATTTGGCATAAAAGATTAGGGCATGTAGGTGAAAGAACCTTGAATCAAATATGCAGGGACCAATGTGTGCTTGGGATACCTAATGTATCCAAGCAACATATGATCTACAAGTGTGGTGCTTGTCAGTTTGGAAAGTTCCACATGTTACCCTTCTCAAGGAAAGGCTACATGCATGAGGACTACCTAGAACTTGTCCATACAGATGTATGGGGACCAAGCAAAGACCCCTCAATCTTAGGATCAAGGTACTATGTATCTTTTATTGATGATTATAGCAGGTGGACTGTATTGTACTTTATGAAGCACAAAGATGAAGTGTTCAATTGTTTTAAAAAATACCTTGCACTTGTTGAGAATTTGATAGGAAGAAACCTAAAGAGGCTAAGGTCAAATGGAGGAGGTGAGTACTTCTCCAATGAGTTTGAAGCATTCTTGCAGGATAGAGGAATCAAGAGAGAAATCACCACAAGGTATACTCCTGAACAGAATGGAGTAGCTGAGAGAAGAAATAGATTGATTGTTGAAACAACTAGGTCAATGTTGAATGAAAAGAAATTACCTAACTACCTATGGGCAGAGAGTGTATCTACTGCCACTTACCTCATAAACAGGTTGCCATCTAAATCTCTTGATGGGTTGACCCCATATGAAGCATGGCATGGTAAGAGACCCTCACTTGATCATTGCAGGATATTTGGATGTGTAGCATATGTAAGCTAGACCCTAAGGCTGAAAAATGTATCTTTATTGGATATGATCTAAATCAGAAAGGGTACAGGTTCTACAACCCTTCAAATAAGGGATTCATGGTTAGTAGAGATGTTGTCTTTGGTGAAAATGATTCTTGGTATGAGAATGAATGCAGGAAGTTTAAACTACCCTATGACTTGGAAGAGGAGTTTCCAAGTCTTGCTAAGGAGGAACCTACTTAGAGTGAAGAGACCAATTCAGATGATGAAGACATTATCAATCTTGAAGAATTTAAGGCATGGAAGTCCAAAGGCAAACTCAAGATGAAGAAACTTGAAGACATACTTGAATCTTCAAATCAATCAATCAGAAGATCACAAAGGGAGAGCAAAAAAACTATCAGATATGGGTATGACACCTCTCTTGTCACTAAACATTCTATTTATCTTGCCAAACACTTGTCAATGGAAGAACCAGGATCATATGAAGAAGCCATGACCAAGACAGAATGGAAGGAAGCTATGGATGAGGAGATTGAAGCACTCAAAGAAAGTGACACATGGGAACTAGTACCAAAGAAAGAGGCTATGAAGGTAATTGGATCTAGATGGATCTATAAAATCAAAAGAAATTCTGATGGGTCGATTAGCAGGTACAAAGCTAGACTTGTGGTTAAGGGTTTTGCACAAACCCAAGGCATTGACTATGAAGAAACATTCTCACCTGTGGCCAAGATGCCAACCATCAGGGTGTTGGTAAGTGTGGCTGCATCAAAGAATTGGAACATGTATCAGCTAGATGTAAAAAATTCTTTTCTGAATGGATGGATTTTAGAGGAGGTATACATGTCACAACCTCCTAGTTATGAGGATCCTAACAAGGTAACACATGTATGCAAATTAAAAAAGGCTCTTTATGGATTGAAGCAGGCACCTCGGGCATGGAATCACAGATTGACCACATATCTTCAAGACCAAGGTTTTGTCATGAGCAAGGCAGACGCTTCTCTATTCATTAAGAGAAGTAATTCAGAGGTAATATACCTATGTGTTTATGTTGATGATATCATACTTAGAGGTAATGATGTCCATGGAATCAAACAAATCAAGAACCAGATGATGAAGGAGTTCAAGATCAGAGATCTTGGTTTACTAAAGTACTTTCTTGGACTTGAGTTAGTCTATACTAACTCTGGAATCTATATTACTCAGAAAAAATACATACAAGATATGTTGACGAAGTTTCATTTGCAAGATACAAAAGTTGCAAGTACTCCAATGGAGGTAAACCTAAAACTAAGTGCCCACGAAGGTGATGAAACTGATGATATTACAGGTTACCAAAGCATAGTAGGAATCTTGAACTATGCTACCTTAACAAGGATAGATATTGCTTATGGAGTTAGTGTGCTAAGTCAGTTTATGCACAAGCCTAGGGCACCTCACTTGAAGGCTGCCAAAAGGATATTAAAATACCTCAAGGGTACTCAACATCATGGTTTGTAATTCCCTTACACTTCAGACTTGGATATCAAGATTTACTCAGATACAGATTGGGTAGGATGCAAGGATGATAGGAGGAGCACTTCAGGATACATTTCATTTGCAGGTGATAAACCAATATCATGGTCTTCAAAGAAGCAACCTATTGTTGCTCTATCTTCTACAGAGGCAGAATATAGAGGGTTGGCTAATGCCACTCAAGAAGCCATATGGATCAAGTTATTGTATACACAATTGGGTTTGTATACTACCTCACTATTGATCTTTGGAGATAATACAAGCTCACTTCACCTTGCAGCTAATCCTATTTATCATGCCAGGACCAAGCATATAGAGGTCCATTACCATTATGTAAGAGAGAAGCTATTAAGCAAGGACATTCAACTAGCATATGTATCAACCAACATGCACTGTGCAGATTTGTTAACTAAAGCATTGGATGGAACCAAGCTTTGCAGGTTCAAAACAATGATTGGATTGCAAGATATACATGAAGACTGAAGAATGAAGACCAAGCCAAAATGTTTGGCTTGAGGGGGAGCTATTGGTGCAATTTACAAGCCTACACTTTTTGGCTTGAGGGTTACAAAGAAATGAGGTTCCATGTGAACCATAGCTAGAGGATTCTTATCTCTTTACCCCTTTGTAAAAGTTAAATCTTCATTGATTTGAGAGAATATGTGTAACCACCTACCCAAGGGAGTCATGGAATTTATTAGTTGTAAAGCATCAATCAATTAGAGGGAATATCTCCTAGGATGTAGGAGTATGATTATAGAGAGCCAAAGTTTGAATTCAAATTCAAACTTTGGACTCAACCTCTATAAAAAAGATCTACTAAAAATGTCGCAGGTGAAAGTCACTTTTCGAGCTCCTCATGTTCATCTCTGAGTGTGTGTGAGGCCTATACTCTAGCCCACACCTTTCTACACCATTAGGCAATGATCTTCATGCCTATGGCATTGTACAACTTTGTTCATTAATACATTACATTTACATTGTTCATTTTTGAGTTCTCTATCATAGTCCCTATCAGTCAGTCAACTTGTGCAGCTCATATCTCACTCATTTCTCCACCGAATTCAAACATCTATAGCTTGATGGAACCAGCTCAAAATCTTCTACATTATATCAAAATTTGAAGGATTTCTATTCAGCCATTTCAGAGAAAAGTCCGTCAAAGTGATCACTCGTCGAAGTCTGCAACAGTCCTAAAAAATTGGGGGTAAAGGTTTACTTGCTAAATTAAGTTCTCTGAGCATAGTTAATCTTTTTAAGTGATTACACTTGGAATAGTTAGCTTGCTAAGTTAACTAGATACCCCTAAAAGGATGTTTTCCAATTCCTACTGTGCTCGTCATACTGAGCAAAAGAAGCAGCAGGTGTATTGTAAAAAATAGAAGTTTTTGTTGAAGACTTGAAGTCCAAAGTAGTCTATTTTGATTCAATCTTTACATACATCATTTCCAAAGTATACAGGCCATTTTATGGTGTCATTGGAAAGCTAAGAAGGTCTACTTATCAACTCTGAAGAAAGAAAGGGCTGGTACAAAGTAGCATTTGGCAATACCTACTCATCATCTTGAAGTATCCATCCATCATTCCCAACATCTTGGACAAGCTTTTCCAAGCCTCACCAATTCTTCTTGACCATGCAATAATGAAAAAGATTTATTCTTTATCTTAAGATATCTTTGATTTTTCAAAAGCTCATTATCTTACCCCCTCGACCTTTAGAGATCTTTCCTTGAGCTCATGTCTAAGCATTTCTAATGCCTTTCATATTCCAAAGTACCACTACCTATGGTTTGGGACTTCTTGGGCACTACTTGTCCATTTAATCTCGAAGAATTTCTTTCTCACTACTATGGAGAGTTTATTTTTCAAGTACTTGAGATTACTCCTGAGTAATCAACATGGGCAAAGGATTCATCTCGAAGTCTTTAGCAACTGTTGAATGATCCTTGAAAGGAATTCTAGACTTCTGGAAGTTTTTTTAAAGCTTTATTTCTTGTGTTGTGATCACGTCCTTAGTGTCAAATTAAATATCACCTTAGTTTCCCATTCTATCATGAAAGCTAGACTTGAATTTCATTTATATGTGATATGTGTTCCTTTTTCTTGAGTTTGGAGGAAGAATAACTATTGGCATTGTTCAATCTATCATTGCTTCTTGTGTACTTTAAATAGGTTTTGACAACCCATGATGCATAAGTTTGAACTGCATGCTTTGCTTGGTGATTGCACCAACATATAATGAACACAACTTTGTCATCTTTATAACTTAAGAATTGTCGTGATTATTTACTATAAGTGATAGCTCACTAATACCTTGGAAGAACTCAATGATTAAGCTTCACAAGAAGCCTAGGTTCATGTGCTCCTTAAAAAAGTGATCTTCCTAGCCTAGTTGTTAATTCTATTCTTGAGATTGTTGGACACACACGCGAATGACCAAACAATGTTTGATTACATATCTCTCTAAACCGGCCAGACACAGATCATAGACATCACTTTATAACAATACTCTTATTACAATCATAGGGGGTATCTTCTTCACTATTATCCCTGGACAAGAGGACTCCAAATTTCTTGAGGCTCAATAGCAACATTCTTGTTCCTTATTTTCCCTCAAAAGGTTCTTTTCTATAGTATTCAAACACTCCTTCACATCATATGTGTAAGGGAATTCATAATTATAAATAATCCCATATAGGTCATAGAATTCCTTGTAGGCTTCAAATCAATCTCTATTAGAGTCCTCCTCCTTTTCTAACGATGCCAAGAGGAAAATAGTGATAGGTAAGGGAACTTCAAAAGGTTGAATTTGCTAACGAATGCCTTTTATTGGTAGCCCAAGGATAAGATTTGAGTTTCCAATATGAGAATCATTATCAATTCTTCATATATTATCATACAAGCACACAATCTCCAATGAGATAAATATAACAGTTGGAAAGAGTCCTACAACTCTAAAAGGGGAGGATCATGTTACTAGCACATGATTTCCAAGCTATTATACTAGCTAAAAAGATTTTTAAACCCTAGGAGTCATAAACTCCTAGGGTGTACTTGTTGAAATGACTATAAAAAGAAAACCACAAATACGAAGAGAAAAAAAATCCTCCATTCCTTTATAAGTCCTTGTCTATGAATAATAATATTCCATTGGATCTCTTTTCCACTCTCTTCTGCTTTGGTAATTCAAAACATTATTTTGGTTTGATAAAGAGTTTGTGATTATTATTGAGTATAGGGTCTTCTTCATCGTTTTCATTCTCTACTTTGATTTCATGATGAAATCACGAAATCCTACTGAAGTTAATAATTAAGGAAGTGATATCCTACATCTTTTAAGGGTTTCAAACAATGTATGTTTCTATATCCTTTAGAACTATGTGGATAAATTAGTATGCGCTGTGACCTAGCATGATAGAAGATCCAAACATCAAATAAGAGTGGATGTGCATATTGGGGTGAAAACATTGAAAATCTAGAATGAGATAGCTATCACACATCAAATAAATGTTGCAGTTAGTGAGGCATTCAGGGAAGCATTGTGGATTTCTCATCTTTTCTTGTGATATGGCTAAGAATCAAGTTTATCATGCAAAGATCAAGCACATTGAGGTGAGGTATCACTTCATTAGAGATTGCTTAGCCACTAAGCACATTATTCTTAATAAGTTTCCTACTCGAGACAATGTTGCATATACTTTTCCTAAAGCTCTACCATAGGATAGCTTTCAAATCTATTGTCACTTGATTGGGTTACTTGACTAATGATCTTGAACAGTTGTCCACTATGTAATATTCTTATCAGGTGGGAGGTATAGTATGTGTTCTTTCACAAGTATTCTTTATCAATCTTTATTTTTCCTCCCATAGTCACTTTGACCATATTGGACTTTAGTGCGATATTGTTATCATAAGTGTCCATGTGAAAGGCTAGTTTGTATATTTACACTCAAGTATTCTTTATCATTGTCTATTTTTTTCTCCCATAGTCAAGCCATATTGGCTTTTAGTGGGACAGTGTTACTATAAATGATCATGTGAAAGTCCAACGGGCTATTGGAGTTAGGACACTTTCTTATATGTTCTTTAATAAATCATTGTGTCCTCATTAGCCACAAACTCAGAATTCAACCACATTTTTCAAAACCTAGGAAATTTGTTTTCGAGGCATAGAACTTATACCTTTTCTTCAAAGTCACCCAAGTCACTATTGGCACCATTGGTTGCATGTTAG
Source organism: Ceratopteris richardii (assembly GCA_020310875.1). Classification (NCBI taxonomy): domain Eukaryota; kingdom Viridiplantae; phylum Streptophyta; class Polypodiopsida; order Polypodiales; family Pteridaceae; genus Ceratopteris; species Ceratopteris richardii. The sequence goes on from CM035406.1 coordinate 159,711,912, forward strand.
GAGGGGATGTCATATCAAGGAAGAAAAAGTACTAGCACTTTGAGGGAGGTCACCCAATCTAGTAGTGCTCTCCCAAGGCTCATTCAATTTGCAAGTTTCCCTTCCACTAAGCCCTAATGACCCGGTGATTTTAGGAGTGAACAAAATTTGGGTTCACATTATTTTGGAGCCTTAAAAGTGTCTTCTTGGGCTCTCTGCATGGATTCTATGAGAGTCTCTTTGGGTGCAAAGTTGTGGAAAATTAGAAGATAATTTTGTAGTTTTGGGATAGTTTCGACTACATAGCTGATATGATTGGTCAAAATATCAACCTTAGTACTAGAAACACTTGTGATTCTATTGCCTTGTTAGTTTTCCTTCAACTTTATCATTGAGCTTTCAATTCTTGAGTCTTCTTATAGGTTTCATGGAAGGTTTTTAGTTGTGGTGCAAACTAGCTAAACTTATGGAGGTTCAAAAGAACATAGTTGATAGGCACTTTTAGGTGTTTTTGGCTACTATTTGGGCTATAAACTCAATCTTTCAATGTCATTTAATTGCATATGCTAAGCACATACACACTATATACACTTCTATGCATACCACTTATGTACGCAAATGTGGTCACTAATATAGTGGTTACATTCTTGCATTGAACAAGTGTCTATGATTGGCTACAATAGAGGCATCCATTATTGGTTACACATATTTTGATTATGTTGTCTATGTAGAAAATGCAAATTTTACATCAAGGTAAATCCTTCACATTGCTAGAGGCGCGATACGCATGCTAATTAGCTATAGCTCATGTTAGTTAGCATAAGGATTGTGCTAGTTAGCACACAAAATGTGATAATTCACATAGAATCTATGTTGCTAACATATGAATTTCTTGAGATATCAAGATCAACATGTTATGATAGAGGATGAAACGTATCACTTTCTCATTTCTCTAACATGTATAGTGGTCTGGTATATGTGAAGGACATTTTAGTGATCTTTACTAGATTCATCCATTGAGAGTGATGCCACATTTTTTTTCTTCAAAGCTCACTCATTTTTAGACATTAGGATTTTACTTATGTGTTGTTCTTTATATATTGCACTAGTTGTATAGTTGTATTAGGTCGTTCTTGTATATTCCTTTTAGGTAATAAAAGAAGAAGAAGACCATTTTTCCTTTCTTTAATATGTGTGTGTGCTCCTCTTTGAATGTGAGAGTGTGTGAGTGAGATATGTTCCTTATCTCCTTCCTTCTGACATTGTAGAAGAGCCAGTGTGGCTGTCGAGAGCTTGTGGAAAACATCGATAGTGAAGAGTACACATGAATGCGTGGAGAAAGGGAAATTCACAAACAACCTTAGATTGCTATGAAAATGGGTGTGAAGGTAGAAGGCATCAAAACATTTTTGAGATTTATCCCTTTAGGGTAATTCGTTTTTCTCAGATTTCTATTTCAAAGACATCTCCACCTCTGCATGGAGTAGACAAGGTGGGGCCCATAGAAAAATATAGTCAATTAGCATAACTCTAACTTGGGTTTTGTTTCTCAAACCTCAAATATTCTAGGTTGAGAATTTCAAGCAATTCAGTGTAGTGTCGATATACGAATTTTTTTTTTCTCTAAGATCAAATTTTCATGTAAGAGTGTGATAGTATTCAAGTAGATGTACTGCTTCTAGTGCTTTGTAGTGTTGCAAATAGTTGCAAAATTTACAAGTGCAAATGAAATGAGTTAGCATATGAGTGATAAGCTGGACAAGAATAACTTCCATGCTTGCAGATTCGCAATGAAAAAAAATTTAGATGGAAAAAGGCTATTAGAAGTACATCGAAGGTGAGAAGGAAAATACTTCGTAGTTACCAGAGAGGAATTAGACTACAAACTAGTTAATAGCATATGAATAATGGAATCAAGGAGCACAAAAGGTAATGTGTTGACTATCTGTTAGCATATAGGATAGAATGATCGGGCACATACAAGATGCCAAGACTCTGAAAGAGCCTTGGAAGAGTTAGGTCACATTGTATGAGACCAATACAAAGGCATGTAAATTGCAACTCAAGAACAAGCTCCATACACTCTAAAAAAAGGGCATGTGGGTAAGTGACTACACCTTGAAAATCAAAAGCATATGTGAGTCACTTGCATCCATTGGTGTGAATGTAGATGATGATGATGATAAGGTGGAAGTGTGCCTTTGTGGTTTAAGAGCTACATATAAGCAGTTCAGAAATTCTATTGAGAAGAGGGAAAATAATCTAAATTTTGATGATCTAGTGTCCATGCTCATTGTTGAAGAAAAGAATCTTTGTGAGGGCTCAAACTCCCAAGGAAAACCTAGTTCTAAGTAGGTATTCTACTCTCATGGAGGAAGAGATAGAGGTAGAGGTTTCATAAGTGGAAGAGGAAACAATTAGAGGCTGAAATTGATGCACTCAAAGGAGATTGTCAATGGAATACCGAATGTCAAGGTTATAGAGATGAAAAACATATTTGCAACATTTCAATTTGGTAAAGAGTCAAGAGCATCATTTCTGCATGCTGAGCATTTTAGTGAGAATGGGCTAGAAATAGTACATACAAATGTTTGGGGTCCTTCAAAGACCACATCTATGGCTGGTTGCATGTAAGATGCCACGTTGAAAAAAGATGTGTAGGTAATAATGAAATTTTATGTTTAGGATATTTTGATCATGTCTGCAAATTTTGTAGCAATAAGTTTTTACATTCTCTCTCTAGAAAGTTGTCGCATGAAATTTGTATGTTAATTTCGAGCATGAAAATGAAGGAATCTAAAAAAGTGTTGTATGAGAGAAAGGTAGAGTATTCTTAGTAGAAAAACTTTACCTGATTGAATTTTTTGTAGTTCCTATGTTTTATGTCTCATTTGGTTCCATGAAGATAGGTTAATGAAGAGATTTTTCATGTTTTTTCATCTCTCTCTAGAATTTTCAATTTTACAAGGCCCAAAAGTGATATCTAGAAGCAGATTTGGACCTGAGGCATCTCTAACATTATTGTACAGATTTAAGAACTAAATATTTTTGTCTCTCACAAGCTCAAGCTGATTCCTCACTGTTTTTGAGTTACAGGGTTTTGAAAAGTGCCGTTTTCCAACACTTAAGTAAAAAAAAAAAAAAGTCTTCATTCATTCATCTTATTCATGTTCGCGAATTTAGAAAAGGCACATGGGTATATGGGTTATTTTCGGGTGATTGACGTGTGTGTGAGTGTGTTGCAGGGATTACCTCTATTTTTGCAGGTACGATTCTTGATGGTGGACATGAAAAGTAGATGCATGGGTGGTCCGGAAGTCTTGCATGAGACATGCGAAAAGATGCTATCTTGGAGCGTGCAGATTCTAAAAGTGCGGGTCTAGGAAGGCGTGATTGGTCATGCGCTGGCGAAAGGCGGAGATCCCAAAAAGACGAAGACTGAGAGATAGAAAAGGATGATGGTCGTACAGTCATTACGATCGTTTTTCGGCTTCTAGAATTGCGATTGAGATTGAGATTGAGATTGAGATTGAGATTGTGATTGTGATTGAGATTGGGATTGAGATTGTGATTGTGATTGAGATTGGGATTGAGATCAGCTCGGGGGTGGTCGGGTGGATGAGGCTTCACATTGAAGCAATCTGATAGATTTTGTAACGCAGATCAGAACTACTTGTAAATCTGCACAGATAATAAAATTCTCTCTCTTCTTGTTCTGCGTATACTCTGTTTGCCTTCTTTATATCTTGTGGTGTCGAAACCCATTATTCTATGTGAGATTGTGACTCAAGTTTAGGAGACTTGTTACATTGCAGACTTTATGTTACTTTCATTGATGAACGTACATGGAAAGTACGGGTATATTTCATGAAAGAGAAAAGTTAGGTTTCACTCACTTCCAGAATTTTAACGCTATGGTGGAAAAGCAGACAAGGAAGTATATTTAGACATTAAGATCTGATTTAGGAGGTGAATACATGTCAAATGAGTTCAGTAGCTTCCTAAAACATCATGGAGTTCAATGACATTTCTCACGCATGTACACATTTCAACAAAATGGTGATGTTGAATAAAAAAATAGATATATTGAAGAAATAACAAGAGCCTTGATGAATGAGAAGAATATGCCTCGTTGTTATTGGGCAAAAGATGTGCACACCACTGTATACATCTTAACGAAACTCTAATTGTTGTTGTACATCAAGTTACACCTGAAGAAAAGTTTACACGTAAAAAGACAAACTTATCACATATGACAATATTCCGTTGTATTGCATATGTACATGTTTTAAATGAGTTGAGCACCAAGCTTGATCCAAAAGTAGGAAAATGTATCTTTATTGGATACTCCCTTGAGAAAAAGAAATATAAATGTTATAAACCATTCACATGATAGGTGAAGGTAAGCAGAGATGTGGTGTTTGATGAAATGTCAAGCTTCTATAAAACTGCCAAAGAAGAACTTATTCTTGAGTCGAATGACAAAGGAGCTGCTGAAAAATTCAAGTGCAGAATATCAAGTTTTGAGTGGACCTGATGCATCACAAAGCAATAGTTCTAACTCAAATCCATGGCATGGAAGATTGTGTGGATAATTCAGTCTAACAAATTCATCAAATACATCGAGGAAATATTAATTAAAGTTTTTATTGGTAGTAAAACATCTATAGGTTTTGAAGACATTGATGGGATTCAAGTGGTTCATAAAAGAGCCTTGATGAGGAACTTGGATTGCCTTTTGTGAAGACTCCAGGAGTAAGAAAGGAACATGTAGATGATACAAGGAGAAGTGATGCAGGACTAAGAAGATTTAAGAGGATGCAAAATTCACTGCAATGATTGACGTATGATAGTTACATGGCTCGCCATTTTGCCTATAGGACCAAGGTTATACAAGATGTTGAACCTTCTTGTTTTGAAGATGCAATCTAGATTGGGGGAAAGCTATGGATGAGGAGATAACTTCATTTTATGGAAATGAAACATGGAAGCTAGTTCCATTTCCACAAGGAAAGAAGCCCACAAGCTTCAAATGGGTTTACAAGCTAAAGTAGAATGCTGATGGTAGCATAATCAGGTATAAAGCACGATTGGTAGCAAAAGGACATGAACAAACATATAAAATGATGGACTTTGCATTGATGGATGTGAAGAATGCCTTCTTACATGCTGAGTTGTAGGAGAAGTATACATGGACCACCCACAAGGATATGAGATTCAAAGCACTGAGAATATGTTTGCACGTTGCAAAAGGCTTTGTAATGGGCTTAAGAAAACCCATGGTGCTCCATTAGCTAGCATAAGGATTTTGCTAGTCATCATATTATGCCAATTAGCATACTTTCAATGATATATTGCATATTTATCTCATTGTGGTTTTTCTTTATAGAATATCTTTGTCCATTAATGGAACATATTGGTGCACATTTTTTTAAAGTCATGCAAGACCATCCTACTAAGAAAAGGATATTGAAGATCTCTTTGGAACAAAAATGCATATTGGAGTTGAAAGGGACTCAACACAGAAAATAAAAATGGCAAAAGAAACTAGCATAGATCATCCTGACCTAGAAGCACTTCAAAGTCTTGTTATACATGAAGAGGATAAGCTAAGTGATAATAGCCCCCTCCATACCTTTCTGAAAGCATGTGAAAAAACAACCTTGGATAGAAAATCAGTGCCTGTAGTGCTAGATGTTGAATGTTATAGTTTGTTACTACCGATAAAGAAACCTTACATCCTTTTCTTGCTATAACAAAATCCAATTCATCACATGCATGTAAGAAGACATTCTTGGATATGGCAGCTCATGAATAGTATACTCAATATGTGGATGACGTGAGCCTACAAATGCCTCAATTTTCTTCAGAGTTGAGTTGTGATCATTTTCAAAAAGAAAGAAAAAAATCTCTTTCAGTATGTCTTGAGTAACTTCTATGAGTACCTTTCGTCACTTTGATATATGCACGAGTCTTCATTTTGAATTTGCAGCTTTCAAAATACAAGACTATATTACATTCTATGTGTGAAGGTAAGTGAACTTGGCTTCAACATGCAACAATGAAGGAGTATGTGCCCCCATGACTGTGCAGGCAAGAGGTTAGTGTGTCAACGGAGAAGAGACATGTGTAATTTTTTTTTTTACAATTGTAAAAACCTCTATTATCATCATTAACATTCTATCCTTAGTGATATATCTGATAGGTAAGTATTCTATCCTTATTGGGATATTTGAGTGGTAAGAATACCAACTAAGATAATTAGCATCTAGAATGTGTTAGTATTGTTATTTTTCTACTTAGAATAGTGAAATTTATTTAGAATTCATTTTAAATATTATAATTGATTCCTAATCTTTCATTAATTTTTAATCATCTGTATTTGGAGTCTTTTAATCATTGCACTTGTTTCGCAGGGTTGGCAATTGGTTAGAGTTCCCTACCTGAAAATGTGAATCTTTGTAGATGGAGGACTCCAAGAGTTCTATTGGCTCAGAAGATTCATCATCAAAGAAGAAGAAATGCATTGGAAAGGTGTCAAATAAGTAGACGAATGGACAGTCGTTTTGTCAAACAGAACATGCTATATGAAAGCATCATCTCTCTCTACCCATATTTGAGGAGGTTCAACATGGGTGAAACCAAATCTCTATATGAAAACTGCTTGTGGAAGATAAAATGATGCTTGTTCTTGACGTGAATGAGCTACACTTAAAGGTAATTTAACCTTGGCATGGGGAAACCTCTCCTCGACGTGCAAAGGTTTCAGACAATATGATACTAATAAGATATTTTATGTCCTCTTTCACAAGGACAGCCATTCTTTTCTATATTGGTGCCTCAATCTTTTCCATTTCTTCATTTGGAGCATAACCATGCAAAGAAAAGTAGAAAAAACTATGGGGATTGAGTTCCTTGCAGGAAGTTTCGCTCAAAAGCATTGCACAATATACGATTACCTGGTGAGAAATAGACTAGATTTCCATAAAATGTATGATCTATTCTAGAAAAACTAGGATGCCTTTAATGAAAAAAAATTCTACTTCCTGATGATTATGAATATAAGGTATACATCAATCCTCAAGGCATCTAGTTTGAATATAAGGTATACATCAACCCGCAAGGCATCTAGTTTCTCCTAGTAAAGTTTTTCCACCAAAATGAAGAGGAAAGAAAGAGATTTTTAACCCAAACCTTTACATATTGGATTTTTCTCGCGTTGCAATAAAATGGTCATGGCAATGAAGATATCTTTGACAAAAAAAGAACAAGAGAGAGCGAGATCAAGTTGAGGCTACACGAAGCTCTTTTCAAGAGCAAGGAGCGTCAAATGGAGACTATTGCAACAGTTGAATACCATGCGAAGGAGGACATCAACGCTTTAGGAGGCATCAGAAACAACACGTTTCAAGATTCTTAGTAGAATAATATAAGAACCCTATTGATAAAATATTTATTAGTTGTGATTAGAGAGAATCTATCTTGACTATGTACCTTTATATGCAATGTAATGTGATTAAAATTTTAGCATAGTAAATTATTTTTTTCTCATTTCTTGTTTCCAAGCTTGTTAACCTGTGTATATAACAATATGTCAAGGCCAAGACATAGATGTGTATCTAAAATGTAAACCCAGATGATTGGAATTTTTTCTTCGTTAGACGTGCATTGTATATATGCCTGATTTATGCAATATCTCCATGAGATATGAAGGTAGTAAGAGATTAGCTATAATGGCATAGACTATATATGCAACTATTTTTCTTATGGATGAGCACAAATTTCCCTAAATATTAAATCTTGATTGTAGTCCTTTGCTATGAAACATGTGGAGATTCTTTGTTATTTTGATATTTTAATAAAAGAACAGAGCGCATTATATTCTATTGTTGGTTGAAGCATCCAAAGGGATTTAAGATGGTATGCTCCTATATTGTTGAATTTTCTGATCTTTGAGATATGATGCTTTACTTTGTAAATGATCTACGTGACTTAGATATGTAAAATCATGGTTCCCATGTTCAAGAGGTTTTCCACTCATAAAATATATATGCACATAGCCCAAATGAGACACCTTTCTTTGTGGATTATAGGATTTCGAATATGAAAATCTGATGTGTTCTTAAGTGTCTTCTTCATCATGTCATTTGTGTGTACTTCTCAAACTCAAACAATAGGTAGCATAGTACGTTGTTTCTTCTTGAATTGCAACGTAGCACACTAACACTCACCAAATCAAATTTCTATGCAATTTATTGATAACTTTGAGCCAAAATAGATTGAATAAATTATTATTTTCAACCTAATTATGGAAACTACTATGCAGGAAGTTTCATAATTTTATGTATATTTCTTCTTTGTTAAAATTAGTTTCCTACATATCAAATCTTAACAACATAATCTTATCACATTTCTCTTGATGATAGCCAATTTTATATATTAGGGTATATAGTGAGTATCCATGGATAACAACAAAGGTGTATTTCATATTTTGGATATTGCAAACGAGAATGGTAGTTTGAATCATGCATTTTGAGAATGTATACTCCGCATTGCATTGGTCACAAAGGTCTTGTATCTTTTTTTCCAAAGAAGAGATCTATATGTTTTCTCTTTAACAAAATAGAGAAATGCTTTAAGGATTTTTTGTAAAGGTGGTTAGATTTTGGGTAAGATGTAACATTCTTCCTTTCCCTTATGTATCCTTTCCCAATATGTCCCATCCCCTACACAAAGTAGACAATTACACAACCATCTATTGGTTTCTCCCCACAATTATTGTAATATATTATGCATACGTGACCAAGTAAACGGTTCAATGGTGGTAAGCATTCCACCTAGAACCATCACCCCTTATGGTTTTCTTCGGTGTTATATATATATATATATATATATATATATATATATATATATATATATATATATATATATATATATAGTCATTGTCTATGCCAAAAAAGCATCTAGTTCATCCCATAATCTCATTTTGTCAATAAAAACCAACCAAGCTTTGAGACAATGATTTACAACCATGTTCCATAGAGGAGAAGCAAAATATTCACTTGAAAACTAATTAAACGATGACTAGGTGAGGTAGAAGAAGACGAATAAAAGATTGATTATATTTTTGGGACTAGAATGGTGGAAATGATTATCAAATGGTAAAAAGGATTCCATTCCCTAGTTCTTACATCAACCTATACATTAATACTATCTCTCCATGTAATCCTTAAACACAAAGTCAATGATGAAAACGGATCTCCTAGGCCATCTACCTTTCAAGATGCAAATCCACAAATGTGGCGATGGACACAAAGCCTCCCCGAGAACTGTGCCAAAGTGTTTGAGATGTCAATGATTGAGAATGATGCAGATAGACACTTGCATCAAGTGGTAGATCCTATCCCCGCAAAATGATAAACAAGAATATCTACATCATCCATTTTAAGAGTGGATGTACTTCGAATATTCTTTTTCTTTTTTGAGCCTATTCCTTTGGTGTCACATACCATTTCTAAGTTATACTTACCCGTGAATGCATTACTAATTTTTGTATAATACCAATGGACTATCAAAGCCTCTATTCTTATTTGATCAATATCGTTAACAACCTCTAACACTTTCTCAATCCAAAATGTCCTTGTAGCCTCATCACCATGAACAAGGACTCCAATAAGTGTTCCAACATTTATTTCTTTCAAATTTCCTTGCCATCATGCTTTGGCCTATTTTGTCATCCTTGGGCCAATATAAATATTCCTTTCTAGTGGATGCATAAAGCTTTGAAGTGTATCTGCATTACATGCTTGGTCCACATTCATTGATTTTTGGGTGCTAAAATCCATCATGCCAATTGAAATGCATATGGACACAGAAGAGGAGACCTGGCACATGCATGAGTGTATAAACATATGCACACAAGCATGAAATCAAGCCTCAACCATGAGCAAGACACATGATCTCAAAAGAAACTCAAACCTGTATTAGACCATAGAAGAAAGGATCAAGAAAAAACTTACAAATGATTGTAAGTTCACTTTTATAGGTCCCTTTTACAAAGTTAACATGTTCATACTTTCATGTCTACCCTACTCAAAGATAGGACCTAAACCCTCGTTGTCCAAATTGAGTGTTGCAAAATCCCATTAAATTTTAAAATGTTAGGGAATTACTGCACAAGCTTGAGGACTCCTTGGATTGCACAAATGTGGAAGAAAATATAAATTATGGCATAGAAATATTTGCAAAGAGGTGATTTTTCCCTACAAATGCTTTAATTTATTGGGAATTCCGAAAATTTACGATGCTGACTCGACCCTTGCATCACTTGCATATGTCAGTTATACTTCCTTTGGCTGTTCAAAACCTTACCGTCCTCTACTTGTTTTAGCCTCCAGAAACACTTCCATGAGTCTCCATCTCCAACAACTAGGAATGTGCATAAGTATGTATGTAGATAGCTTTGTCAGTGCATGTTAGGAATTAGCTAGTGTATGTGCATAACTAAGCATGTGCAAAGCTAGTTTATGTGCACAACTATGTGCATATTGAGGAATATGCATGGTTAGGTATGTGCATGGTTAGGTATGTGCATGGTTATGTATGTGCATATCTAGTTATGTGCATGGCTACATATCTGTATATCGAGGTATGTGCAAGGCTACTGTATTTGCATATCTAGGTATGTACAAGGATATTGTTAAGTATGTGGATAACCAAAGAAAAAATGGATCCACAAAACGAAATGCATTGATTGAAAATAGGCAATGCTTATATATTACAAATACTAGTGACACTTTTGACGAATATAGTTGATAGTATTGGTGTTGTTTTCTCAACTCATTTTCAATTGTAGTTTTCGTATCTAACATGCTCCCATGTTCTCATTGATTTATTCCTGAATGCAGCAATAATATTGGCAAACATACAAAAACGCATGCATCTGATGAGGTCTATGTGAATGCCAATCACATTGTTAGTCTTAGTAGGCATTTGATAGATAAGACAAAATTCTATATCTTATGTGAGAAGTAATGGCATGTTTCACATACAAGGTTATCAATGCATGTGCCTGAGCATCTCTGCCACCCCACCAAATTTGCTCTGCAGTAGGTGCAATAGGAACCACAACATGAACATGAAGATGTAAAATATGGTAATCTTCAATGCCATTTGCATCACCTTCAACAATTGTGTTTTGCAAGTGAAATAGGATGTTTCTCAACACTCTGCACAATATTCTATAGTCCGTTTGCAACCAATACATGATGCATCATATAAGCCCATAATGGGTAATTGGTACCATCCAACTTATTCTCAACAACCAACGTACAGGATACATCACTCCTTTCATCCATGGCATTGACAAAAATACCTTGATGCAAAAAAATGAGTGTACCTTAAAAAGTTGATCATGAACTACTATGTCGAGTTTTGCTAAACCTGTAGCTGACTTTGGGATGCTTATACTAGTGAATCAAAGCCTATATATATCTTCACCTCCACAAGCATTGCGATAGTGCATTCAGAGGCCAAAATGAGCTCAGATCGTGAGTTAAGCACTGCATAGCGAGGTTGTTTTGAGTTGTTAATCACCCTGAGTATGCTCACCAAATTTTGTGTGATTCTGAGACTATGACTGGAGAGATATCGACAACACCCTAGATGAAGCATCGACCTACTTTGATACCAAGTGTTGGAGTTTGAGGTCTGTGGAAGCACCTGAATAGCACAAAGAAAAAGAAGAATCTTGGAGCACAACACACAATACTGAATGTATTACCATTGGAATGTACAAAGATAAGTGACCCATTATGATTATTGGCATATATACAAGCTGGACGGAAAACCTCCTAAAGAGGGAAAAAAGTACTCCGGCAGTCCTAAATTGTTCACACACATCACTACTTAAATATATCAACAGTTAGTCTTAGCAGGCATTTGATATATAGGCCCAAATTCTATATCATATGTATTTTACTGAGTGTGTGTGTGCATGCATGTATCCATGTATATAGATATCGATGTATATATGTATGTAGACATATATGCACATATGATTGCATGTATGAATATATCGACATAAATAATCATCCGAATATGTATGCATGCGCATGCACACTGGCTCCACTACTCTTCGCTATCGCCTCGGATGGCCTTAGTCGCCTATTAAAGCATCACATGGATGATGGCAATCTCAAGGGCCTCTATCTACCTCTAGATCATGGCCAATTGATTGCTAGACTCTTTGCTGATGACATGAATGCTTTTGTACATAACGATATGAACAGCATTGAAGTGTTCTGGAGTTGCCTCGACACCTTTTGTATGGCGTCAGGTTCAAAAATCAACCATGCTAAAACTGCTTTCAGAGCAATCCGCGGACCCCCACCCCAATTGTTGTTAGATCAAGGGTGTCAAGTTATCCCTAGAGGTCAAGTCTTTTGTCTCCTCGGCATTCCGATGGGCTTCGAAATCACAATGGACCAACGATGGAACTGGGTGTTGGCCAAGCTGGATAGAAAACTAAATCATTGGAAAGGTATGCAAGTCAACTTGGCAGGGCGTGCTATTGTTGTTAACACATTTATGCTTTCAACGACTATCTACTTTATCTCATGTTGGAGATCAAAGGAGAAAGAGTTGGCCAAAGTGGAAAGAATCTGCAGAAACTTCCTTTGGACTGGGGACCCCAACAGGACGGGCATTCCCAAAATCAATTGGGAAACTTGCATTAGCTCGAAAGACGCAGGGGGCTTGGGTATTTTGGATATCGTTGGGTTGGCTGACAAGCTGGCGGTTAAGTGGCTTATCACGTAAACGATCTCTTGTTTGGCACCTCTCATTGAAGACAAAAAGTTGGTCTTCCTATGGCAAATTTTACACTGTGAAATATGGACCACTGCAAAAGTTAACAAGATCTGTGGAATATGGACCAATGCAAAAGCTAACAAGATCTGTGGTGGTTTGCCCTAGTGCAAGCGATGTTTCCGTAGCAAAGAGGATATTGGTCACCTGTTCTTTGCTTGCCCTAAATCCCTTCGGCTATGGAGGGTCCTTGGCCGTTCTCTAGGGCTCCAAGAACAAATCAATTGGAAGCAAGCCCCCATTGGTGAAGCAATCGGTTGCTCTACGGCATTGTGGAATGCGATCAGGGGAGAGATCCTTTGGAAGATTTTGTAGGGAAAGATGCACTCATAACTTTGGCAATACCCCCAACGAGTGGTCGATCGAGAAGTCCCTATTCCTTCTCGGCAAAAGAATTGCTAATTGTAAGAACCCCCCCCCCCCCCCCCCCCCCCCCCCCCTTCAGACATCACAAAGAGCTACAGTATGTCAACAATAAGCTTAAAACCAAGTGGACTCAGCATGATGGGGCTGCAAGGTTTATCAACCTCCTCTATAACTCCATGTAAGCTTTGTATGGTCTACCACGAAGGTATGACTTCCTGACATGTTTGTGTTGCCCCCGTGTTGTGGGACTTGGGGGTTCCCGAGGGCACTAGTCCTATTCACTTGTATTCTTCTTTTATTTAATTAAAGTCAGAGAGAATAAGTATGCTGAAATCTTTATTAAAAAAAAAGGGATATCTTGTTTTTTATGTATAAAAGTAGGACATGCTGAGCATCAAGCAAGCATCAGTGCTCGTTATGCACTTCGTTCTCTCATCATGTATTTGATTCTGGCAAAAGAAGAAATATAAAATGCGATCCAAAGCTATGATTAAGTGCAGTGCACCAATGAGACCTATCAAGCAAGCATCAGTGCTCGTTATGCACTTCGTTCTCTCATCATGTATTTGATTCTGGCAAAAGAAGAAATATAAAATGCGATCCAAAGCTATGATTAAGTGCAGTGCACCAATGAGACCTCTACGAGTTAGAATGCCTATCGCAAATGAAACAGACATGCACTGATTGGCACATTCCGTGCACTCCTCTGACATTTTATGTACTGTGGGCAGATATATGTTAAGCTTTCACGTATAATGGATTAATAGCAACTCGTTCCTTGTACATATTAATAACCCATTTTATTAAAATGTAGTTAGAACGAAAGTGTAAGAAGATCTTGGTAGAAAGATTGCTCTAATGAGTCAATGCTAAGAAGACTTATGGGAGAATGCCTTGCTCAAAAAGGTTATACCATTAGGACATACAGGAATTGTGTAAATAGAAAAACGATTTGGATGTATCGAGAGCATGAACGCTAACAAATATATTTAGTATGCTATTAGAGTGATGGTTTGAAGACCAAGGCATTAAAGAGCCTAGTTTCCTGGAACTCTACTCATCATGCTACTAGGTGTTGATGGACCAAGGATTTAAGACTCTTGATCGATTGCCTATTAATGCATACAAAGGAGTTTTATTTACAAGTATGCCTACATTGTAACTATATGTGCTTTGTCTAAATAACATTCAAGAAAAAGTACTAGTCAAAATGATAATACACTATTAAAAAGAAAAATATTTCTTCTTAGATTTTGACTATTTAAAAATGAAGTATCCACCTTGTTATATGCTGGACAAATAGGAGAAGAATCTATAAAACCTACTCGATCGTGTCACTACCCCTAAAGTCTCTTATGCCCATGGTGCCACTAATGGTTTGATACTTTGAAGCTTTTTTGAAGCATTCAAGGTGTCTTAGGTTAGAAAATAAGAAGAACAATAGGGGTTATTGGCCATATTATCAAACAAAACTCGACAATGATGGTGGAAACATGAAAATTATATGCACTTTTTTCAAAGGGGATATTTGAAGTTGATGCACTCAAAGGACCTTGTCGATGGAATACCAAATTCCAAGGTTGGAGAGATGCAAAAGGTATGTGCAACATATCACTTTGGTAAACAGTCAAGGGTATCATTTTCGCATAAAAAGTGTGTTATTGAGAATGTGTTAGAAATAGTATATATAGATGTTTGGGGTCCTACAAAGACCACATCTATGGTGGGGATGCAAGTTTTATGTCATTTTCATTGATGACCATACACAGAAAGTATAGGTATAACTCATGAAAGAGAAGAGTGAGGTGTTTAATCACTTTCAAAATCTCAAGGCTATGGTGGAAAAGCACACAAGGAATTATATTCAAACATTAAGATCTAATGGAGGAGGTGAATACATGTCAAATGAGTTCAGTAGTTTTTTTAACACCCATGGAATTTTAAGGCAATTTTCATGCAGATACACCCCATAATAAAATGGGTTTTCTAAGTGAAAAAATAGACATATTGTAGAAATAGCAAGAGCATTGATGGCTATTAAAAATATGCCTCATTGTTGTTGGATAGAACTTGTGAGTACTACTATACACATCATGAATAGAGCTCCGACTACTATTGTACATCAAATTACACATAAAGACAATTTTACAAGTAAAAAGCCAAATTTATCACATATGAAAGTATTTTTTTGTATTGCATATGTACATGTTCGAGATGAGTTGAGGAGGAAGCTTCATGCAAAAGCAGACAAATGTATCTTTATTGGGTACTCCCTTGAGCAAAAGGGATACAAATGTTGCAACCCACTTACACAACAAGTGAAGGTGAGCAAAGATTTTGTGTTTGATGAAATATCAAGCTTCTATGTAGATGTCAAAGAGGGACTTAATCTTGACTCAAATGATAAAGGAAATGTTGAAAAATCAAGTGCAAAATCTCAATTTCTAAGTGGACTGGATGTGTCACCAAGCAATAATTCCAACTCAAATGGAGTGAAAGATTGCGTGGAAATTTTAGTCCAAAAATTTCATTGCTTACATCCAAGAAAGGAAACTAAAATTAAAGGTTTTTGTCGATAATAAAACATGGACATGTTTTGAAGACATTGATGGAGAATAAAGAGGTTTAGAAAAGATCCTTGATGAGGAACTTGGATTGCCCTCTGTGAAAGCTCCAAGAGTAAGAAAGGCATATGCAGATGATACAACAAGAAGAAGTGACTCAAGACTAAGAAGATCTAGAAGGATGCATAATTCAGTGCAGCAATTAACATATAGTAGCTAAATGGCTCGTCATTGTGCTTACATGACCAAAGTAATACAAGATGTTGAAACTTCTTGTTTTGAAGATGCAATTGGAAATTCAAATTAGGAAAAAGCTATGGATGAGGACATGGCTGCACTTTATGGAAATAAAACATGAAAGCTCGTTCCTGTGCCATAAGGAAAGAAACCCATAGGCTACAAGTGGGTTCACAAGGTGAAGCACAATGTTGATGGTAGCAAAAGCAAGATTGGTAGCAAAAGGGTATGCATACACATATGGCATTGATTATAAAGAAACATTCAACCGTATGGCTAAAATGTCTATTTTCAAAGCACTTGGTGCATTGACTACATCAAAAGGATGGATTCTCCATTAGATGGATGAAGAATGCTTTCTTACATGGTGAGTTGTAGGAAGAAGTGTACATGGACCAACCACAAGCATATGTGGACTCAAAGAATCCAAATTATGATTGCAAGTTTCAAAAGGCTTTCTATGGGCTGAAAAAAGACCCTCATGCTTCACATGCAAGGATTGTTGATTATTTAACCACCATTTAATTTTCTATGTGTGATGTACATCACTCATTATATGCAAAGAAAGGTGATGATGGCATCAAGATTGTGGCTATTTATTTTGATGACTTGATTGTAGGTGGTGATAATGAAGAAAGCAATAAAGTGGTAAAGAAACTCCTTATGCAAGAATTCAACATGAATGATCTTTGTGTGCTATGCTATGTTTGGGGCATGGAGTTTGTACACAAAGAAACATGTACATGGATGCAGCAAAGGAAATATACCTTGAGTATGGTGCAAAAGTATGGTATGGCTGATTGTAAGTCAATCTCTATGCCATGAGATTAGAACTTGAAGTTGGATACTACATCAGATGAAGCATTGGAAAAATCTACTTTGTACAAGAAAATTGTGGGAATTTTGATATATCTCATAATTACAAGGCTTGTTTAAGCTGCACTATAGGACTTCAAAGTCAAATTATATAGGTTCCCATGAAACCACATTTAGATGCTCTGAGACACACTCTATGTTACGTGAGTGCTACTTTGGATTATGCATTGTTTTATGAAGCACATGAAAAATTGCAGGTTCATGGATTCACCGATGTAGATTGGGCTGGTAGTATTCCTGATAGAAGATCCACTAGTGGCTCTCTATTCTCATTTGGGAGTGCAACTATTACATGGAGTAGTAAGAAGCAACCCATTATTGCTTTGTCGAGTATAGGGACTAGGTATAGAAGTGTTGCAATGGAAGCATACAAAGCTTCATGGCTGGAGATGCTACTTGCAGATTTAGATGTGGAGGTGCAAAAAGCTATCATCATTTATTGTGATAAACTTCGCAGCTTTTAGTTAGCAAAAAATCTTGTTTCTCATGCTAGAACACAACATATCGAGGTACATTATCACTTCATCATAGAAAAGGTATTAGCAGGTGATGTTGATCTTGTTCATGTGAGGAGAGATAAGCAGATTTCTAATGTTTTCACTAAAGCACTTGGAGAAGAGAAGTTGAAGAAGTTTGGGAAGATGCTTGGATAACAAGACATGACATTGAGATTGAGGGGGGGTGTTGAGATATCAAGCTCAACATGTGATCATTATGGATGACATCTTTGACCAAGGGCTTTACTAGATTTATCTACGAAGAGTTATGGCACATTTGTTTATTGCTAGCTCACTCAATCATGATCATTAGGATTTTCATTATGTATTGTTCTTTATATATTGGATTAGTTGTATTGTTGTATTAGGTCATTCTTGTATATTCTCTTTATGTAATAGAAGAAGAAGGTGATGATCATTGTTCCTTGCCTCAATCTGTGTATGAGATCCTCTCTTTCTTACCTCTTTTCTCCTGGCAATTTAGACATAGAAATTTTGACTACTTGGCATTCTTTGGACACTCTACCCTTGGATGTCATCCTATATTTTAATATGTTGGAAGTCATATTTGATGGATGGGACCAAGGAGGACGAATTATTGATGGTCTTGAGAAAGACCTTTGGGACGAGGTCAAGATCCATGGTGATCTGGTGGAGGTCAAAGACGAGTACAAATTCCCTTGCTCAAACCTTCAATCAAGTGCTGATTTGATAAAATCTAAACCTAATAGAAGCTATATAACACAAAATAATAGTGATAAGTTAGGTCCACCATGCTTCTCTCAATGTGTGGACTTAGTTTCTTCATATGAATATCCAATGGTTCTTTCCTTCAAGCCACAATTAGGACATAGGGAAGCTCCTTGCTTTCATGCTAATCCTTTAACCCTCTCCCTTTGGATTCAATAGGTAATCACGTCAACCTCAAACGAGGCCTTTAGCTTGCATGCCTCTTTTGCTAATTGTTGGAATTGGCTATCAAGAAGACTCAGTATTTCCTTAACAAGGCTCAAAAGGAGATTCAAAGCATTCGGCATGCGAGAAAGGAAAATCTTTATTATAGGCTTTTGCATGCAGAGGCTCAAGTCAATAAAAGAAAATTTAACTACCTCCAATTTGGGATCTAGAAAATAAAAAGAAAGCTTAGATATGAGAAGGAAACTAAAAGAAAGAATCTCCATATTTATTTTATCATCGAGGAAAGTATATAAACTGACTAAAGAAACATGTAAAATCCTAAAGAAGAAGCAAAAAAAGGAAGATATCCCGTACATGATTGACAACCATGGGGTGGACACTTCTCTCAAAAGCGTTGGCTCTAATCTATAAGGAATTGTCACTCTTATGAGTGATTCCTAATTATTTTTTCAAGAGTGTACTAAAATCTATGAAATTCATTGCAGTGATGCTACTTAACTTGAATCAAAATCAAAATGAATAAGTCAACTTTGACTTACAATCTTTTGAAGATCCAATGGGTTCTTGTATGGAACATCTATCTGGGATGTTCAATTTAGTTACGTTTTTCCAACTATTTATCCATAATATTCCAAAAAGGAATCAGATACTTTATGGTATTCAAGGACTATATCTATCTTGAAAAGAAGGAAATTGGATTCTCAAACAGATTCTTGGACTAAAGCTTAACATCATCACCCAACCACTACTACTAGCACGGTAATAAAACTTCAATGCACCAATCCATTAAGATTCTACTAATGATATTTTTACTACAAAAAATAATGCTTCCCTTAAGAATAAGTTAACCCTTTCTTTATTCAATCTCCTTAAAACTTCCTTTCTTGGAATGGAAGTTCTTATACACCAACTTGAGTCAAGAGATTGATTTTTGAGTTTATCGAGTTACACGAGTAACTTCGTGCTTAACTTAATGTTATAAAGCAAAGTCTATGATTTGAGTGTCTGACCGATTTAGTGAGATTTGAAATTGAACACGGTTTATTTAGTTGTATGTATGGCCAAAAATCTCTAGAATAGATGTAAACACAAGTTGACGTGTTCTCTACAATTATGCACATAGCCTAGTGGTTAAGTCTCAATGATACGAAAGAGGATGTCTTGGTTTCAGTCTTGCTTGGGAGCATGGAGAGAGATTTTGGCCCAAAGAGATGAAGAGCATTCTAAATCAAGTTAATATGAGTTAATGTGAGTCGAGAGAGACTTAATTCGAGTGGAAATTACACCTGTCACCAATGGAATGTAGTGGAACTAAAGGAATGAAGGAGATTGCACATGCACTTGTGGACTCTAGTGACATTTTGGTCCTCATTTATTCGAGTAGATATATATAGAGGCATAAGTTTGGGAGGAGAGTAATCTCTCCAACATATGGTGCTCTAGTTTTCTAGTTTCGTATAGTATGTGCATAGCTAGGCATGTGTATGTCTAGACTATGTACATAGTTACATAACCGCATGGCTAGGTATATTGCATAGCTAGGTGTTTGCACTATTATTATATGTGCATAGTTAGGTATGTGTATGTAAATGTTAGAGCTTATTTAGGTATGTGAATGGATACATATGCATATGGCTAGGTATCCACATAGTTAGATATGTGGATGTCTAGGTATGTGCATAATTCGTGTTGTGCATGGTTAGCTATGTGCATAGCTAGGTATTCATAGAGCTAGAAATGTACATAGTTGGGCATATGGATAGCTTTGTCTATGTATGCCTTAGTATATGAATCACTAGATGTGTGGAAAGTTAGTGAACGTGCATAGTTGGGTATATGCAAAGTTATTGTATATGCAGAGCTAGGTATGTGCATATCTAGGTAGGTGCATGGTTAGATATGTGCATGATTACATATCTGCATGATTACATATCTGCATGATTACATATGTGCATATTTAGATATATACAGGGCTACATATGTGCATATCGTGGTATGTGCAAGGCTATTGTTTTTGCATAGCTAAGTATTTGGATGGTCAAAGTAAAAAAACATAAAATGGAAAGTACAAACCACTTGACTATAGAAGGAAGATGTGGGTTTACTTCCTTCATGATAAGGCTCAAGATTTTGGTAAGTTGAAAGAATGGCTTTTGCTTGTTGAAATTGAAACAAGAAAGAAGAAGAAGAAGAAATTTAAGATAGATGGCGGTGGTGGGTTGACATCAATCAAGTTTGAAGATTTCTACAAGAGTAAAGGAATCAAGCCTCAACTCACAATGGCACATAGCCCTCAAGAGAATGGTGTTGCAGAACGTCAGAATCGAGCCATCATGCAGATGGCCAGGTGCATGTTGAAGGGTAAGGTTTTGCCTAATCAATTTTCGGATATAGGCTATCAACACTACTGTCTACATCTTGAATCAAAGCTAAACAAAGAAACTTAATGGAAAGACTCCATAGAAGGCCTATACTCACAAAAGGCCATCTATTTGCCATTTCAAAGTATTTGGAAGTGAATGTTATGTACATGTTCTAAATAGGGAGAGAAACAAGCTTCAATCAAAAAGCATCAAATGTATCTTCCTAGGGTACCAAAAAGATAAGGAGGCTTATATGCTTTATGGCCTTGAGGCTCAAAAGATCATGGCAAGTCCCAATGTGGTGTTTCAAGAGTAGTGACCACATGTAGTGGAGGAGGAAAAGAGAGCTTTCACTTCATCATGAGGTGAAATGGCAATCCACTATGAACGTGGCCCAAGAGTTATCCCTTCTACACAATAGAAGGAAGCATCATCTTCAGATGATGAGTGTGAAAGTCACCAACCTATCATCAATCAAGCATAAAATCCATTGCCACATTGGGTTAGGCAGCTTTATGATTCTGCGAACCCCACCCCACTCACTAGAAAAGGCTGCAGATGGACCGAGGTGATCATAGAGAATAGAGGAACAGAGATGGGCAAGCATGCATATTGGAAACACAGCCCTGATTGCCAAGCTCATTAAAGAACAAGTAAAGGAACCAAGCAATCAAGAAGAGGCATTCCATGATATGAATTTGAGGGCTGTCATGCAAACATAATACAATAATATCATGAAGAATGGAACTAGGCAGCTAGTGGATCGATCCCTTAGCATAATTGGCACCAAGTGGGTTTGGAAGCTAAATTACAAGGCTGATGGTACTATGGAAAAGTACAAAGCGAGACTTGTTGCACATGGCTACTCACAAGTTGAGGGCATTAACATTTATGAATCATTTTGCCCAACTACAAGGATGATTACTATCCAAGTAGTATTGTAGTACTAGATGTGGTTGCACACAAACTATGGTTAGTCTATCACACGGATGTCAAATCAGCATTCCTAAATCGAAACCTCAATGAGGAGGTATATGTGTCTCAACCAATAGGGTTTGAGGCTTCCCATACACAGAACAAGGTATGTAAGTTAAAGAAGGCATTACATGAGCAAAAACAAGCCACTAGAGCATGGTACAAGTACATAGATAAGTATCTACTTGTGTAATAGAAGACCATATATCTCTTATGCTATTGGAATAGAAAGCAAGTTCTCAAAAACTCCTTTCCAAACACATTGGAAGGCATGCATGTGGATACTCACGTATGTGAAAGGAACCAATAAAGATGGTATTCTTTATAAAGAAGAATCATCTTGGGCAGGAGATATTGATATCACAAAACTGGTTTTTGGATATTGCTTTTCTTTAGGATTACAGTTTTTCTCTTGGATCACTAAGAAGCAATCAACTATAGCATTATCTTCTACTAAAGTTGAGTATGTTGTAGCATGTGAAGCAATATGGTTGAGGGGAATCCTATGGCACATAGGAATAAAATGATAGGAGGCTACGATGTTGAAGTGTGACGACCAAAGTTGCATGGCCATTGCCTAGAATCTTGTTTTCCATGCATGTACCAAGCACATAGAAATTCATTATCACTATCTGTATGAATTGATTGAGGATGGGGTTGTGGAGAAAACTACTATCTAACTGAAGAAAATGGAGAGGACACCTTCACCAAGGCTCTTTTGAGAGATTACCTTCATTAACACTTCCAATGCTTGGCATTGGACCAAAGAGGTAGTTCACTACAGGGTGGACATTGAGAGGGGATGTTAGATATGCTCAAAACTCCACATTCAAGTGACCACAAATGATCCATGGTGCTCTAAGTTGTAAGGCCCTCATTGTTAAGAGAGGACATTGTGAGAGCCGGGACATTTGTGGAACCCTAACTTCCAAGTTAGATGAGGTCTATGTGTGATCATTGATGGTAATAGATGATTTTTGTGAGCCTAGCCATTAGGTTAGGTAGGGCATAAACTTTCAACCATTGGGTTGCCATTTAAGGAAAAAATAAAGGCCTATTGGTGCCGCACGGTTTCCTATAGAACCTTAATGAAGGAGTGTAGAGGGGGGTTTGCCCCTTTCTGTGGGGTCTGAGATGGTACGACTTTTGGCCCTGGATATAGTGTCAGATTGTATATTTTACCAACTATACTGTATTTCCCAATTGTATTTGTGTAAACCAACTCCCCTTGTAAAACCTATCGGCCCAGGTTGAGCTTTACAGAGCATTGCACACTAGTAAGACCTTCATTTAGAATCTATCTACATCGCCATCTAAGCTCCACCTTGGGAGTGCATGGGTGGACAACACTATCCTTGTAACTCCATTACTCTTGGCAATCTGAGAATTTAAGTTCTCTATCTCTTAGTCTATGTCTATCTTTGTCTGTGTTTTTCTCTGAATGTTGTCCACTAATCTACTACATTGTGTTCTTATTTTCTTAGAATTTTTACATATGATTTGCCTATCTAACATGCTCCTAAGTTCTTATTGATCTATTCCTGAATTCAGCAATAATAATGGTAGACATACAAAAATAGCATGCATCTCATCATGGTCTATGTGGTGCCACTCACATTGTCAGTCAATCTAAAAAATGCCGATTCTTAGTACTCAATCTTAAAAATGCCAATTCATAGCGGCAGTTAAATTATCGAAATGCCGATACCATGTACTTTCATTTCGTTTCAAATGTAAATGCGCATAAGAAACTTCAAAATTCTATAGATAATTCACATTGTCGATGTTCATGATTGTTTAAAAAGAACTTCTAATTTTCGGTCTTCAATAACAAGCATGGAGAGATAATTGCAGAAACTTGCTCAATCTACTAAAGTGACTATCATATAACCAAGAAACAATCATGCAACGGGTAATACGGATGGATTTATCTGCACAAAGGATAAGAACTGCAGGTTTTTGAGGATTTTCCTGCAAGATAAGCTTATGTCCTACAATCCTGCTCAGATCTATATGCATGATGAGTGCGATATTTGTTAGTCTTAGTCGACAATCTGTAGGTAGACCGGAATTCCATGTCATGTGTACTATTGTGTGTGTATGCATGCATTCATGTATATAGATATGTAGATATGGATGTATACAGGTACGTAGAAACATACGAACATATATATATGCATGCATGAATACATGGACATAAACATTCATCCGAACATGTGTGCATGCGCATGCGTATGCAAACAGCCATGCATACATGGATGCATGCTTCATGTCTGTACCAACACATGCTTAGATGCATTAACGCTCGTGTGTATTCATGAATGGCCATACACAAGCATGCGGGCCCGCACGTATGTACCCATGCATTCATCCACATGTACATAAGTGCATTCTTGGGCACATAAACGCACGCTCATGCACATGCATGGACACATTAGCACGTGACCCTGTGTATATGTTGGTATGTATGCACGCATTTGTATATATATCAGCGTATGTATGCGTTTGAATATACATGTGTGTGCGCATGCATAAAAACTTTGAATGTGTTTTATGTGTCTGTGTGTACGTCTGTATCAGAATGGGCACATTCCATGAATTCTTCTCGTAAGTTGTTGGATGTGTCTATCGCTCCGTAAAATGAATGTCCTTTTCGATACAGAGGAATGGGGAACGAAAAGCCGATTGAATAAGATAAAGGAGGGGAATAGTGTTGATCATAAAGTGTTGATCACTAATAAATAAATCAACCACATATGTCTCACATTCTTTCTGAACCTTGTCATCATGCATAAATAAATCAACCACATATTTCTGGGATGTATTTCAGATCCAATTAAAGTATTTAAAGAGGATCCAAACAAAATTAAAGAGCAGATTGTCCTGCAATAAGACTACTGTTTTTAGATACTTTCTTAAGATGCTGCAACAATAATACCTTTTTTAGATGATATCAGACCTGCATGTTCCGCACCAAACCGATACAGAATCATACAGATTGAAATAAACAGGTCTCTGGAAAATGTCACATCCAAAAAGAAGTTCAATTTTGTTATGGGAAGAGGAGGGAAGAGAACTTTTGTTCAGCATCACTACCGACTTTTTGTTCAATACCGCACCACTAATGTTGGAGCATATCCAGGTATGTGAGTGGATAAATATGTACATGGCTACGTATCCACATTGTTGGGATATGTAGATATCTAGGTATGCGCACAACTAGTGTTGTGCATGGTTTGCTATGTGCATAGCTAGGTATTCATAGAGCTAGGAATGTACAAAGTTGTGCATGTGGATAGCTTTCTCTGTGTATGTCTGTATATGAGTAGCTAGATATGTGCAAAGTTAGTGGACGTGCATAGCTGGGTAAATGCAAAGCTACTGTATGTGCAGAGCAAGGTATGTGCATATCTAGCTAGGTGCATGGTTAGATATGCGCATGATTACATATGTGCATATCCAGAGTGCAGGGCTACATATGTGCAGGGCTACATATGTGCATGATTACATATGTGCAAGGCTATTGTATTTGCATATCTAGGTACGTGCAAGGCTATAGTATTTGCATAGCTAAGTATGTGGATGGTCAAACTTAAGAAACATAAAATGGAAAGTACAAACCACTCGACTCTCAATATTGTTACTTTATCAAAAAAACGAAATGAATTTGATTCAGCGAAAATGTTAATGCTTTTATATTCCAAATAAAGCTGATATGTTTGAGGAGTATAGCTCATAGTAGGGGTGTTGTAGTTTCAACACAATTTTCATTTATGATCTGCCTATCTAACATGTTCCTAAGTTTTTAGTGATCTATTTCTGAATTCAGCAATCATAATGGTAGACATACAAAAATAACGTGCATCCCATCATGGTCTATGTGATGCCACTCACATTGTCAGTCATTCTTCACAATGCCAATTCTTAGTGGCGGTTAAATTTTCCGAATGCCGATACTACGTACTTTCATTTCCTTTCAAGTGTAAATCCGCATAAGAATCTTCAAAATTCTATAGATCATTCACATGATCGATGTTCATAATTATTTTAAAAGAACTTCCAGTTTTCGGCCTTCAATAACAAGCATGGAGAGATAAGTGCAGAACCTTGCTCAATCTACTATAGTGATTATCACATAACCAAATTAAACAATCATGCAACGGGTAATTCGGATGGATTTATCCGCACAAAGGATAAGAGCTGCAGGTTTTTGAGGAATTTTCTGCAAGATAAGCTTATGTCCTACAATGTTGTGCATATCTATATCAATGATGAGTGCGATATTTGTTAATCTTAGTCGACAATTGATAGGTAGAACGGAATTCCATGACATGTGTACTATAGTGTGTGTCTGTCTCTGTGCATGCATGTATTCATGTCTATAGATATATAGATATGGATGTAAACACGTATGTAGACATATATGAACATATATATGCGTGCATGAATACATGGACATAATCATTCATCCGAATATGTATGCATGCGCATGTGTATGCAAACACGCATGCATACATGGATGCATGCTTCATGTCTGTAATAACACATGCTTAGATGCATTAATGCTCGTATGTATGCATGAATGGCCATACACAAGCATGCGGGCGCGCACGTATGTACCCATGCATTCATCCACATGTACATGAGTGCATTCTTGAGCACATAAAGACACGCTCATACACATGCATGGATGCATTAGAACGTAACTCTGTGTATATGTTGCAATGTAGGCAGGCATGCATTCATATATATACCAGCGTATGTATGCATTGGAATATACATGTGTGTGCGCATGCATATTAACTTTTGAATGGGTCTGTGTGTCTTTGTGTGTACGTCTGTATCAGAATGGGCACATTCCATGAATACTTGTGGTAAGTTGTTGGATGTGTCTATCCCTCCGTAAAATGAATGTCTTTTTCGGTACAGAGGATTGGGGAACGAAAAGCCGATTGAATAAGATTAAGGAGGGGAATAATATACATTGTCAATCTCAAAAGTGTTGATCATTAATAAATATTGTCTAGCCAGAAGAGCTTCTCACATTCTTTCTGAACCTTGTCATCCTGAATGAATAAATCAACCACATATTTCTGGGATGCATCTCAGATCCATTTAAAGTATTTGAAGAGGATCCAAACAAAATTAGGGAGCAGTTTGGATGCTCTGCGGCTCTTTGGAACGCAATCAGAGGGGAAGTCCTGTGGAAAATTTGGCGGGAGCGGTGTGCTCTCAACTTTGGTGACCCTCCCAGGGAGTGGTCGATTGAAAAATCTCTTTTCCTCCTTGGCAAAAGGATTGTCAACAGTAAGAAATCCCCCCCCTTCAGGCACCATCAAGTCCTCCTTTTGAACAACAACAAGCTCAAACCCAAGTGGGTCCCACATGAGGGCGACGAGAGGGTGATCAACCTTCTTTGTAATGCAACCTAGGAATCAGCCTAGCTTCCCCTGCTTTGTGGGATTTGGGGGGTCCCGTGGGCACTAGTCCCCTTCTTTTGTACCTTTGTTTCTTAATTTAATTCAAGTCCGGGAGAGTAGGCTATTGCCGAACTTCCTTTATATTGAAAATTAGGGAGCAGATTATCCTGCAATAAGACTACTGGCTTTAGATACTTTCTTTACATGTTGCAAAAAAAATCCTTTTTTTTAGATCATATGAGAGCTTCATGCTCCCCACCAATCCAACATAGAGTCATACAGATTGAAATAAACAGGTCATTAGAGTTTCTTATACTAGGACTTTAATGTGCGAAAGGGGGTCCTGATGGATCCATCAGTGGAAAATCTGATCTCTAGAAAATGTCACATCCCAAAACAAGTATAATTTCTTTATTGGAAGAGGAGGGAAGAGAATTTGTGTTCAACATCATCACCGACTTTTTGTTTAATACCGCACCATTAACTTAGCCCTTCTCAAATGCTTTGAAGTATGCCGTCAGTCAATCCGACAGTCAAGTATGTCAATCAAGTAATCTAACGATATGAAAAATCCCACCATCAAGTATGCCATTCAAAAAATCAGGTATAATGTACATTGAGTGAGAAACCTTGCGACTTTGGTTTTTGGTTGCCTCCTCATAAGATGAGGGCCCTCTAGAGTTTAAGTCATGTACTAAATAGATTGAATGTTTAGTGACTAGTGATGTATCATAGCCATACCTCTTTGGCTTATTCTTCTCCTTAGTTGATCTTTTAAATGGTTTGTTTAGAGGATTTTGCAACATCCCTCAACTCTTGTATTTTGAACTTGATTTTGAAGTTCCATGAATTGATTTCCTTCTTAGGAGTCTTCTAACTTGATGCTTCAAGTTGTGTGTGCTCTTACCTCCGAGTGTTGGAAAATCTTCTTCTACGTCATATGGTAGCTTGATCTTTGTGTGATGATCTTCAAACAATGACTTTTTTCTTATTGAACACAACATCTTTACTAAATATAAACCATTTGTTGCTAGGACTATAAATTCAATAACCTTTTTTATTAAATTAATGGCCTATAAATACACATTTCTCTACCTTATGGTCTAATTTACCTATGATTTGATATGGTATATGCACATATGCAATGCACCCAAATATCTTGCAATGATCCAAGTTTGTTCTTCTTCCATTTGAAGCTTCATAAGGTGTCATACCATCCAAAGATTTTGAAGGTAATATGATTATCAAGTATGTGGCAGTTGATACTATTTCTATCCACAAGTAATTTGGCAGCTTCTTTTCATTCAACATGGACCTTGCTATTTCAACAATGGTCCTATTCCTCCTCTTTGTTACTCCATTATGTTTAGGTGTGTACATAGTAGTAATCTATCTCTTGATTCTTGTAACTTGCAAATAGGAATCAAATTCATGGGAGAATGGTATTACCCCCCTCCATCAAACCTTAGTCTTTTTAGGGCTTTACCTCTTTGATTCTCCACAATAGCTAAATACATCTTAAAACATGAAAACACTTCATCTTATGCTTCATAAAGTACATAATGGTCCAACTACTACAATCATCTATAAATGAAACACAATATCTTGATCTTGAGATTGAAGGTTCTTTGCATGGTCCCCAAACATCTATGTGGACAAGCTCCATAAGATCTCCATGTATGTGTTTTAAGCACTCCGTTGCACTTGCAGACACTCACTTACGGGACTTTATATCTGACTACTTTAATGACATACTTGATGGTAAGAATTTTTTATAGTATACTACATATGATATGATTTCTTTATTGACATACTTGATGGTCAGATTGATTGATATTATACTACATATTATTTGAGAAGTTCCATGTTGGTGGGACGGCATTGAACAAAAAGTCGGTAGTGATGTTGAATACAAATTCTCTTTCCTCCTCTGATTGTGACATTATCCATTTAAGGAGTCCTTTCCCACAATAAACTTGTACTTGGGTCCCCCATCCCAGTATAAGAAATTCAATGACCTGTTTATGTCAATCTGTATGATTATGTGTGTCGGTTTGGGGTGGAATATGCAGCTCTGATATGACCTTAAAAAGCTATGTTTGTTGCAGCATCTAAAGAAAGTATCTAAAAACAGTAGTCTTATTGCTCTTTGATTTTGTTTGGATCCTTTTTAAGTACTTTTGTTAAGTATGAAATACACTATTGTGATTGATAATGTCTATTATTCCCCCTCTTTATCTTGTCCAATCGTATTTTCGTTCCCTGTTCCTCTCATTGCGGAAAAGAGACTCATTTTCTGGAGCGACAGACACATCCACAAGCTGACAACAAGTATTCATAGTAAAGTTCAAATTTTGACACACAAGTACACAAAAAGGCACGCAAACCCATTGTGAATACACATATGCACACTCATGCATATTCAAACGCGTAGATACGCTGCCATATACAAATACACACATGGATACATATTCAAACGCATCGATACGCCTACCAACAAACACACATACACGTGTTAATTTGTCCATGCATGTGTATGAGCGTGTGTTTATGTGCTCAATCATGTACTCATATTCCTCGTGTATGGCCATTCATGCATACATACGAACATTAGTGCATCTAACCGTGTGCCTGCCTGATAGATCTTTTTAAACGTATGGGCTCAGAGAGCTTACCGTTGATATTGATTCTCGTTGAAGCATTTCCGAGAAGAGTGGAGACCATCTTCGTGAACTTTTGGCTGCATCCAAGGTCTTTAAGTGATTGAAGAATAAGGTCCCATTCCAATCTATCATACGCTTTGTCGAAGTCGATCTAAATGATATCGACAATTGCTTCGAGTATCGATCTACCTTTGATAAAACCTTTCTGGTCCTCAGACAACCATGACTTTAAATGACACGAGATTCTGTTGGCGATAGCTTTGGCAATTATCTTGTAACCAGTTTGGAGCATGGTAATCGGCCGCCAGTTTTCAATTTTGTTCTTATCTCCCCTTTTATGAATTAACTTGATGACACCATTATTGAGACACTCAGGGAGGGTGCCGAAGGAGAGAGCCTCTTGCCATACCAAACGCAGCGGGGTGGCTGTCACATGCTTGAAGGACTTGAAAAACTCATTAGTGAGGCCATCAGGACCCGAACTTTTTCCATTGGGAAGAGCATCAATAACCTCAATAATTTCGTTCTCAGAAATGTTAGCATCAAGCAGAGAGTTCATGTTTTGCGGGATTCTAGGTTGAGCAACCCTTGAGATGGTTGCCATGTAGTCACGCCTGTGTGGGGAAAGAGGAGTCGAGACCCCGAGAAGATGGGTAAAGTGCTCGACGATAATAGATCTATTCCCAACTTCTGTGCTACATTCCATCCCATTGTTGTCGACCAAGAAGGGGATGGCTTCCCTAGCTTGTTTCCTTTTGAGGATGTTACACATCTCTTTTGATGGTTTGTCAGCCTTCCCTGCCCACCAATCTTTGAAGAATATTTGCAGGTTTTTCCTTTGGACCTCTTCCTCGAGTCTTAGTCTTCCCCTGATTTTCAAAAGCCCTTGTTGGCATTGCAAGTTACCTTTGTTCACTTCTTCTTCAAGCCGTGAGAGCCTTCGGTACACCGTTTCTCTTCTTTTCTTCCGGATATCTCTTATAGCCGTGTGAGTCCTGATCAGAATTTGTCGAGTCCTTTCCACCGCGCTTCTCCAGCACTTAGCCGGTTCCTTACAGTAGGCAAAGGCCTCCGCCCACACTGCGGCAATTTCTTGGTGGATAGAGAGGAGGGAAAACGACGTTTGACATGCATGAAACCAAGGAGTTTTTCGGAGCATGGGAATCGGTTTGAAAGAAAGAGTGATCGGGTAGTGGTCCGAGATAGTCAGGTCCATGTGTTGGGAAATCGAAGGAATACCCCATTGGAGGATGGTGTTTTGATCGATGTAACATCTATCAAGTCTTGCTTTCCTCAAGGAGTCCCCCAATTGGAGATTAGACCACGAGAATCCCTTCATGTCTTTCACCTCGACCAGATCGAGATGGAGCTTGATTTTATCCCATATCTCTTTCTCCTCTCCGTCAATAATTTTCCCCTTGTTATTCCATCGATCCTCAGGGAACTCAACCATGTTGAAGTCCCCACAAATCAAAACATTGTGTGAGAGGGAGTCGAGGGAAGCCCACGTATCGATTCTATCCGCCTCTCCATTAGGAGCATAAATTGAAACCACAGTGAACTGATTAGGGAGCCCAATAGAGGCAGCAATCCAACGATGATTCCGATCTTCATGAGTTGAGGTCAACTTGCCCGACCAAGATTGACTTATACCAATGGCAGCGCCCCCCGTCCCCCTAGGGTGCGAAGTGGAGAGCCACAAGAGGTTCGGAGAAATGCATTTAAGCCGTTTCTGGAGATCCTCTGCGTCAATTTTAATCTCTTGTAAGCAGATAAAGTCAGGGTTGAGGCCCTTGTCTTTGAACCACGGACCAAGAATCGCCGCTCTTGAGGGGTCAGACAAACCCCAAGATTGACTAATACCAATGGCATCGCCCCCCGTCCCCCTAGGGTGCGAAGTGGAGAGCCACAAGAGGTTCGGAGAAATGCATTTAAGCCGTTTCTGGAGATCCTCTGCGTCGATTTTAATCTCTTGTAAGCAGATAAAGTGAGGGTTGAGGCCCTTGTCTTTGAACCACTGACCAAGAATCGCCATTCTTGAGGGGTTAGACAAACCCCTAACATTTAGCGATGAGATTAACATTATTGATGGTGGCCCTCTTTGAGGGGAGGGACCCGATCTTTTTTCTTCTTGTGATCTTCTTTTTTCCTCCCAGTTTCTTGACTTAGGATCCTACTCTTGAGGGGGCTCTTAGAAGGCAAGCCCGACGGTTGTTTCCCTTTAAGCTTTGACTTTTGTTGCGGTAGACTTGGCATGTAAACGGAAAGAGTAGGACCAAGGGAGGAGCTTTCACTGTCTTGGTTGTCTTCATTGCTAGTAGTGAAGCGTTCCTCTTTACTTCTTTGCTAGTAGAGCACCCAAGGGTGTTTGGTTCTCCCCTGGGAGGTCGACCTCATTGATCTCCTTTTCTAGATTACAGTACATGTTATTTGAAGGAGCAATGGATGTAACGTTCCTTGCTACTGATCTTCGAGGGCTAACTTTCCTTTTTCGTCTTACTTCGGTGAATCCTTCAGAATCCGTCTCTGCAACACGAGTGCCCTCTACTTCCTCCACTGGAGGGGGATGGCCCCGAGTGTCAACTTGAGGGAGAGGATCTGAGGCCCCATCCGGTTTAGGCTTGACTTTATTGGCTTTATTGGTATTTTGCTTCAAGGGGCAATCTTTGATCCTATGACCTTCATGCCCGCAACGGAAGCACGCATTGAGTAAATTCTTGTAAGTAACCTCTTGTACCCAAACCTTGCCATCTTGTGATGATCAAACCTTGTAAGTAAATTCTTGTAAGTAACCTCTTGTACCCAAACCTTGCCATCTTGGGTAAATTCTTGTAAGTAACCTCCTGTACCCAAACCTTGCGTGTTGTCAAACGGAGATGATCAAGTGGTAATGACTTGAGGTATGAACAACCACATCTTGGGTTGAAACCCCATGAAACATATAAGCTCCGAAGGGCACCATGGAGACATCCGCCTCATTTGTAAGGCCCTGTAGCTTGCCATACTCCTCCCCTGCTTTGTGGGATTTGGGGGGTCCCATGGGCACTAGTCCCATTCACTTGTAACTTTTTCTCTTTATTATAATTAAAGTCCGATAGATTAGGCTAAGGCCGAACTTCCTTTATTTAAAAAAAAAAAAGAAGGGACAGTCCGTTGACTCCAGATAAGCGAATACAAAAAGGTTTATCAGATTCCCTCCAAGATAATGCTGACAGCAGATAAAGCCCTCAATTAAATTTTCAGCTTCTACAGATTTCCTGAATAAAAGACGTGCGACAAATTGCAACACTGGCAGCGGCCTTCCTCAACGCCACCTGTTCATAGCTTTTGCCTGTGAGTGTGGGGCTTCATCCATTAGAAGCTCACAGTATCATTTCGCTTGTAAAACTATTATTTAAAAAAGGGACGGACTGGCCTTCAATCAATTTCCATAATATAACCAATACTTTGCATAAAGTGCAGTGGATGTTCAATCACTAATGGCACTAGCATTAGTTCGAAAGACTCGGGGGTTTGGGTATCTTGGATGTCGCTGGGTTGGCTGACAAGTTGGTGGCAAAGTGGCTTATCAATGCTTGGTGCAATAGTGAGTCCTCTTGGATTAAATTGATTTCAGAAACATGAAAGACCTTACCTTAGTTGGCTATCCTGGTTGGAAGGACATAGGAATCCTCACGCTTTTGTTCTCCCCCCACCCGGTGTCCCCTAAAGGCTCTAGCCTCGTGCGCTCATTATGGAAGAGTTGGAATAAGGCCAAACATTTCATCAGAACTTGCATTAGCTCGAAAGACTCAGGGGGCATGGGTATTTTGGATATCAGTGGGTTGGCTGACAAGTTGGTGCCAAAGTGGTTTATCAAGGCTTGGTGCAATAGTGAGGCCTCTTGGGCTAAATTGATTTTCAAAAACATGAAGGACCTTACCTTAGTTGGCCATCCTGGTTGGAAGGACATAGGGATCCTCACGCTTTTTTTCTACCCCCCACCCGGTGTCCCCTAAATGCTCTAGCCTCGTGTGTTCATTATGGAAGAGTTGGAATAAGGCCAAAAAATTCATCAGAACTTGCATTAGCTCGAAAGACTCAGGGGGCTTGGGTATTTTGGATATCGCTGGGTTGGTTGACAAGTTGGTGGCAAAGTGGTTTATCAAGGCTTGATGCAATAGTGAGTCCTCTTGGGCTAAATTGATTTTCAGAAACATGAAGGACCTTACCTTAGTTGGCCATCCTGGTTGGAAGGACATAGGGATCCTCACGCTTTTGTTCTCCCCCCCACGCGGTGTCCCCTAAAGGCTCTAGCCTCATGTGTTCATTATGGAAGAGTTGGAATAAGGCCAAACAATTGATCAGAATCAGTGATGAGTGGAAGTGGGCGGCTAGGATAAGACAAAATGACTCTATCTGGTTCCCGATCATCGGCATTAGGGGGTGGAGTCTTGGAACCTCCAAACTGCTAAGCAGTTATGGAACAAGGGGTTCAAATAGTGGAAACAGCTCTAGAAACAAGAGACCGACCAGTGGATCAGGTTTGAAGACTTAGACCTGAGTCTTAGAGTTACGCTCGAGGAATGGACTCTCCTTCAAAGCAGGTGTCTAGCGTGGGACTGCTCAACTACCCGCCTTCTCTGTGGAGAGGATCTTCCTTGCCTCGAGGGCCTCAAATGGAGCAATGGTAATAAACTATCCAGAATCCCAAACTTCAAAGAGAACTTAGATGTTCACCACACGCTTCACAAGATGTGGTCCCTTTGTTGGATCAAACTTAGGTGGGAACTAAAGTTCATGTCTATTTGGCACACCCTAATTGAGATCATAAAGTCCATTCTCATGTGGCGGATCTTGCATAAGGGTATCTGGTCCAATGCAAGGGCCAACAAAATTTGTGGTGTGCCTCCATGGTGCAAACGTTTCCATCGATGCATCGAAGATTTAGTTCACATTTTCTTCGATTGCCCCTAGTCACATGTTATCTGGCGTCACGCCACATGAGTATTGAGACTCACGAACCAAATCAATTGGCAATAGGTGTTGTTGGGTGAGGCGGTTGGCTATTCATCAAGGTTGTGGAATGACATTAGAGGTGAGACTCTTTGGAAGATTTGGAGGGAGCGATGTGCTGTCAATTTTGGCCAAACTCCAAAGGAATGGTCGATTGAGAAATCCTTATTTCTTCTAGGTAAAATAAACTCCCGAGATAAGAGATCTCCACCGTTTAGACATTAGTGTATTTATCTCCTCGAAAATAACAAGTTGAAATCCAGATGGGTCGCACATGAGGGAGATGATAGATTTGTCCGCCTCATTTGTAATGCTCTATAGCTTATTGAACTTGTGCCCTGCATTGTGGGATTTGGAGGGTCCCATGGGCACTAGTCCCATTCACTTGTAAATTTTCTCCTTTATTGTAATTAAAGTCCGGGAGGATAGGCCAATGCCAGATTTTCTTTTTAATAACAAAAAGGCACTAGTCCACAATGATTGATGCATCGTTGATGGCTCCAAGACTTCAGAACTTCAAATGTCATATTGCATTGGAAAAAGTCTCTTTATTTCAAGGAAGGACCATCTCCACAGCTGTCATATTCCATTGAAGAAGTCTCTTTATTTTAAGGAAGGACCATCTCCATAACTGTTATATAACCTCCAGCAAGGTAGATTATGCAGCTAATCAATTATCAGGCAAGTGATGCACATCCGGTAATAAACCAACACAAGAAAAGCTACAGCAAAAGCACACAAAAAAAGCACTGAGAAGATGATCTCAATGCTTGAAAGCACTTAAGAAAAAGGTTTGACCATAGCACATTGTGGCTGGTTTCACATACCACTCCCCAAGTGGTCAGAGAGAACGATGGAACACAAATACAATAAAAGAAAAAAACAAGAACCATTGCCCTACGTGAATAGGTAGAAAGTAGAATAAAAATTAAATAAATACTATTAAAATCAAATTTACTCCAATATACATAATACATATTCCCTGTACACATGGTACAGGCACTGTTTTTAACATTTACAGCCTGCCACATGGCATCATCTCACTGAAGGGCAAAAAATAATTGAAGGTGATGTCGCACAACCTGAATCCGCAATAAGGTTGAGTTGATGCCAAATTTGCAGTACATACATTAAAATATGCATTTTTTTGACTCAGAACAATAATTAAATAAGGTGATCGTCAATTATATATTCATAGGCTCTATTCATGCCCTTGCGTTTGAGCACAAGGATGGTGACAACAGAACGCTTCTCAGAATGAAGCCAACCAATGAACGTGCCAGATCTCTCTCTCTCTTTCTCTCTCTCTCTCGGAAGGCGCATGCATCTATTTTCAGGCCATGGAGTTATATTTTCATGTCATAGATTAAATATTTAGGGCATATGTATGATTCATTGGACAAAACTTTAAGGCCCATGCATGAAGATTATCCTAATTCCCTTGATCGGAATCAGAATCCCATGCATTATATGTTTCCCATTTCTTATTAAATCTTTATAGCTAGCTGAAGCTTAGGAGCACAATACACAATGTATTACCTAGTGTAGGATATAGAAGACCATTAAGGTTGTGGGCATGTATACAAGTTAGGGCGAAGAACTTCCGTCGCAATTCTAAGTGTGTTTACACATATCATTAACGAAATATATTGACAAACTCTCCCAAGAGTGATGTGTTGAACAAGGGGCTTACACCCATGTATAAGAAAGTACCAACAATGTAGACTAATATCAATGCATAAAAGGAATAAGCGTAAATCTTTGTGAAAAACTTTGAACCTGTCATGAGCCAAGCCTTTGTGAAAAGTTCTATAACATTGTCTTGGATAGGCATATAAGCTAAATTAATTTCTCAAGTAGAGAGTCTCTTCTGGACATAATAAAGTGCACCTCAATTCTTTCTTAGTGTGAGCATGGAATTTCGGGTTCCTTGCAACTGTGAGTGCACCTTGACTTTAACTAAATATCGCAAGAGATGACATCTGAGCCAGGGATGCTTAATATTATCTAAGAAAGCTTCCCTATACTCAACCTCACAATTATAATGGTAAGTTTCTTTGTTCTCAACCAAGGTATGGATGTACTACCAAGAATGAAGCAAAAGCCATTTTTGGACAGGTCAGTGTGATTATAGTCAACCCAATCTAAGTCAAGAAAAGCATGTACACGTAATGGTGCTCATACCCTTTGGAATAAAACAAATCAAGCTATTCGGTACTAGATAAGTAACAAAAGATATATTTCACTATTGCAAATGATTGATACCTAAATTTCTCATTTAAGAGACAACAAGCTAAATATCAACTTGAATGGTGCATACATAAATACAACACCCTACAACTTGCTAATAGATATGAAGATCAAATAATTCTCCAACATTATGAGGACTCAATCATAAACCTATCTCCATGGGAATCGCACATGCCATTTATATAAACAACAATCATGAGAACTACATCATCTACACACTTCACATACAAGATGCTCTCGATTGGACTACTGTGAAACCCATGTGCTAAGAAGTAGGCATTGATTTTATCATACTAAGCACATGGTGCATATGAGCAAAGCCAAAAATCTAGCCTTATAGTGATACAAAATACCACTATGCTTGCATTCCAAATTATAGAACCATTTAGTGCTAATGGCCTTCTTATAGGGAGGCAAATTACAGAAGGACCAAGTACCATTCTTCATAATATCATCAATTTTTTATTGCATAGAAGCTATCCAATTTTTTGAATTCTATGATTCATCAAAGAAAACACTCTCATTCTTATCATAGTGTAGAAGTATTCAATTGATAACAATCTGATGCAAGAAAGCACCAGGAAAGCCTAAGTGAGTACAATAAGGAAAAACTCATTTATTGTCTCTCAAAGTCTATGCGAATTATTTTGGCATTGATTTTGCCTCATCAATATGTACTCTCTCATCAATGAGTGCATAATGAATGTTTGCATAGAAAATGGAATAATTTTCATCGTCATTCAAGACCCGCATAGGCTGAGAAGTTGTCTCACTATGCGATACATTTGATTGCCCATGAAAAGAGAAAGCAAAGTTTCATATACACCCTTTGATCTCATAGAGGTCTTCTTAACACATCAAAGTAAAGGTGGCACTACATCCTCCATTAAAACATCTCCACGAATAAAACTAAATTTAGCTTCCAGGTTTTAAAGTGATAATGATTGCTCTCATAACTATATCCAACAAAAATACATCTCACAACCTTATCATCTAATTTTTTGCATTGTTTCTCAATCATTAATGCATACATCAGACAACCAAAAACACAAGGATTATCAATGGATTGCTTGCAACCATGCCAAACCATATAAGGAGAGGTAAATTTTAATGCATTATTAGAATACCTATTAAGTCCATACGCAACATGCATCACATCCAAGAGCCAAAAAATATGCGGTAATGCCATACATTAGATCATATATTTTGAAATTTCCATGAGAGATTTGTTTTTTCTCTCAACAAAGGTTTCAAACAATATGATATTGATAAGATCTTGTATGTCCTCTTTCCCGAGGATAGCCATGGTTTTCTAGATTGGTGTATCAAGTTTTTCCATTTCTTCATTTGGAGCACAACCATGCAAAGAAAAGTAGAAAACATTATGGGGATTGACTTCCATGTAGGAATTTTTGCTCAAAATCATTGCACAAGATATGATCACGTGGTGAGAAATAGACTAGTTTTCCATAAAACGAGTAATCTATTCTAGAGAAACTAGGATGCCTTTAATGAAGAAAATGTTTTAGTTCCTAATGATTATGAATATGAGGTATACATCAACCCTTAAGGCAACTGGCTTCTCCTAGTAAGATTGTGCCACCAAAATGAAGAGGAATAAAATGCTCATGGCAATGAAGATATCTCGAAAAAAAAAAGCACAATAGAGAGAGAGAGAGAGATCAAGTTGAGGCTACACAAAGGGCTTTTCAAAAGTCTTGCAAAGAGCATCAAATGGAGGCTAATGCAAAAGTTGGATGCCATGGGAAGGAGGAGATCAACGCTTTAGGAGGCATCAGAAACAATCGGGTTCAAGATCCTTATTAGAATAATATAAAGACCCTACTAATAAAATATTTTTATTAGTTGTAATTGGATATAGTCTATCTTGACTATGTACATCTACATGCAATGTAACGTTATTATAATTTTGGCATCATATTTTTTTTCATTTCTTGTTTTCAAGTTTGTTCACCTGTGTATACAAAAATATCTCAAGGGCTAGGGTTCCTTTTTGTCATCTACAAAACCCCCAGTGACAAGATGGTGTAGGTCCATGGGTGTAGGTTTGGGCTCCTCATTGACAAAAAAGATGGTTGTTGCAACATAGGAAAGATATTTTCTTCCCATTTTCCTCTTCTTATACAATTGTTTAATTAAGGGCACTATGTCACCTAATAAGTGCCCTACATCCTCAAAAACAACCATGAAACGATTTAAGCGCATCGCAAACGACTCATCTCCTTTATGAATGTACAAAAGTAGGTCACACGAGACCCATTTACACTCATATGTTGGAATATCTATAGTGTATCTTAATATATAGAATTCCATAAAATCTCTAATCTCCTCGATCACATCGGAGTTCATGGCTATTGTCCCTTCAAGATTAGGGACTCTACAAACTAGGTCATACAAATCTGTACGACCGTTGTAGTCTATAATATCCAAAAGCTCCATGAATAGATCTCGAGGAGATTTCATGGGAGTGGAAGTGCCAACAACCATTGCTTGCATGCGAGAATTCTATTGCCTTGTCTGTGCTTTCTAGCTCTTTGTGAGTGAAAATTTGACAAATGAGCACATAGAACCCATTTTTATAACAGTTTCAAGTTTTTAAACTGGCTGGGCACACTTTTAAAAGTACATAATAAAGTAGTGCAAGTTCAAAAAATGTGTTTCTGATGACAAAATAAAGCATCGAACACCAAAGGATATGAATTTTTTTGCTTCAAAGCAAATATCTAAACATAACACAACAAAAAACATGAGTGACCACATTTCAAAGTAGTAAACATAGACTTTTTGACATTCCAGAAGTTTTGAAATTACCATTGCAAATAAGAAGGTATATATAATATCTAACATGAATTGATTGTCCTACTTTTTACAATGTTCTTGAAAGTGGAAAAACCATGAGATATAATGACTTGGACCCAAAAAGTGACATTATTACATTGCAAAAGGACTATGACAATGAGATTTCTGTTCCATCTTTGCACCAATCTACAAGGATTTCATTTTGTATTTGAATCTTTTGCCCACCTATAATCAACTTGCGAGAAATTGAAGTTATAAAAGTAAAATAAGCAATAATGAAAAGATTACTTTAACAAAAGCACATAACATTTCTCACCTTATGTCCTTGTATTTTGAATTTGGATTGAGTTTGTGCTTCAAAACCCATAATCACCAAGTGTTCTCTCATATTAGCCAAGGTCCAATGATTATTCACTAAAATAGTTTCTGTTTCATTGTTGGGCAA
This sequence comes from Ceratopteris richardii, assembly GCA_020310875.1. Taxonomy (NCBI): domain Eukaryota; kingdom Viridiplantae; phylum Streptophyta; class Polypodiopsida; order Polypodiales; family Pteridaceae; genus Ceratopteris; species Ceratopteris richardii. The sequence goes on from CM035406.1 coordinate 159,752,147, forward strand.
TCTAAGATTTATTTCAAATGAATGTAAGCATCCCTCTAAACTTTGAAATGGTATCCATTTGCCAAGTTTGCACATCCAACGATCATAGTAGAATCTAATGTATAATGAAGTATGTTGTTTCAAATATCGAAATTATATACTTGTTCCACCTATTTTACAAAGATATTTATTACCTTTTGCAATTCCTTCTGTCAAACCCCAATTTTCACCAAGAAGACTTTCGACTTGCTCATATGTGATATCTTTACACATGAACATGGTGGAACTCTCTTGGAATGAGAATCCTTGGAATAAATATACAAAACAATGGATGGGAATAGACCAGTGCAACCTACAGACCTAGACACTTTTGTGAATTTCAAAGACTTATGTATATCCATTACCATCTTGTGCTTCAAAGATGATACGAACCATATAGCAGGCTTTGGCCACTCCAAGCTAAGAAGAGAATGTACTTCAATTCTCTCTAACCTTCCAAAACCATTCATTGTAGAGGGTACAACATATGTATGTGTGTAAAAGAAAACTCTATCATGGTAAAGTTCAGCAGGAGATATTTTTGGAAAGACTAGTGCACCAACATCTGCATGCAATGCCTGGAAAGTACATGTAAGACTATGACATGGTTGCTCTTCCACCAAAGTAGAAGGAAATATATCTGAAACAAACAAAAAAATATCTAAATAGTTCACAAATATATTCAACACTAGAAAACATACAATATTGTAGAGTAATACTTACAGTTCACAAAGTATCTCATTCGATTAGATTTTTCAAGTTTCATAGTTGCCATTGTAAAAACATGTTGTACAATAGCAACCATCCCATTGTCTTTGTGCTTCTTGAAGCCAAGTAACTTTCCCTTCCAATGAAGATCCAAGTTTCCACGATTTCTAACTCAATGAGGCCCAACTCTAGATGCTTGCACGTACACCCAGGCACCTTTGGAGTACTCATGTGATAGCCATTGTCCATCTGTCGCTTTGCTATTGTGACATCTTAATGTGAGGATTTCATCTTTCGGTCGCCTAGAAGATTCAAATGTTGCCATTGAAGCTAAATATCTTCAAGCTACAACAATAATTCGAGATAAGAGATGTACGTAGGTTGAAGTGTAGAAACAAGAGCTTCAATGGTGTCCTACAGAGTGAAAGTAGTAAGAAAAGATGACTTTTTGGGACCTGGGTATGAAAATGTGAGGTTTAGGAAGGAAATACCTCTTTTTTTAGTATTTTTGAAAAAAACCCATTTTGTTTAGCTTAAAACATGCACATATTTTGAATTTAGGGTCAAAAAGGGTACTTTTGACCCTAAAAAGTAATGGAGGGTCCATTCACAAGTGTTATGATGTGTTTTTTAGCTTTTTAGAAATTTTGAAGTTTTGGGCCCAACTAAGTTACGAGATTCCTTCTCTCTCTAGAGACAGCTCATTAAATAAGGGTGAAATATGTCCCCTCTCCCCCCTTCTGCCTAGTGTTTTATAGGGCATAGACTATGGCCACCACCCTCTTCTGATTGGTCCATCACTAATCACTCCTTAATCTAATAGGCACATGCAAGGTTCATTTTTTACCCTAATGGAGTCTACTTAGGACCATAGACATCACTCTAAAAAAGCCGTGATTTTTGAGTAGCTTGAACTGAGCCATCTTTTGGGAAGGAGGAACTCTGCATTTTGCCCAGAATATAGCCTTCACAAACATGTTTTCTAGGTGCCTCGAGTTTGGGCAAAGAGAAAACCGTTTCAGATTTCTGTAGGCATAGTAAACAAACAAAATTTAGATGACCAAAGCATGGATGCCAAAGCTTTGCATCTGACATAGCCTGAGAATCATGTACTACACATGTTGAATCATTCATAGATTTTTCATATCTATGATCTTATACAACCCATTACATAAAATCCTAGAAGTAATAATGACATTGCCATTTGATAGATCATGAAGTCAACATCTGTCATCAATAAATTTTAGAACTCAATCAATCTTGGCTAATGCTAAAATTGGTAACATATTTTTATTGATCCCTAGCACAAATAAAGCATCCGAAAATGTAAAACAACTACCATAACTAGTAATCAAAATTATCTTACCAACTCCCATGACCGGATAAGAGGAGTTTTTTGTGAATGTCACAATATTCCGTGTAGGGGCGGGCTCAAGTGAAGTGAAGAAATTGTGTTGTGATGTAATATATTTGGTTGCACCACTATCAAAGTACCAAACATGTGAGTCTACTACAGACATAGACTCTCCATGAGAAGATGGGTCATAACTCCAAATAGTGGTAAATGCCCATTCTTCATTCTACACAAGATTAGTAGACTCTATTTTGGGTGTAGAGGCCTCTACAACAACCATTCCAGACTCTCTCTTCCTTGCCTCTTTACCATCCAATTTTGCACAACTCTTTATGACATGATCATTTCCTCTATAGTATTTGCAAAACAATTTCTACTTTTCTGTTTTCTTCTTGTCTTTTTCATCCTACTTTTGATTGTGTGGAATTAGCATATTTTTGCTTACTAGTAGAAGAGCTCCATTTATCTTTGCCCTTATTATTAACTAGGAAAGTTTGATTTGCAATATGCATAATGGATGTGTTCTACCTAGAGTGATCTTCTTGCAACAAAATAGAAACTAGATCCTCAAATGTTAAGGGATTTGGATTGTCTTTCATCATCAATCAAAGAGTAGAAGCACAACTCTAATATGAATTTTGGAAGACCATTCAGAATAGTCTGCATAGTGAACTATCAGGCAAGACTTCATTAGAAGAAATCAACTGCTCCAAATCTTTGATCTTTGTAAAAAAACTATCCCTGGAATCTCCTTCATTGAGGTGCTCACTCTCCAAGTGTTTTTGAAGGTAGGCAACACGAGTCTCATTCATTGCCTAGGATAAACTGATATGTGTATCCCAAGCATCCTTTGCTATTCTGTAAGAGTGAATGTGAGGAATAATGGCACATTTGATAGACATAGCTATGAATGCATGTGCTTGAGCATCTCTGCCATCCCAATGAATTTGCTCTACAGTAGGTGCAACAAGAACCCCAACATGAAGAGGAACATGAAGAATATCATCATCTTCAATGCCATTTGCATCACCTTCAATAACGGTATTTGTAGGTGTAATGGGAAATTTTTCAACACACTACACAATATTCCATAGTCCTTTTGCAACCATTACATGACACATCATATAAGCCCACAATGCGTAATTGGTACCATCAAATGTATCCTCAACAACTAACATAAAGAATACATAATTGCTTTAAGCCATGGCCCACTGACTAAAATACTGATGTAAAAGAAAAATGACTATACATGTACATATCTTTGCACAAAAAGGCAAATTTACCTACATAGGCACTATGGTAGTGCATTCGAACGTTGAAATGAGCTCATACCTCGATTTTGACACGACATAGTGAAGCTGTTTTTAACTCGTAAGGACCACAAGCATGCTCACCAAATTTTGTGCAATTCAAAGACTATGACTAGAGGGGTGTCAATAGTGCACTAGATGAAGCGACAACCTACTCTGATACCAATTGTTGGATTTGGAGGTCTCCAAAAGCATGCAACTAGCAAAAGGAAGAAGAAGATGCTTGTACAAAGATAAGTGACCTATTATGGTTCTAGGCATACATACAAGCCCTCCTAAAGAGGGAAAAAAGTGTCTCGATGTTCCTAGTGTGTTCACACACATTACTACCTAAATATCTCAATAGATTTTCACTTGATAAGGACTTTTAGGACTTTTGTTTCAGTTGAACTTGATTTGGAATTCAGGCTAGAAGTGTGGTGGACCGAAACATTAAACTTAGATATTTGTACTATAGTTGACTTTTAATCAGCACTTTCTTGATTTTCACCTGACTGGAGGACCATTGTGTTCTATTGGGCTTGAGAAACCTATGTAAAATGTAGGCCAAAGTGTGCCATTTTCTTTTGATCAATGTAACTTTCACTTGACAAAGTCAAATTGAAACTAAAATTTGTCCAACTTAGGACACTTCTCTCAAAAGCGTTGGCTCTAATTTGTAAGGATTTTTCAATCTTATGAGCGATTCCTAATTATTTTTTCAAGAGTGTACTAAAATCTATGAAAATCATTGCAGTGATGCTATTTAAGCTGATCAAAATCAAAATGAATAAGTCAACTTTGACTTAGCATCTTTTGAAGATTCAATGGGTTCTTGTATGGAACATCCATCTGGGATGTTCAATTTAGTTACCTTTTTTCCAACTATTTATCCATAATATTCCAAAAAGGAATAAGATACTTTAGATGAGTAAGATCCAAAAACTTTGGAAAGTAGAAAGAAAAAACTAAAACTTTGTGCAATGAATGCTTCCCTTAAGAATAAGTTAACCCTTCCTTTATTCAATCTCCCTAAACTTCCGTTCTTGGAATGGAAGTTCTTATGCACGAACTTGAGTCAAGAGATTGACTTTTAAGTTTACCCAGTTACATGAGTAACTTGGTGCTTAACTTAATGTTATAAACCAAAGTCTATGATTTGAGTGTCTGACCGATATAGTCAGATTTGAAATTGAACACAATTTATTTGGTTGTATATCGCCAAAAATCTCTAGAATAGACTTAAACACAAGTCTATAACACAATATCTATCATAATGATAACGCAATCTATCACACCAAGTACATCTTTTTGCTCCACATGAGTAAGCAACTAAAGATCAACATTGAATTCTAAATTATTATAATTTTCCGTCTGAGTGTCATCAAGGTGCTCTATCTAAGAATCCACATCACTACAAGGAATACGGGTGCATAGCGACGGCTAAGGCAACACACTTTCATCGCTATAAAATTGCAAAAAGCGTCGCAAGAAGCATTTGAGTGCGGACCGTCAATTGAACGATGAGCAAAACAACATTTTTTTCGATGCTTGGCATGAGGGGATGTGCGACACTCATAGTGAGCATCGCTAAAGCAACGGTTTAAAAAAGCATCCCGTAAGCTACACTTTTTTGCATCGCATAAGTGACGCTAAATAACGTCACTTATGCAATGCCAATTCCATTGCTTTTTATGATGCCTTACCATCGCTTACACGAAGGCTTTTTGACAAAAAAAATTAAAACATTGGAGGCTCTTCAATCGGCATGTTCATGCATCTGATCGAAGAGTTCTCCAACATTTGCAATTGCGCTGCGCTTACGAGCTGAAACAAGTATATGTAGAATTGTTGTTTTTCCTAATCTCTATCTTATTGTCTCTCTCTATCTCTGTTTCTCTCTTCCTACCTCTTTCTCTCTTTGAATTTTCTCTCTCTCTCTCTCTCTCTTTATTGCAGGTTATTCAAGAAGCTAACCAAGCAAAAAATATGGCTAACTGTTGTAAGTACAATTTCTATTCTTTGTATATCATTTGAATTGTGTTATTTTCATTAGTTAGAATACTCACACTTATTGATATGCACATATACACTTATACATGATGAAGATGCATGTTCACACATATGAACATATACACATGCACATACACTTACACATACACACACATACACATGCATATGCACAAACATTTCTACAACCACATAAAAAGACTTGCATGCATGCATTATTGCATATATATATATATATATATATATATATATATATATATATATATATATATATATATATATATATATATATACACCAATTAACATATACTTAAATACATGTATATGCACATCAACATGCATGGACATTCACATGCATGCAAATGGATGCAAATGGAAATGCATCCACATGCACATGCATGTTTCATACATATACACATGCATATACATACACTTGTACATGATTATACACATACACATACATATGCACATTTGCATATATACACACACATACACATATATATGCACATATGTACACACACATATACAGATACACACACATGCACATACATACATATACACATATACATGCACATACACACATATACACATACACTTACACATATACATGCACATACATATACACACACATAAACATGCACATGCACATACACATATACACACATATACACTTACACATGCACATGCACATACATACATATACACACACATACACATGCACATGCACATTTACATACATACACATATACACTTACACATGCACATGCACATACATGCATATACACATATACATATGTACATACATTCATATACACACACATATTACACACATATACATGCACATATGTACACACACATACTACACACATATACATGCACATATGTACACACATATGAATGAATTATGTAACTAAAAATGAGACAATGAGTCTCCTTTTATAATGTTTCACTTAAAAAGGTTTTGTTCACATCTGAATGGGCAAAAAATAGTTAAAAATTTAAAAATTACCTTAAAAAATTGCAAACAAGAGATTAGTGTGTAGCAAACCTTATGAATTATTCAAAAAATGCCATGAATGTATTAAATGACTTCACTTCCATGATGAACCCTATCGTGTTCTTGTAGCCCGCCATTGAGCATGACGTAAAGGTCCCAATGATGACTTCCATTTTTCACTAGCTAAGTTGTGTTGATTAAATCTTGCAAGTTTTGCAACTTTCGACTCCTTGGCTCGTTCCATTGCATATGTCCTTGAAAATGTAGTACGATAAAACCAATTAAACATCTCTTCCATATAGTTTGATTGCATTGCACCACCACTATGTCGTGTGTTCTTGAAGTAAACACCTCTAGCCTTGTAATGTGACTTCTCCATTCCTTGTGTACTAAAAATCTCCAATGAACCATATCGATGCATAAAAAATGCTCCATGTGCAAATAAAATATGTTGAAATCATATAAGTACATATAACACAATCTTATCAACAAGAAAATTGAAAAAATAAGAAAACTTACAATGTAATGTGTAATATTGCTCTCTCCTCAAGATAGGATGAAACACTTTGCAAACTCCATTAATGTATCTTGAAACAACTGACGGTCATTTTTGTTGGAGCTATTAAGACTCATTAAGCCTACCAACTTATCTAACCATGACCAAACCTTCTTTTGCCTATTACTAAGGTCAATTTGAGAATCATTATCAGTCATGATCATGCACAAGTCTTTCCATAGCTCCCTGCATTCATTTTTCTTAGGGCTTACACCTCTTCTGAAAAATTTTGTTGCCTTCGTCCCTGTCATTGGCACTTGTTGCAAAATATTTTGCGATTCACCAGGTTTTTTGACAACTAGAGTTACATTACCACCATGACAACCAATCGAATTAAGCACTCGTCCAATTTTTACTGATTTATCAATTAGCTTCATGGAAAATGCATATTCTATGTGGAGCTTCAATAATCTATCAAATATTCTCATGAAAGCATGCAATGTGCAAAAGTGAACATTAACTAATGGAAATGGAATAATGGGATTCCAATCTTTATCTAATGTGTCACGGTTAGGTATTTCTAACATTGTACACCTTAACAAAGGTCTATCCCATTCCATGGAAGTAGGTGCATCTATGTATTCATCTAAGCTAGATAGTACTTTTTGTTGTCCCTTTGTTACTTTATAGCCTCGAGTACAAAATGGACATGGATAACGAGCAGATGCACCTTGCTTGCAACCTAACATGCATTTGATAGTTTTTAAATCCCCACCCAATTGTCAATCTATCTCAAAATCACCAAAGTTTTCTATGTGGAGCTTTGCACCATGAATTTGAGAAACTATTACTTTAGTGATCCATGGGGTCCTACTAAAAATCCATGAAAGAACTTCATTGGATTCTTTAGGTACTTCAATAGCACCTAACCACCATATTTCTTTCTCAGATTGAACACTATATGTAGAGTTAGAGCTAGAGTTACTACTTTCATCAGATATGGCATTTGTCATAGCTTCATTCATGAGTGTCAAACTCAATCTCTCCATTCATGGTCCCTTTATGATCTGGCATTCATCTAACTTCAATATAAATTGTAATTTGGTATTACAATCTGCATAAATTAGCAAATTTTTTATAAGATCAAAATACAATGTATATCAAGGTAACAATAGTGCACATACCTAGTATAGTAGATTTGTAAAATTGAACCATTGTCTGTTGAAGCCTCTCCAAATCCACGAGTATGTTGTTGTACTTTGTGTAAGGAAATCCATTTCCAGCTGCGCTTTTGAACTCTTTTTTGGATGTAGATGAATGATAAATAGACATAGACATAATATCCTCTATATATAAGTAGTTTCCAAGAATACTAGCTATATCTTCATTGGACATTGACTTCTTTAGCGATACATTGTAAGGAGATGGAAACATATTCTGCAAAATACCTTCTCTTTGTAACGAATGCTTCAAAAGGTTGTATAATGCACTGTATCCTTTAGTACTAATTCCTACTTCATCACATACCATCTGCATGTCTCTAGGAGTGATAATATCTTGTAACTTTTTTTGTGAAATCTTTAATCACTTGCTTCTTGATAAGGTTTCCTATCCGTGACTCCAAAATACTAACCACATGCTTGTTGGTCAAGCAAGAATTTAATAACTTGAATTGATCCTCTGTTGTTGATGACGCACTAACATCTTCAACGAATGACCTACATAACAAGGAATATATATATATATATATATATATATATATATATATATATATATATATATATATATATATATATATATATATATATATATATATATATATATATATATAAAAGAGAAACAAATACAAGCCAAACCTTATCGCAAAAACTCATCGTTTGCGTGCTCCACCACCAATTGAAAGAGAGTCAAAGGATGTTAATGATCGTCTCCTATGTCGCATCCCAAGTGGCGTCTCTCTCAAGTGTTGGACAATGTTTTTTAATTTCTCAATTGTTCTCTCCTTTTCTTCCATATTGCTTTTCAAGCTCTGCAAGCTTTTCTTGTAAAGATATGATTGTGCTTTCAAAAGTGACCAACCTTGTATGATTTAGTTGATATTGTTGAATCCAATACTTAGTAATGAGAGTTGAATGTGTAGATAGTTGTTGACAATAACCTAAGAGCCCAGCTTTATCGACACCGATGAACTGAAGTAAAGTTGAGAGGTTATGGAATGTTGGATGGTAAGAAGACATTGGATCAGGAGGGTATAATGAACCATGAGTCCAAAGATCAATATTCTTTTTTCCAGCTTCACGACGCTCATTTTGAGAGTTCACATCATTGTTGCACTGTGTATTTGGAGCAAACTCTCCGGGCACACGAACATGGATACTTGTTGATGCTGGGGCATGAGGACGTCCTAATGTGAGGTTTGTAATAGGTGTCAACACCATCTTTTCCAACAGTTAAACAATACTGAGAAAGAGACCAGAAATTTGTTTGGAAGAGATGCTAGAGCATGATTTTCTCAGGAAAATTTTGTTTTCTTGGATGTGGATGGGTCACACTGTGTTTTTCCATTGAGAATAGCCAAAAATGATGAAATTTTGAAAAAGTCATTTTTTGGGTGAAGAGTAGTTACGGATTTGATGATGTGGCACTCTACTTTTGGAGGGATTTTAAAAATATTAGTTTTTTAAAAGGAAAATTAAAAATGAAACTAAAAAAAAGTCACTTCCGACATATATATTAAAAAATGAGCCCTTTCAAGTAAATAAACACTGAAATTGAGACTTTGAAAAAAAAATCATTTTTTTATTCCCATACATGCTCGAGTTTGATGATGTGGAAAGTAGATTCCCTTTCTCTCTCTCTAATAGAAGAGAGAGAGGAGCCTAGTAAGCCTTAAAAAAAGCCTACTCTAGCCTACTAAAAAGTGCCCTATTAAATGCTCTTTGTCCCCTTAGACAACAATAGAATTAGGCTTAATCTCTAAAAATTAGAGATCCTTACAAGGCCACCAAGCACTCAATGATTAAATAGGGAGTGTTAAGACCTCTGATAAAAACAAGACTCTATTGAGTAGGGTTCTATATGTACCAACTATTACCAAGAATTTGATGAGTGTTGGAGAGATTGTGAAAAAGGGTTTGCAGGTTAGATTCAACCAATATGGAGCATTTGTGGAGGATCCTCAGAACGGATTCAAGAGAATTGCCAAAGGCGAAAAGATAGGTAGACTATTCACTTTTGAACTTGAGGATACAAGGAACATTACACTTTATAGTTATAAAGATCAAACATTATCAGAGCTTGAAATTTAGCATAAAAGATTAGGGCATGTAGGTAAAAGAACCTTGAAACAAATATGCAGATATCAATGTGTGCTTGGGATACCTAATGTATCCAAGCAACACATGATATATAAATGTGGTGCTTGTCAGTTTGGAAAGTCTCATAGGTTACCCTTCTCAAGGAAAAGCTACATGCATGAGGACTACCTAGAGCTTGTCCATACAGATGTATGGGGACCAAGCAAGGATCCCTCAATCTCTTGCTTTAAAAAATATCTTGCACTTGTTGAGAACCAAATAGGGAGAAATATAAAAAGACTAAGGTCAGACGGAGGAGGTGAGTACTTCTCAAATGATTTTGATGCATTCTTGTAGGATAGAGGAATCAAAAGAGAAATTACAACAAGGTATACCCCATAGCAAAATGGGGTGGCAGAATGGAGAAATACATTGATTGTTGAAACAACTAGATCAATGTTAAATGATAAAAAATTACCTAACTACTTATGGGCAGAGAGTGTATCTACTACCACTTATCTTGTGAACAGGTTTCCATCCAAATCTCTTGATGGGATGACCCCATGTGAAGCATGGCATGGTAGAAGACCTTCACTTGATCATTGCAGGATATTTGGATGTGTAGCATATGTGCATATCCCTTCACAGATAAGAGGTAAGCTAGACCCTAGTGTATTTTCATAGGGTATGATCTAAATAAGAAAGGATATAGGTTCTATAATCCTTCAAAAAAGGGATTCATGGTCAGTAGAGATGTTTTCTTTGATGAAAATGACTCTAGGTTTGATAGTGAATGCAGGAAAGTAAAACTACCTTATGACTTGGAAGAGGAGTTTCCAAGCCTTACTAAGGAGGAGCCTACTCAGAGTGGAGGCATTAATTCAGATGATGAGGACATCATCAATCTTGAAGAATTCAAGGCATGGAAGTCCAAAGGCAAACTCAAGATGAAGAAATTGGAGGATATACATGAATCATCCAACCAAGCAATGAGAAGATCACAAAGGGAGAGCAAGAAGCCAATCAGATATGGGTATGAAACTTCCCTTGTCACTAAGCACTCTGTTTATCTTGCAAAAGATTTGGCAATTGACGAACTAGCATCATTTGAAGAAGCAAAGACCGAGGCAGAATGGAAGGAAGCAATGGATGAGGAAATTGAAGCACTCAAGGAGAATGATACATGGGAACTAGTACCAAAGAAGGAGTCTATGAAGGTAATTGGTTATAGATGGATCTATAAGATCAAAAGGAATTCTGATGGATCAATAAGAAGATACAAAGCTAGACTTGTGGCTAAGGGTTTTGCACAAACCCAAGGAATTGATTATGAAGAATCTTTCTCACCTATGGCCAAAATGCCAACCATCAGGGTATATGGTAAGTGTGGCTGCATCAAAGAATTGGAACATGTATCAGTTGGATGTAGAAAATGCATTTCTAAATGGCTCGACTTCAGAGGAGGTGTACATGTCTCAACCTCCTAGCTATGAAGATGCAAACAAGGTAACATATGTATGTAAATTGAACAAAGCTCTTTATGAAGTCGGCACCTAGGTCATGGAACCATAGGTTGAGCACATACCTTCAGGATCAAGGTTTTGTCATGAGTAAAGCAGATACTTCTTTGTTCATCAAGAGAAGTAATTCAAAGGTAATATACCTATGTGTATATGTTGATGATATCATACTTATAGGTAATGATGTCAATGGCATCAAACAGATCAAGAATCAGATGATGAAGGAGTTCAAAATTAGTGACCTTGGATCACTAAAATATTTTATTGGACTTGAGTTAGTCTATACTAACTTTGGAATTTACATTACTCAGAGGAAGTATATACAGGATATGTTGAAGAAGTTTCATTTTCAAGATGCCAAAGTTGCAAATACTCCAATGGAGGTAAACCTAAAATTAAGTGCTCATGAAGGTGATGTACTTTAGAACATTGCAGGTTACCACAGCATAGTGGGAAGCTTGAACTATGCTACCTTGACAAGGATTGACATTGCTTATGGAGTAAGTGTGCTAAGTCAGTTTATGCACAAGCCTAGGGCACCTCACTTGGAGGCTGCCAAAAGGATTTTGAAGTACCTTAAGGGTACTCAACATCATGGTTTGTATTTCCCTTACACATCAGACTTGGACATTAAGATCTATTCAGATGCAGATTGGGCAGGAGGCAAAGATGATAGGAGGAGTACCTCAAGATACCTTTAATTTGCTGGTGATAACCCAATATCATGGTCATCAAAGAAGCAATGTACTGTTGCTTTATCTTGTACAGAGGCAGAGTATAGAGGATTGGCCAATGCCACTCAAGAGGCCATATGGATCATATTATTGTATACAGAATTAGGATTTCATACTACATCTCCAATGAATTTTGGAGACAATACAAGTTCATTACATCTTGTAGCATTGATCACGCTAGGATCAAGCATATAGAGGTCCACTATCAGTATGTGAGAGATAAGCTATTGAGCAAGGATATTCAGTTGGCATATGTATCAACTAATATGCAGTGTGCAGATTTGTTGACTAACACATTAGATGGGACAAAACTTTGCAGGTTTAAATCAATGATTGGATTGCAGGATATTCATGAAGATTGAAGATGAAGACCAACCCAAAATTTTTGGCTTGAGGGGGAGCTGTTCGTGCAAAGTCCAAGCCCACATATTTGGCTTGAAGTTCATACACATATGAAGCTCCATGGAAACCATTGCTACAAAGAGTTTCATCTTTACCATTTGTAAAAGTCATGTCTTTTTTACTTGAGAATATTTGTAATCACCTACCAAAAACTCGTGGACTCATTAGTTAGAAAAATCATCTACTTCATTGAGGGATTATTTCCTAGATTGAAGGATCACTTTTTAGAGAGAGCCAAAATTTGAATTCAAATTCAAATTTGAATGTAACACCTATAAAAAGTCACTTGAAAAAGTCGTGGTTAGAAGAGTCACTTCCTGAGTTCTCTATAGTCATTGTGTATGAGTGTAAGGCCTACATTGTCCTACACTATTATCCATCATAAGGCTATGATTATCAAGCCTGTGATATTGTACAACATTGTTCATTAATACAATACATCTACATTGTTCATCTATGATCTCTCTATTATAGTCATTCCTAACTGTCAACTTGTGCTGCTCATATCTTGGTCAATTCTTCACCAAATTCAATGATCTATAGCTTGTTGGAATCATCTTCAAGTTATCTACGTGCTGGCAAATTTTGAAGCAAATCCATTTGGCTAGTTTGGAGAAAAGCGCATCAAAGCACTCACTAGTCAAACTCTGTAGAGGTCTAACAAATCGGGGGTATTGATTTATTTGCTAAATTGATTGCTCTCTGTGTAGTGCATCATTTCAAGTGACCTCACTTGGAATCATTAGCTTACTAAGCTAACTAGATACCTCTAAAAGGAATTTTTCCAATTCCTACTGTACTCACAACACTGAGCATTACAAGCAACATGTGTATGATCCAAAATAGAAGGTTTTCATAGATTCTTCTATTTAGAAGTAGTCTGTTTTGATTCAATCGTTTCATACACCATTTCCAAAGGACATAGGAACTTATATAGTGTCTTTGGAAAGCTAAGAGGGCCCACATATCAACTATGAAGTCACAAAGGGCTAGTACTAAGCACGATTTGGCAGTACCTACTCATCACTTGAAGTATCCATCCATCTTTCCAAACATTCTCCGATAGGAATTATGATGAAATTTACTATCAAGAGCATATATATGTTGGTGTAACTCTTGCTATGGCACGTATCAAAGACCATGATTGAAATGTATTGAACATGAGGCAGAGTATGGTACATTTCAGCGTGCACCATCACCTGGTCAATGTGATAATGCTTGGGTATGTATTTTTTCTATAAATTAATGCCATTATTTTATTTAAAAACCATATATAAAATAAAATTACTGTAAACATATAGGAATACTTGCTCAATGATGATGATGATGATAATTTATCTCATAATGTTAATATACCTCGTACATGTCATGGACTTGCTATTCGTCAATTACAAGCAGCGGTTTCTAGAAATCCTCTACCTCCTGGTTTAGAGACCAAAACGGTTGGAGATTATCCTTTGCCAGCTCGCGATCGTTCTCTAGTACAAACATATGATAGAAGAAGATATGGAGGATGGAATAGAGGACCACTTCCTTTAGATGGATGGATTTTCAACTTTTGGGGTAATCGCTATATGATTGCTCCATCCACTATTACTAACACTGGTCGTGGTCTCTTTATTATAGAGGTTTTGTATGTGCCTCCGAACTCTGAAGTCACTCTTATGTCATTTTTGTGGTCCTATATATGAATGGGGAGATTGACATCGACTTGCATGTTATGTTAAAAGCGTGAGTACTTATCGAATATGCTTGAATGCAGCATCCCTTACTAGTAGAAGGATTTCACATGCCGAAAATGAAAAATTATATATTGATGGAGGACCTTACATGCATGGAAATATAGCAGGCTTAATAGATAGTATTTGAGGGTTACATAATAGTTCAAGGACTAATTGCACATTTGAGGAGCGTGAAAATAGTCATGAATCACCATACATGAGTAAAGATGCATCAAGATACATAGTTGTCAATGCTATTACTATATTACATACTGGCGATAAATTATTAGTGAATTATGGATGGCATAGACCTCCAAGAGCACCTTTTTGCTAGAGAGAGAATGAAACTTTTCTATCCATATTTAATAACTTATATATTTAATTTTATGTTTAAAGTTTACTTTTTATTCGTTTATGGAATACTAATGATTTTAATTCATGTGGGTAGATTCCAACGTATGATGTTGATGATATTCCTCCACACCATTCACAATTGCTAGTAAGAACCCATTTATGAGAAGCTTCTATGAGGAGGCTATGCAAAAGTGATCCTCTGAAATATGCAAGGTTGAAAGATCTATATTCAAAAGAAGATAAATTACAAGATTTGTGCGACAATGATGAAGATGATGGCATGGCAGATTTTATTGAGGATTGGTATCAAAATGACAGTGAGAGCATTGATATTTCTAAAAATGAGAAATATCTTCAAGAGGAATGTCTAAAGCATGTATATGAAGGAAGTCGTTTGACACGACTAAGTGGGAGCTTACTGTTGGGATGGATGGATGGATGCTCCAAGAGACTGAGTAGGTACTGCTAAACCTGCTTTGTACCAGCCCTCTTTTGCTTCAGAGTTGATAACTAGACCTCCTTAGCTTTCCAATGACGCCATAAAATGTTCTATGTCCTTTGGAAATGATGTGTGCAATGATTGAATCAAAACAGATAACTTTGGAAGTCACAAACTGAAGAAAACCTTCTATTTCTTGACACCTGTTGAGTATTTTGCTCAGTATGACCAGCACAGTAGGAATTGGAAAACTTCCTTTTATTTAATTAGCTTAGTAAGCTACCTATTCCAAGTGGAATGATGTAAAATGATAAACTATGCTAAGAGAAATCAATTTAGCAAGTTAAGCTCTACCCCCGAACTTTTAGGACTGTAGTAGAAATTGACCAGAGTTCACCTCGACGCAGATTTATCCAAAATGGATGAATATAATGTCTTCAAAATTTAATAGCATGTAGATTACTTGAAGCGGAATCCAACAAGCTTTGAAGCACTGAATTTGGTGAAGAATTGACCGAGATATGCCCTTGACAAGTTGACAGACTTTTGAGTAGACTAACAGAGAATACAGAGATGGACAATATGAATGTATGTATTGATGAACATTTGTATACAACTCCATTTGCATGAACATCAATGCCAAATGGTGTAGAGAGGTGTGGGCTTGGGTGTAGACCTCACACACACTCAAAAATAGTAATGCTAGGCTCGGGAGTGCTCTCTCTTACCCACGACTTTTCATATCCATTTTTATAAGAGATGACTAAAAATTGAATTCAAATTCAAACTTTTGGCTCCCTATGATCAAGCTCCTAAATGCTTGGAGATATTCTTTCAATCAAGCAACTAATTTTCCACGAATCCTTTTGGTAGGTGATTACAAGAGATTCCAAGTCAATTTGACTTTTACAATGAGGTAAAGTGGTAATTAACCACTAGCATATGTTCCTATGCTTCTTCATGTATGTATAGACTTCAATGCTTACTTTGAGCCAAATGTGTTGGCTTGTAATTTACACCAACAGCTCCCCCTCAAGCCAAACATTTTGGCTTAAGTCTTCATCTTCAACCTTCAAGTATATCTTGCAATCCAATCATGGATTTGAACCTGCAAAGTTTGGTTCCATCCAAAGCTTTAGTCAACAAATTTGCACATTGCATGTTGGTTGATACATAGGTAAGTTGAATGTCCTTGCTTATCAATTTCTCTCTCACATAATGGTAATGGACCTCTATGTGTTTGGTCCTAGCATGGTAAATAGGATTAGGTGCAAGGTGAAGAGAAGTTGTATTATCTCCAAAGATTATTGGAGACCTAGTAAACAAACCCAATTATGTATACAAAAGCTTAATCCAAATTGCTTATTGTGTGGCATTAGCTAGTCCTCTATACTCTGCCTCTGTGGAAGACAAAGCAACAATAGGTTGCTTCTTTGCAGACCATGAAATTGGTTTGTCACCTGCAAAAGAGATATATCCAGAAGTGCTCCTCCTATCATCCTTGCATCCTACCCAATCTGCATGTGAATAAATTTTGATATCAATATCTGAAGTGTAAAGAAAATACAAACCATGGTTCTGTGTACCCTTGAGATACTTCAAGATTCTCTTGGCAGCCTCTAAGTGAGGTATCCTTGGCTTGTGCATAAATTGACTTAGCACACTAACTCCATATGCAATATCTATCCTTGTTAAGGTAGCATAGTTCAAGCTACCCACCATACTTTGATAACATGTAATGTCCTTGACTTCATCACCTTCATGGGCACTTAGCTTAGGTTTACCTCCATTGGAGTGCTTGCTACTTTAGCATCCTACAAGTGAAACTTCTTTAACATATCTTGTACATATTTTTTCTGAGTGATATATATCCCTGAATTAGTGTAGACTAATTCCAGTCCCAAAAAATATTTCAATAGACCAAGATCATTGATCTTGAACTCCTTCATCATTTGACTTTTGATATATCTGATTCCATTGACATCATTACCTGTAATGATGATGTCATCAACATAAACACAAAGGTATATTACCTTTGAATTAATTCTCTTAATGAACAGAGAAGTATCTGCCTTGCTCATGACAAAACCTTGGTCTTGGAGGTATGTAGTTAACCTCTAGTTCCATGCTCTAGATGCCTGCTTCAATCCATATAAAGCGTTTTTTAATTTGCAAACATAGGTTACCTTCTTGGGGTCCTCATAGCCAGGAGGTTGTGACATATATACCTCCTCTAAAATCCATCCATTCAAGAAAGCATTCTTGACATCCAATTGGTACATGTTCCAATTTTTTGATGCAGCCACACTTACCAACACTCTGATGGTTGGCATCTTGGACATAGGTGAAAATGTCTCCTCATAGTCAATGCCTTGGGTTTGTGCAAAACCTTGGGCTACCAATCTGGCTTTGTACCTATTGATTGTGCCATCAGAATTTCTTTTAAGCTTATAGATCCATCTCGATCCTATTACCTTCATTGAGTCCTTCTTAGGTACTAACTCCCATGTGTCACTCTCTTGGAGAGCATCAATCTCCTCATCCATAGCTTCTTTCCATTCTGATTTGGTTATTGCTTCTTCATATGATCCTGGTTCTTCATTTGATAAATCTTTGGCAAGATAAACAGAATGTTTAGTAACAAGAGATGTATCATACCCATATCTGATAGGTTTCTTGCTTTCTCTTTGTGATCTTCTAAATGGTTGAGTTGAGGATTCAGGTATGTCTTCAAGCTTCTTCATCTTCATTTCGCCTTTGGACTTCCATGATTTGAATTCTTCAAGATTGATAGTGTCTTCATCATCTGAACTTGAGGCTTCATTCTGAATAGGTTCCTCCTTTGTAAGACTTGGAAATTCCTCTTCCAAATCATAGGGTAATTTGACCTTCCTGCATTCATTCTCATATCAAGAATCATTTTCATCAAAGACAACATCTCTGCTTACCATAAATCCCTTATTGATAGGATTATAAAACCTGTAACCTTTTTTATTTAAATCATACCCAATAAAGATGCATTTTTTAGCCTTTGGGTCTAGCTTACCTCTTATCTGAGAAGGAATGTGTACATATGCTACACATCCAAATATTTTGCAATTGTCAAGTGAAGGTCTCTTACCATGCCATGCTTCATATGGTGTCATGCCATCAAGAGACTTAGATGGTAACCTGTTTATGAGGTAAGTGGCAGTAGAAACACTCTCTGCCCAAAGATAGTTAGGTAACTTTTTCTCATTAAGCATAGATCTAGCTGTCTCAACAATTAACCTATTTCTTCTCTCTACTACCCCATTCTGTTCACGAGAATACGTTGTGGTTATCTCTCTTTTGATGCCTCTATCCTGCAAAAAGTCTTCAAATTCATTGGAGAAGTACTCACCTCCCCTCATCCTTGTGCTTCATGAAGTACAATACAATCCATCTGCTATAATCATCAATGAAAGACACATAGTACCTTGATCGTGAGACTGAGCGGTCTTTGCTTGGTCCCCATACATCTGTGTGTACAAGCTCTAGGTAGTCTTCATGCATGTATCCTTTCTTTGAGAAGGGTAACCTGTGAGACTTCCCAAATTGACAAGCACCACACTTATAAATCATATGTTTCTTGGATACATTAGGTATCCCAAGCACACATTGGTCCCTGCACATTTGTTTCAAGGTTCTTTCTCCTATGTGCCCTAACCTTTTGTGCCAAATCTCAAGCTCTAAAAGTGTTTGATCTTTATAATTGTATAGTGCAATATTCTTTGTATCTTGCAGCTCAAAGGTGAAAAGTCTACCTGATTTTTCTCCTCTTGGACCCATGTCTTGGATCCTCCACATATGCTCCATATTGGTTGAATCTAACCTGCAAACCTTTCTCCACAATCTAACCAACACTCATCAAATTTTTGGTAATGGTTGGTACATAGAGTACCCTGCTCAACAAATTCTGATTTCCATCACAAGTCTTAACATTTCCAACTTTAATTACAGAATGCTTTGTGTCATCACCTGTTTGGACTTGATGCTTACCTTTTGGTTCCTCAAGATCAGAGAGTAATGCTACATTGCCAGCCACATGATTTGAACATCCTGAGTCAATGTAGAATAGGTGGTCATCATTTGTACCTGATTTTGATGTCATGTTCATGATTAGAAGAGATTCATCTTGCTCCTCTGTATAGTTGTTGTAATCCTTCCTAGATTTGAATCCTCCTTCATAGTTGCCATTGTAATTATTGTTGTAGTTGTTGTAATTATTGTTGTAACCTTGGTGATGGTTGAATCTACCTCTTGACTGTGAGTAGCCACCTCTTTGGTATCCTCTTCCTCTCTGATTTTTGTAATTCCTGAAACACTCATTTTTAGTATGATTTGATAAACCACAAATGTTGCATGGTGAGGAGTTATAAGATCTCCCCCTACCTGGCTTACCTTCTCTGCCCCTTCCTCTTGAAAATCTACCTCTCCCTGCATAGTTGGCTTGAGAGGTTGATCCTTCATCTTCCACCTTCTTGCTCTTGCCTTTATCTTTAGACTTCTTATCAGTGTATAGGGCAGAAGAGTTATTACCTTTGGATGTGTCTCCATTTTTGTTGAGCTTTGCTTCATGAGTAAACAATTGTCCCATGAGGGTTGTAAGATCTAGAGTGTGCATGTCCATGTAGAGATCCATGGTAGTGGTGAAGCTTTCCCATTTGTCATCAGCCTTGATCCCATTGATCACTTGCCTTACAATCTGTTCTTCTTCAATCTCTTCTCCTATGCTTGCTAACTGATCTGCTACATCTTTAATCTTGGTCTCAAATTCTGAAACAGCTTGCTTAGGTTGCTTCCTTAGTGTTGTGAATTCAATCCACAACTGATTTTTCCTAGCCCTTGTATTTGAGGAAAAATATGATGAAAAGGTTTCCCAAGTCTCTTGGGATGTCTTACAATCTCTAATATGTGGCAAAAGAAAATCAGATATAGAGTTGAGTAAATAAGACCTTGCCAATGCATCCTTAGCACACCATGTGTTGAGCTTTTCATGTTCTTCCTTGGTTGGTAATCCTCTTGATTTGAATGAGGGCAATTCCTCATCTCCTGAGATGTACCCATAGAGACTCCTTCCTTGTAAGTAGGTCTTCATCCTTAGAGACCATGCTTGATAGTTGTTCCTGTCCAATTTGTCAATAAATGAAGGAAAACCATCTCCCATTTTACCTTAGTTTGCTCTGATACCACTGTTGGGATGAATGGATGGATGCTCCAAGAGACTGAGTAGGTACTGCTAAACCTGCTTTGTACCAACCCTCTTTTGCTTCAGATTTGATAACTAGACCTCCTTAGCTTTCCAATGACACCATAAAATGTCCTATGTCCTTTCGAAATGATGTGTGCAATGATTGAATCAAAACAGATAACTTTGGAAGTCACAAACTCAAGAAAACCTTCTATTTTTGTCTTGACACCTGCTGAGTATTTTGCTGAGTATGACCAGCACAGTAGGAATTGGAAAAATTCCTTTTAGGGGTATCAAATTAGCTTAGTAAGCTACCTATGCCAAGTGGAATGATGTAAAATGATAAACTATGCTAAGGGAAATCAATTTAGCAAGTTAAGCTCTACCCCCGACTTTTTAGGACTGTAGCAGAAAATGACCAGAGTTCACCTCAACGCAGATTTCTCCAAAAGGGCTGAATAGAATGTCTTAAAACTTTGAAAGCATGTAGATCACTTCAAGCTGAATCCAACAAGCTTTGAATCACTGAATGTGGTGAAGAATTGACCGAGATATGCCCTTGACAAGTTGACAGACTTTTGAGTAGACTAACAGAGAATATAGAGATGGACAATATGAATGTATGTATTGATGAACATTTGTATACAACTCCATTTGCATGAACATCAATGCCAAATGGTGTAGAGAGGTGTGGGCTTGAGTGTAGAACTCACACACGCTCAAACACAGTAATGCTAGGCTCGGGAGTGCTCTCTCTTACCCGCAGCTTTTCATATCCATTTTTATAAGAGATGACTAAAAATTTGAATTCAAATTCAAACTTTTGGCTCCCTATGATCAAGCTCCTAAATTCTTGGAGATATTCTTTCAATCAAGCAACTTATTTTCCACGAATCCTTTTGGTAGGTGATTACAAGAGATTCCAAGTCAATTTGACTTTTACAATGAGGTAAAGTGGTAATTAACCACTAGCATATGTTCCTATGCTTCTTCATGTATGTATAGACTTCAATGCTTCCTTTGAGCCAAATGTGTTGGCTTGTAATTTACACCAACACTTACTTAGTCTCAATCTTCAAAATCATTTTGGATGCAGTAATGTATCTATTTCGACACTAATAAGGTATAATTTTTAATTTTCTATCTATTTATATATATACATGCATACATATATACATATAAATACATACATACATAGACATATATATATATATATATATATATATATATATATATATATATATATATATATATATATATATATATATATATATATATATATATATATATATATATATATATATATATATATATATATCAATGCATACACACACATATGCACACATACACATGTTATGAGAAAGGTCAAATTGTACATACCTATATCGAATGAAGATATTTTGTCCATCTCGCCTTTGGAATTGTCCACCCAGTCTTTAGAATCTTCTTGACACATCTGCTCCTCCTATTCTAGTCAACCTAATACCTAGGCTGCTAACTCTTTTATGAACTTTGCATACAAATATTAAGTATAATTAGATATGGAGGTATTAGGTCATTTGGAAAGTGGGAGAATCAAATCTATTTGGAGGATTTTGAAGGATGGAAGAATAATTTTAAAGGTTGGGTAGGAAGAAAGCGTACATTCAACGCACGTTCCTATTTTTACCTTAGCTAAGGTAAGAACAAGAACTTGCATTGAATGGAGGCTTTCTATCTGTGCATCCTTTACAACTATTCATCCATCTTTCAAAATCTTCCAAAAAGATTTGATTCTCCTATTTTTCAACCACCTAATACCTCCATAGCTAAGTGATACTATATATTTGTAAACAAATATGTAAGTCTTAGTTAGCAAGGCAGGTAATTGATTGACTATAAAATGGGAGACAACCAAACGATTGAGTGGTCTAGATATCTATATGAAAGTATGCATATATAGACATACACATAATTATACATGAATGCATACACGCATATAGACATACACACACATATACATACATACATACATACACATGTTATGAGAGTAAGGTCAAATTATACATACCTATATCGGATGAAGATGTTTTGTCCATCTAGCCTTTAGAATTGTCCACATCTTCTTGATCCTATGCATATATTCAATAATATTGATTATTCACTATGGCAGCATCTTCTTGGACTAAAAGATACCATAGCATCAAGGAATGATTTGAAAGATCACAACTCATATGGCGAGTTTTTGATAGACATCGATAGGAATCGACCTATGCACCTGCTCCTTGGGTACTTACAACAAAAGAGATACAAATTGTCAACAATAGGATTCAATTGGTTCGAACTCCTATAGGATATGGAGCATCTTTCCAAAACATGTTTACTATGGATGGTAAGAGCTTATCTGGGTTAAAGACCCATGACTCGCCGATAACATTTTGAAACATATTTTACCTTTGGTTATCGATGGATGTACAACAAAAGGAGTATGAGATGTGATCTATTGTCTTGGATCGTTTATAAGGTAATTATGATACTTTTATATTTAATATGTATGAATATTTGATATCTTTTATTTTTACTTATGCGACCATCCTATCCCAAACTCTGTCTCAAGTGAACTAAGTACGTACTTTTTATCCCTCTCATCATGCTCACTACAAAAATAAAAAACATCATGTAAATAAAACATAAGATATTTATTTCAATTTATATGTAAAATTTATACTTACTTCCACTTTAAGTGGACAAGGTGAAGGTAAGAGTCGCATAATCCTCGCATTCTTCTCTTGAACTCCAATCCATTCCCTATGTACACAATGTTCCCCTCTGGCTCTATATCACACTCTAGCCCTAAGGTGCCTATGCATGTCCTCATAGGCACTTGCGCTCTGCTATCATGATCTCGAGGTGGTAAAGGTAATAGATAGATAAAAATAAATAAAAATATGTGTTATAATATCATTAAAAAATTCTATGAAAAAAAAACATACCTATGAGTAGATAGGTGTCTTCTTGCATGTGGAGCCATAGAGGAGCCCTCCTTTGATCGTTGGGTAAGCATTTGGATCGTATAATCCAGCTCATCATCAGCCATCTCTGAGTAATCATGCATGATGATCCCTAGAGTATCAGGCGGAACTCTTGCTCTCATAAGACTTTTTATGAGAGTGTGTTTCACCTTTCTCTCTCTACTAGGATCCATAATACCTGTACATATAAAACAAAATGGGTTAGAAATCAATAGATATACGTGTACATATGTATGTGTGTATATGTTTATAGGTGTATATGTGAGTGCATGTATGCATGTAAGCATGTATGTATGCAAATGTATGGATGTGTGTGCATGTGTGTATGCATGTAAGTATGTATGTATGCATATCCATATGCATTATGTATGCATATGCATATGCATTATGTATGCATATGTATGCATGCATGTGTATGTGTGTGTATGTGTCTCTATGTGTGTGTATGCATATATATATGTGTGTATGTCTCTATGTGTCTGTCTATGCATATATGTGTGTGTATGTGTCCATGTGTGTATGTGTGTGTGTGTGTGTGTCTATGTGTGTATGTGTCTATGTGTGTGTCTATGTGTGTATATACATGTGTATCTGTATATATGTGTCTATATGCATGTGTATGTATGTATGTAAATGTGTGTGGATGTGTGTATGTGTGGGTGTGTATGTGGGGTGTGTATGTGTGTGTGTAAGTGTGTATGTGTGTGTATATGTGTGTGTCTATGTGTGTATATATGTCTCTCTCTCTCTCTCTCTCTCTCTCTCTCTCTCTCTCTCTCTATATATATATATATATATATATATATATATATATATATATATATATATATATATATATATATATATATATATATATATATGTATATATATATATGTGTGTGTGTGTGTGTGTGTGTGTGTGCGCATGTGTATGTGTGTGTGTAAATGTGTGTGGATGTGTGTATGTGTCCATGTGTGTGTATGTATCTATGTGTGTGTATGTGTCTATGTGTGTATGTGTATGCATGTAAGCATGTATCTATGCATGTGCATTATGTATGCATATGTATGTATATGTGTGTGTATGTGTCTGTATGTGTGTATGCATGTAAGTATGTATGTAGGCATGTGCATATGCATGTATGTGTATGTGTGTGTATGTCTCTTCATGTATGTGTGTGTGTTAGTGTATGCATATATATGTGTGTATGTGTGTGTGTCTCTCTCTACATGTGTGTGTGTGGGTCTATGTGTGTATATGTATGTGTGTGTATGCATGTAAGCATGTATGTATGCATATGTATGTGCATTATGTATGCATATCCATGTGCATTATGTATGCATATTCATGTGCATTATGTATGCATATTCATGTGCATTATCTATGCATATGTATGCATGTGTGTGTATGTGTGTGTATGTATGTGTATGTCTCTCTATGTGTGTATGTGTGTATGTGTGTATGCATATGTTTGCATGTGTGTGCATGCATGTAATTATGTATGTATGCATTGTTGGTGCATGTATCCCAAGCCTAGATGCTTGATATGATGTTCATTTGTAGTCATATGTGTAGTCATGTGAACACCTCTTGTAAAAGAGTACATTTTATCTCTTATAATTTTGAAAAAGACAAAAGAAAAAGAATGGCTTACCTCATCCATGATGTAAAAAGAAAACTTGTGGCTCTAACTACCTAAAACCAAGAATTAGTGATCTGAGTGAATGATTCCTAACTTTGGGGATCACTTTTAGGTGGAGCCATTCGAATTCGAATTCAAAACTCCTGCAAAAAGTAGCTATAAAAAGAGCAAGAAGGAAGTGGCAATTAGCAAGCCTTGTACGTGACCACTTCATGTCATTTTGTAGAGATTGAAGATCTTACTCCATAGCTCTATCATTCTACTCCCATTGTGCAAATAGTCATTGCCAATGTGGTTATAATCATATGTGAATCTATACATTCATCATTCTCTACTTCTTTGTTTTGTTCTCTGCTATACTCACTCATAGCAGTAACTTCAGAAGCTCATACCTCCAGCTATACGCAATCTTTTTCAGTGTTTTAATACGTGTTTGATTCCTATTTAAGTCTAGTTTTTGCATATACAAGTTCATGGTCATTGGATTTATACTTTGGGAGAAATCTGCATTTTATTGCTCATTTGTCTATCTCTACAGAGCCCCAAGAAAGGAGGACATGTTCCAAATGTTGATGAATCTTGTTCTCAGTGCTCAACCAATGATTTGAAGTGTTTCAAGTTGGATTTGGATGCTTGATAAGTCTTTTTTCTATGCCCAAAAGGAAGTTATCTAATTCCTACCAGGTTGAGAGCACTATTCATTTTTCCCAACAAGTGTATGTTCAAAAATAGCAAGCTTGGCAGCTAGTCATTTTCACAACTAGTCTATCTTGACTTAAACTTTTGAGATACATGTTCCAGAGTATTTGGCTGATATTTTGGTGGATTTAGTAAGCTCAAAGGGCTCTACAAATCAAATCTGAAGTCTTAGTTGGCTGGTGTGAAACCGGTTGTAGCAACACCAACTCATCTTCGGATTGCATCCACCATCTCTTTTCATAGTGGTATCAGAGCATAGTCAAGCAACATGGGAGATGGATTTCCATCAACAATTGATAAATTGGATAAAAAAAACTACCCAGCACGGTCTCTAAGGATGGAGGCTTACCTTAAAGGGAGGAATCTATATGGATTCATATCTCAAGATGAAGCAATGCCAACCATGAGGAACAAAGGGCAACCATCACATGAAGAGGTGGAAAGACTTTCAAATTGGTGTTTGAAGGATGCACTTGCAAGGTCCTATATTCTAAACTCAATCTCTTATTTTCTTTTACCTCATGTCAAGGGATGCAAGACATCAAGAGAGACTTGGAATGCACTTGCTTCGTTCTTCTCCTCCAACACTCGAGCAAGGAAGAACCAATTGTGGATGGAGTTCATGACAATGAAGAAAAGCGCAAAGCAAACTGTGACTGTTTATGTCACAAAGATGAAGGAGATTACCGACCAACTTGAAGCATTGAAGAGGTTATTGAAGAGGAGCAAATTATTAGACAAATCATAAATGGAATCAAAGCAGATGACAAGTGGGAGTCCTGCACAATAGCCATGGATTTGTACATGGATATGCATGTACCCAACCTCAACATACTCATGGGCCAAATCTTCACTCATCAAGCAAAGATTAGCAAAGGTGATGAGTCCTCAAGAGGTAATCAAACTTCTGCCTTATATTCTGATAAAGCTAAGGTCAATGAAAAGTCAAAGAATAGGAAGAATGAAGATGAAGGTATCTCTTTCCAAGCAAACGTTGCAGGTAGAGGAAGAGCTAGAGGAAGAGGCAAAGGTCAAAAGCAAGGCAAGGGGAGATTCCAATCATCACAACCTTGCAATATATGTGGCTTATCTAATCATACTACTGAAGAATGTTTTGAGAACACGAGGAACTCAAGAGGAAGAGGATTCAATGGAGGTGGCTATGGATCAAATAAAGGTAGATACAGTGGAGGCTACAACAACAACTACTACAACAACAATTACAACAACAACAACTATCAAAGTGGCCATAGAGGAAAAAGAGATTACAATAACTATGTAGAGGACCAAAGTCAAGAGGATTCATTATTGACTATGAATCTATCAATGAAGAAGGGTAAGTATGATGATCACATCTTTTACATTGATTCGCGATGCTCAAAGCATGCACTAGGAAAAGTGGCTTTACTTTCTGACTTGGAAGATCCTCAAAAAAAACATGAAGTGCAAACAGGAGATGATACATAGCACTCAATGACGAAGATAGGTAATGTGAAGGCATTAGATGGGAATATGAATCTCTTAAGCAAAGTCTTGTATGTCCCTACAATTACCAAAAATTTAATAAGTGTTGGACAGATTGTTGAAAAAGGATTGCAAGTTAGATTCAACAGATTTGGAGCATACGTTGAAGAGCCAAGGTAAGACTTTAAAATGATTGCCAAAGGAGAAAAGACAGGAAAGCTTTTCACCTTTGAAGTGGAAGATGCAAAGAACATAGCTTTGTTTAGCTATGGATCTCAAACTCTCATAGAGTTGGAGGTATGGCACAAAAGGCTTGCTCACATTGGTGAGAGGGCACTCAAACAAATTTGTAGGGACCAAAGTGTACTTGGTTTGCCTAATATCACAAGGCAACACATGATTTATAAGTATGAAGTTTGTCAAGTCGGCAAGGCTCATAGACAACCTTTCAATAAGAAGGGATATGTGTATGAAAATCCTTTAGATCTAGTGCACACGGATGTGTGGGGTCCAAGTAAGGAGCCATCTACATCAGGCTCAAGATATTATGTGTCTTTCATAGATGATTGTAGCAGGTGGACCATTCTGTTTTTCATGAAGCACAAGGATGAAGTGTTTAGTTGCTTTAAGAAGTATATTGCTATTGTTGAAAACCAAACAGGTAGGACTTTGAAAAGACTCAGATCAGATGGTGGAGAAGAATACTTCTCTTATGAATTTGATGCCTTCTTGCATGAAAGAGGCATTAAAAGAGAAGTCACTACAAGGTATACACCTAAACTCAATGGTGTAGCAGAGAGGAGAAATAGAGCTATTGTTGAAGCTGCAAGGTCCATGCTCAATGGAAAGGGATTGCCAAACTACCTATGGGCAGAGGCTGTTTCTACAGCCACATATCTCATAAATAGAATTCCATCTAAGTCACTAGATGGAACCACTCCATATGAAGTGTGGAATGGAAGACGACCTAGTCTAGAGCATTGTAAAATCTTTGGATGCTTAGCCTATGCTCAAATTCCTTCTCAAGTAAGAGGGAAATTGGATCCCAAAGCAGAGAAGTGCATATTCATTGGTTATGACCAAAACCAAAAAGGATATAGATTGTACAATCCATCTAGTAAAGGATTTTTTGTGAGTAGGGATGTAATTTTTTATGAGAACAAATCATGGTTTGATGATGACCGCTCCCTTATGACTTGGATGAAGATTTTCCAATAGTTCAACCAAAGGAGCCAAAGCAAATTGAAGAAAGTGATTCAGAGATTGACCTAGAAGACCTGGAAAGACTAAAGCTATGGAAGAGCAACGGTAAAGCAAAGATGGAGGATGCTACATATGCACCTGAGAGCTTACATCAACCTCTTAGAAGGTCTTCAAGGGAGAAGAAGAAACCAGAGAGGTTTGGTTATGATACTTCCTTGGTCACCAAGCACTCAATCTACATTGCAAAGGATTCAACCAATGAAGAACCTACCACATTCAAAGATGCACAAAGCAAGAAAGCTTGGAGAGATGCAATGGATGAAGAAATGGAAGCCTTGAAGGAGAATGACACTTGGGAGCCTGTACCTAACAAGCCATCTATGAAGGTAATTGGATATCGATGGATATAAAAAATCAAGAGGAATCTAGATGGAAGTATAAATAGACATAAATCAAGGTTAGGTACTAAAGGGTTTGCTCAAACCCATGGTATTGATTATGAGGAAACTTTCTCTCCTGTTGCCGAAATGCCTACAATTAGGTTTCTCATTAGTCTTGCTACATCTAGAAATTGGAAGCTCTATCAACTTGATGTAAAGAATTCTTTCTTGAATGGATGGATTTATGAGGAAGTGTATATGGCAAAACCTCTTGGATATGAGGATGCACATCATCCTAACTATGTATGCAAATTAAAGAAAGCCTTGTATGGATTGAAGAAAACTCCAAGAGCTTGGAATTTCAGATTGCTGACTTATTTGTAGGACCAAGGATTCAAAGCTAGCAAGGTGGATACCTCTTTGTTCATAAAGAGGAATGCATCTAAGGTGATCTATCTATGTGTGTATGTTGATGATATTATTATCATAAGCAATGATCTTAATGGAACCAAATAGGTAAAGACTCAAATGAAGGAGGATTTCAAAATAAGTGACCTTGGACCACTTACTTGTTTTCTTGGATTGGAGTTAATCTACACAAGTTTAGGTTTATACATCACACAAAGCAAGTATGTGCATGACATGCTCGTCAAGTTCAAGATGGGAAATAACAAGTGTGCAGGTATACCTATGGAGCAAAATCATAAGCTTAGTGCTTATGAAGGAGAGCCAATTGAAGACATCAAAAGCTATCAAAGCTTGTTTGGAAGCTCGAACTATGCAACACTCACAAGGGTGGATATATGTTATAGTGTTAGCAAATTGAATCAATCTATGCATAAGTCAAGAAGACCACATATGGAAGCAGCCAAGAGAGTCCTCAAGTACCTAAAGGGGACTATGAGTGAAGGTATGTTTTATCCATTTACTTCAAATATTGAGTTAAAGGTCTAGTCAGATGCAGATTGGGCTAGATCTAGAGATGATAGAAGAAGCACATCTGGGTATATATCAATCTTTTTATTTTCTAGTATATTCAAATATTATATCTTTTAATATAATTAATTATGTATTTATATTATAAATATTAACTTACATTTTCCTTTTTTTTATTTTTTAATACATTATTATTTCTTGTTCTTACACGTTCATTTTTCTTGTTACATTTATATCGTTATTTATGTATGTATTTATATACGTATATTCATAATGTTATTCTTTTCCTTCAAATTTCCTATTATCGTTTTCTTAGTTTTATTTGTTGTAATATATATATATATTCATATATATATATATATATATATATATATATATATATATATATATATATATATATATATATATATATATATATATATATATATATATATATATATGTGTGTGTGTGTGTGTGTGTGTGTGTGTGTGTATACACACACATATATATTCCCCCTTATATTATGTTGTTTGGTATATTTTTCATTATTTCTATATACACAGACAAACTCACATACACGAACATGTTGCCCAGGTTGAAATTCATATCATCATACACACATTATTATGTATCACTACCTTATTGTACATTGGGGATAGCAAGGGTCTTCATATTTAGGCAGAGAATTTCTATAAATCATTCTTTATCTATGCATCCTTGCTCCCTTCTCTCAATTTTTTTTGGGTTTTGTGGGGTCTCTATACCTCCAGGAATGGCATGCATCATTATTTTTTACAACCATCCAACACCATCAATGGTATTAGATGATTTGGATTTCTTTTCCTTGCCTAGTTGAATATGATGTTAGATAATATAGTTTTGATTGCCACATATCCACCATCATCGTCTTCTTTTCTAACTATGACTAACAAAATAACCACTCAATATTAGATGGAGAAGCAACCAGATGATTTAGGTTTAGACTATCCTTTTAAGAAGCATTTATTCTTCATGTACCAATTATGAAGCATAACTTTTGTGGAAATGATGATCAGGAGAGATTTAACATTATGTGTGTTTGATGTTGAGTTGAAACTTCATGCACTACTAGAAATGGGAGGGCGTAGCGATGCCCCTGAATTGAAAAAAAATCGGGGTTTGTCGCTTATGTGACGCTAGCATCACATAAGCGACATGCCTGTTTCTTTTTTTAAGACATGTCATCGCATAAATGATGTTAGCATCGCTTATGCGAGGCTAAAACTATGCATCACAAATAGCATCGCTAAACAATGACACCTTTAACGACATCGGCAAATTGCCTATGATGCTTGAGCATCACATAAGCAACATCTTGGTGTTCCAGATCGTCGCATAAGGGACACTCTAGAATGTGAAAAAAGAAACGATTTCTTCTAACACATTTGTGTCGGGATTTGGACGCGAGAGAGAGAGAGATAGAGAGAAAGAGAGAGAAAGAAAGAGAGAGAGAGAGAGAGAGAGAGAGAGAGAGAGAGAGAGAGAAAGAGATACAGAGAGAGATCGATGAGAGCTCTTCTCATCAAGGAAGGTACGCACACACACACACATACACACATAGATTTACACACACACATATACACACTAATTTACATACACAGATACACATGCATACACACACATATATATACACACATAGACACATGCATACACACATAGACACACACACTTACACACAAAGACACACACAGATACACATACACACACACATATACACACACACATAGACACATACACATTTACACACACACACACATACACATCCACACACATTTACATGCACACATACACATGCATACAGACACATATATATAGATACACATGTATATACACACATAGACACACACATAGACACACACACACACAGACATACACACATAGACACACACACACACACACATACACACACACATACACACACATATAGACACATACACACACATATATGCATATACACACAGATAGAGAGACATACACACACACATACACATACATGCATACATATGCATACATAATGCATATGCATATGCATATGCATATGCATACATACATACTTAGATGCATACACAGACATACACACATGCATACATAATGCACATGCATATGCATACATACATGCTTAAATTCATACACACACATACACATACACACATATATATGCATACACACACACGTAAAGAGACATACACACACACATACACATACAATTATACACATGCATATGCATACATACATACTTACATGCGTACACACACATATGGATACATACATGCTTACATGCATACACACATACACATGCATACACACATACACATACATGTTGATATATATAGGTAGTGATGTGTGTGAACACACTAGGACTGCCGGGGCACTTTTTTTCCTCTTTAGGAGGTTTTTTTCCCTCGGCTTGTTTAACGCCTATTGCCCTAATTGCCCTAATGTACATTCCCTAGTAATACATTCAGTATTGTGTGTTGTGCTCCAAGCTTCTTCTTCTTCCTTGTGTTGTTCGCGTGCTTCCGCAGAAGTCTAGCTCCAACAATTGGTATTAGAGCAGGTCGTCGCTTCATCTAGGGCGTCGTCGACACTCCTCCGTTTGCAGTCTTAGAATCGTACGAATTTTGATGAGCATACTCAGGGTGTTTTCGAGATCAAAACAGCTTCCCTGTGTGGTGTGGAAATCGCGATCTGAGCTCGTTTCGGCCTCCGAACGCACTATCGCAGTGCTTGTGCAGGCTATTTCGTCTTTCTGTGCCAAAGGTATATACCAATTTTTGTTTGCCAGTTTAAGCGTCTCGAAGTCTGCTACAGGTCTAGCAGAACTCGTCTAGGCAGTTCTGTTCAACTTTTTGAGTTACAGTCAATTTTTTGCATCAAGGTATTTTTGTCACCGGCCATGGCTGAAAGCAGTGATGTATTCCGTATGTTGGCTGTTGAGGATAAGTTGGATGGTACCAACTACCCATTATGGGCTTATATGATGCGACATGTATTGGTTGCAAAAGGATTGTGGAACATTGTGCAGGGTGTTGAAAGATGTCCTGTTACACCTGTAACGACAGGTATTGCAAATACAGGTGCTGGAGCTGATAAAGATGGTGTCGAAGATGATATTCCACAGATTCCTGTTCGTGTTGCTCTTTCTACTGCACCTACTACAGAGCAGATTTGATGGGATGGCAGAGATGCCCAGGCACATGCATTGATAGCTTTGTCTGTCAAACGTGCCATTATTCCTCACATTCGCTCTTGCAGAACAGCTAAGGATGCTTGGGATACACTTACCACATTGTACCAAGCTAGGAATGAGGCTCGTGTTGCTTACCTCTGAAAACAGTTAGAGAGTGAGCACATGAATGAAGGTGATTCTATGGACAGTTTCCTAACGAAGATCAAAGATTTGAAGGAACAGTTGATTTCTACTGATGAGGTTATACCAGATAGCTCACTTGTGCAGACCGTTCTGAATGGTCTTCCTGATTCATATCAGAGTTTTGCTTCTACTCTTCAGTTGATGATGAAAGGCAATCTGAATGCCTTATCATTTGAGGAGTTAGTTTCTGTTCTGTTGCAGGAAGATCAGTCCAGACAAAACAGGTCCATTATGCGTGTTGCAGATCAAGCTTTCATGGCTAGTCAGAAGGGCAAAGGAAAATGGAGCTCTTCTACTAGTAAGCAGAAATCTGCAAATGGTGCACATTCGAAGAACCAGGATAAAGATGAGAAGAAATCAGAAAAGCAGAAATTGTTTTGCAAGTACTGTAAAGGAAATGATCATATCATAAAGAACTGTCCAAAACTGGCTGCAAAAGAGGCAAAGAAAAAGGAGGCAAGAATGGTTGTTGCAGAAGCCTCTACACCAAAAACAAAGTTTGCTAATCTTGTGCAGGAAGAAGAATGGGCGTTTACTACTGTTTGCAGTTTTGACCCATCTTCTTATGAGCAGTGCATGTCTGCAGTGGACTCAGATGTTTGGTACTTTGACAGTGGGGCGACCAAACATATTACCTCGCAATGTAGTTTCTTCTCTTCACTCGAGCCTACCCCTACAGGGAATACTGTCACATGCGCCAACAACTCCTCTTATCCTGTTATGGGAGTTGGTAAGATCATTCTGACTACTGTTGATGGTAGTTCTTTCACCTTGTCAGATGCTTTATTTGTGCCAGGGATCAAGAAGAATCTGTTATCAGTTTCTACATTAGCCAAGATTAGCTTGGTTGTGAAATTTGTTGATGACAGATGTACAGTTCATGATCTGTCAAATGGCGATGTTATTATTGCTTCTGGCATTTTATGTTGTGGGTTGTATAAGCTCATAGACTATGAAAGATCTGTGAATGATTCAGCATGTGCAGTTCATGATTCTCAGGCTATGTCAGATGCAAAGCTTTGGCATGCATGCTTTGGTCATCTGAATTTTGCTAGTTTGTTACGCGTGCAGAAATCTATATGGTGTCTTCTTTGCCCAAGCTTGAGGCACCTGGAAAACATGTATGTGAAGGCTGTATTTCGGGCAAAATGCAGCGTTCCTCGTTTCCAAAAGATGGTTCAGTTCGGGCTATGCAGAAATTGCAGCTTGTACATAGTGATGTTTGTGGTCCTATGTAGACACTGAAGTAATTCGATGGCGAGCACCACACTGGACTCTCCTTCTCGAGAGCTCCACGACGATATGCTCAAAGTAGAAAATCGAGCTCTGGTCGCCACACACAGTACTACGCACAGATGTTGTAGAATACGCAGAAAACGCAGTACACAGGGAGCACGAAGACAGACTTCTTAGGTTTTACAAATGCGGTCGAACTTACAGTCTGTGACTGACCAGGCCACTATATGTTTTATTAAAGAACATATACAAAGAAGTGTCCGGTGGCCATTTGGCCTTTCACATGGACACTAACGGTAACAATCTCCCACTAAAGGCCAATATGGCCAGAGTAACTATGGGAGAAAAAAGAAAGAATGATAAAGAAAACCTGAGTGTAAGTATACAAACTATACCTCCCACCTGATGGGCATGTTACACAGTATACAAGTGACTGTGTAAGATCAAGAATCAAGTAACCCCCATCAAGTGACAACAGTGTCGAAAGCTATCCTGTGGTAGAGCTTTAGTCAAAGCATCTGCAGCATTATCTCGAGTGTGAACCTTCTCAAGAATAATGCTCTCAGTGGTTAAGCAATCTCTAATGAAGTGATACCTCACCTCAATGTGCTTGGTCTTTGCATGATAGACCGGATTCTTAGCCAAAGCAATGGCACTCTGACTATCACTGAGCAAGTGAGGTACATGCTGAGGCAAACCCATATCACAAGCAAGACGAGAAAGCCACAATGCTTCCTTACATGCCTCACTTGCTGCAACATACTCTGCTTCTGTGGTGGAAACAGCTGTACATTCTTGAAGACGAGATCTCCAAGAGATAGCACCTCCAGCAAAATGAAAAATGTACCCTGATGTAGACTTACGATTGTCTACACAACCAGCATAGTCAGAATCTGTGTAACCAATAATGGATGCTTTCCCTCTACCTAAGCATAGACACTTGTCCTTAGTGCCACTCAGATATCTCAAAATCATTTTGACCGCTTCCCAATGTTTCTTGCCAGGATTAGACATATATCTGCTCACAACTCCCATTGCAAATGCAATGTCTGGTCTCGTAGCTACCATAGCATACATGAGACTACCAACAGCAGACTGATAGGGAATTTTGGTCATGAATTCCTTTTCCTCGTCTGATTTGGGGCAGTCATCCTTGCTCAATTTCACATATGTGGGTAAAGGTGTACTCAATGCCTTTCCACCCTGCATATTGAATCGATGAAGTACTTTGGATATGTACTCACTTTGAGACAAGTATATGCATCTTTTACTCCTATCACGAGTAATGCGCATGCCAAGAATATGTTTGGCGTCCCCCAAATCCTTCATATCAAATGTCTGACTCAACTTCTTTTTGAGAATTGACAAATCATAAGAGGACTTCCCAGCAATCAACATATCATCGACGTAAAGTATCAAGCATATCAAGCTGCCATCAGAACATCTCTTTGTGTAGAGACAATGATCCTCATTGCTCCGAGAATAGCCTTGGGACTTCATAAAAGCATCAAACTTTTGGTACCATTGTCTAGGAGACTGTTTAAGTCCATACAAGCTCTTCTTGAGCTTACAAACTAGACTTTCCTTGCCAGGAACTACATAACCCTCTGGTTGTTCCATATAGATCTCATCTGTAAGATCTCCATGCAAGAAAGCTGTTTTCACATCCATTTGGACTAGCTCTAAGTCCTCCATTGCAACGAATCCAAGCAACATGCGCAAAGTAGTCATCTTGACCACTGGGGAGAAGATTTCCTCAAAATCAACACCATGTTGTTGCTTAAAACCCTTTGCAACAAGTCGTGCTTTATATTTTGGAGAAGCACTATCTGATGTGAATTTCAGCTTATATACCCATTTACATGGTAAAGCTTTCCTTCCCTTTGGCAAAGGTACTAAGTCCCAAGTACCATTCTTGTGAATAGAATCCAACTCACTCTTCATGGCACGCTCCCACTTGACATGATCCTCTGTCTGCATAGCCTCTTTGTAGAAAGAAGGCTCACCGGCATCTGTTAGCATAACAAAATCTAAACCTGGAACATATCTATCAGGTGGATATGAGACACGTGCAGAACGTCTCAATGGTTGCTGAACAGGAACATGTGCAGACTGATCTGAATGGACATTCTCTTGAACATCCCTATGTGCAGCATTTTTATGCATGCTAACCGGAGGACTAGTATCCTCAAACACCACTCTTCTCACTTCAACCTCCTTAATCGGCTGTTTATGCATCTTAGACTCATTAAAAATGACATCACTACTTCTGATCACTGACCGTGTTTCAGGATCCCATAAGCGATATCCAAATTGTCCTTCTCGACCATATCCAAGAAAAATGCATTTCTTTGACTTATGGTCCAACTTCTGTCTAAGATTCTTGGGTATATGAACATATGCTTCACACCCAAAAACTCGAAGATGATCATAATATGGTGGTTTCCCTGTCCATAACTCTTGTGCCACTTTCAGACCTTTGGCAGTACTAGGTGAAAGGTTAATCACATGAACTGCAGTCAATACTGCTTCTGCCCAAAAACCTTGTGAGAGGTTTGCATGATGCAACATAGAGACTACTCTATCTTGAATAGTTCTATTCATCCTCTCAGCTACACCATTCTGTACTGGGGTATAAGGAGCTGTAAACTCTCTACGAATCCCTCTACACTGACAGAAAAGGCTGAATTCATGTGAGGTATACTCACCCCCATTATCTGA
The DNA here is from genome assembly GCA_020310875.1 of Ceratopteris richardii. Lineage (NCBI taxonomy): Eukaryota > Viridiplantae > Streptophyta > Polypodiopsida > Polypodiales > Pteridaceae > Ceratopteris > Ceratopteris richardii. The sequence continues at coordinate 159,789,361 of CM035406.1, forward strand.
ACGTAAAGCCTTAAGCTTAGTTCCTTTTTCAGTCTCAACTGAAGCAAGCCATTTTCTGAAAGTAGGGAATACATCATCCTTCGATTTGATAGGATATACCCAGACTTTTCTAGTAGCATCATCTACGAAAGTAACAAAGTAAAGAGAACCACCTAAGGACCTAGTGGGCATAGGACCACACACATCTGTATGAACAAGATCTAAAGGCTGAATTGAAGAGTCAATGTGCGTTTTATGCACATTTCTGGTTTGCTTTCCATATTGACAATGCTCACAAAATGAAAAATCAGAGAAAGATAACACAGGTAAGTAGCCAGAACGAGAAAGATTTTCCATTCCACTACGAGATATATGGCCCAAACCACCATGCCAAATACAAGCCATAGGCTGTTCAGTAACAGCTAACAAGTGTTCTTTCTGTGATACAAATAAAGGGTAAAGTGAGCCAACTTTCCTTCCTTTTGCAATAACCATATTGCCCTTTGATATACGAAAGGACTGAGCATAGAAGACCACCTTGTAACCAAGGTCATCAAGTTGACCAACTGACATCAAACTGCGTGATAACTGAGGTACATGGCGTACATTATGCATAGTAAATTTTGAACCGTCAATGAACTGCACAACCACATCTCCAATCCCCACAACATCACACTGGTAAGAGTCACCAAGTCTCACGGTACCAAGAGACTTTGCTGCATAATTAGAGAACCATTCTCTATGTGGTGTCACATGGAAAGAAGCACCAGAATCTAGCAGCCAGGTGTGGGAAAGAGAATCAGCCATAAGTGCCTCAGATGGCACAGTACTATCAAGTGTCAACACATCAGCATCATCAGAAATAGCATTAATTTCTTCAATCTTCACAGTCGAAGTAGATGGTGCAGGTAACTGTTTAACATGCCCATCAACATTCTGTCCTTTACCTTTAGCATTCTTTAATGCATAACAGTCTTTCTTCATGTGTCCTTTCTTATGACAATAATGGCATTCAATATCCCTCTTCCTTGATTTACTTCTGCTCTTATTCCGTTGACCATTCTTTTCCTTGTTCTTGCTCCTGCCACGTTGTTGATTCTTTCCTTGGTAAGAATCACGAACATTATATGCATCTCCACTCTGAGTGCCAACCATAGATTTTCTACGAATCTCCTCACTCAAGAGTGCTCCACATATGTCATCATAGACGAGTTTACCACCTGGTGCACTATTGCTAATAGCTGTGCAAAATGTATCCCATGATGATGGCAGGGTGCATAACAGCAATACTGCTTTCATTTCATTGTCCATATCCATTTTCTGAGCCTGTAACTGGGAAAATATGGCATCAAACTCATTTAGATGAGCAGCAACACTATCTGTGTCCTTCATACGAAGGTCGTATAATTTTCTCATCAGATATACTTTATTTGATGCCGTCTCTTTTTCATATGTATTGCATAACTTCTTCCAAAGCTCCTCTGCACTTTCACAGTCTAATACTGTAAAGTAAACATTATCTGCTAGGTGCAAGCGAATGGTAGACCTGGCCATTTCATCTAACTCATCCCAATCATCTTCATCCATGTCAGCAGGCTTCTTTGAAATCCCATTTACTGGCTTCCATTGCCTTCTTTGAATCAGCACATCTTTAATCTGATTCTTCCATAGAGCAAAGTTTGTGCCATCAACTTTTCGGATCTCAAAATGGTCTTTGCCCTGCAAGTTATAGCTCCTCCTCGGAACGCTAGCACTAGACCCTGATCCACCGGATGTGCCTGAGACCTCTGATGCCATGATCGTAGAGAACTGAATAGAATGATAATGGAGCTAGAAGAGTCCGAACACCAACAAATAAGTGTATCAAGGAGTAAATCGACCACTATATAGTTGACTAAACCAGAAATCTGGAAAAATTTTGCCAGAGTATCCTCTGCAAAATTAGCATATGACCAGTGTCAAAGTATCATAAAACTGCAAGTACTAACATGTCTACCTGCATAGTGAATCATTGACTCCACTGCATATTCTCAGTTACCCAATAGAAGCCATCTAGGCTTATCGAGCACCTATGAACAACTATCATACATCTCCTATGGCGAGGCTGGGTAAGTCTTCCACCTGCATCACCGAAGAGACCCCGACATCTGGGTGTCTCCCAGTTAAGAAAACCTCACCACAACCCTCTTTATCAAACGTAAAAGGCTTTATGCAAAGAACGTAACCGCTATATCAATGCCCACATGGACGTACATAAGCGGTATCCACAGAAGCGTACATGGTTTGTATGTGCTCAATATATGCAGTACACTGAAAGGCTGAATACACAGCCCAAAAAACTAGCCAATAACACCTGCAAGTGTCTGTCAACTCTGATGTTTTAGGCTTTAAAAACCTGCATAAATTTGCAGCGACTGCTCCCACCAAAACTGAAAACCCCTCGAGAAACTTGTAGTTTTACGAGTGTGGCTGAAAATACAGCCCCAAAGGTTGATATTTATTGTCTGAGAAGTACAAGGAACACTCTTCTTGATGTTCTTGGACCTGTGTGAAGAGAACTACGTGCGAAAGTACTCCAAAATGGCTCCAAAAACACCCCAAAATTGCTTCAGAAATAGGCTTTAAAAGCAAAAATGAAGCTTTGAGGGACCAAAACTTGTTCAAGGTAATGCCAACCTTAGTCTTTCCCCTTCTTCAAACACCACAAGAGTGTAGCTTAGTGGCAAGATTGCCGCGGTTAAGCGAGCTCTGGGGGGAACAGTACTGGGATGGGTGACCTCCCGGGAAGTACCGGGAACCTCTATATTCCTTGATCGTTGAGGTCCTCCCTCGCGCGCAGCCAACGGCGCCAACGGTGACTTCGGTGACTCGGATGACAAGGTATGCCAAGTTCTATGCCTTGGTCGCCGCCTTAGTCGCCGCCTTAGTCGAAAGCCTGGGAGAAAACCTGGGAGAAAAGTGCTCGCTTCGCTCGCACAAAAGGTACAAAGCTTTTTGCCTCGAACTGCTCTGATACCAGTGAAGTAATTCGATGGCGTGCACCACACTGGACTCTCCTTCTCGAGAGCTCCACGACGATATGCTCAAAGTAGAAAATCGAGCTCTGGTCGCCACACACAGTACTACGCACAGATGTTGTAGAATACGCAGAAAACGCAATACACAGGGAGCACGAAGACAGACTTCTTAGGTTTTACAAATGCGGTCGAACTTACAGTCTGTGACTGACCAGGCCACTATATGTTTTATTAAAGAACATATACAAAGAAGTGTCCGGTGGCCATTTGGCCTTTCACATGGACACTAACGGTAACAGACACCTTCTTTTGGAAATCATCTTTACTTTGTGACTTTCATTGATGATTTTTCCAGGCATGCATGGGTATATCCATTGAAGGCAAATTCTAAAGTGTTTTTGTGCTTCAAACAGTTTTTGGTTTTGGCTAAAAATCTGTCACCATGTAAAATGGGCACCCTCCGTTCTGATCAAGGGGGGGAATATATGTCTTCTGATTTTAATGCATTTCTGGCTGAACGTGGGATAAAACACCAGTGTATAGTGTCGTATACACCTCAACAGAATGGAGTTGCTGAATGGAAAAACAAGTCACTCATGCAGATGGCGAGGTGTATGGTCAAGAGTCAGGCTTTACCACATAGTTTCTGGCTTGAGGCTGTCTTGTGTGCAGCATATGTACTTAACAGGTGTCCCACTAAAGCGCTGCAGTCTATCACTCCATGTGAGGCTTGGCATGACCACAAGCCATCTGTTGCTCATCTGCGTGTTTTTGGTTGTTTGGCATATGCATTAGTGCCTGAACAACATCGCAGAAAATTGGATGATAAGGTAGTAAAATGTATTTTTATTGGGTACAGTTCTAAAAGTAAAGGCTATCATCTGTATCATCCACAGACTAAACGCATTCTGGTTAGCCGTGATGTTGTGTTTGTGGAAGATGCTATTCAGCCATTGCTTTCATGTACTAAGGAGACATCTGTTAGCTCCAAAGACATGTATGATACTTTGATGCCTCTTTTTACAGGTGGACAGTCTAGTGCTGTTCCTAATGAGGCAACTTCTCAACCTTTGCAGGTTTCATATGATGATGCAGATCATTCCATTTCTGATGCAGATTTACATGATGCAATTGTTGATGAGAGAGCTGATATTGAGCAGGCAAAAACTATGCCAAAATGGTTGGTGCAGACTTTGCCTGACAGCAAATTAGATGCACCTTTGTCATATCGTACTCGTTCAGGCTCTCATAGTGCCTCCTTTGCATCAGATTGCTATGCTATGGCTGCGTCTAGTCTCTGTGATGAGAATGAGCCTGTTTCTTTTGATGAAGCACAGAATTCAAAAAGTTGGATGGCTGCTATGCAATCTGAATATGATGCTATAGTGAAGAATGGTACATGGTCTTTATGTGACTTGCCTCCTCGCAAGAAGGCCATTGGCACTAAGTGGGTATACAAGCTGAAGCGTAAACCTCATGGTACAGATGACAGGTATAAGGCTAGGCTTGTTGCAAAGGGTTATGCGCAGGAAAGAGGCATTGATTTTGATGAGACCTTTGCACCTACATGCCGTATGATTACTGTTTGGAGCATTTGTGCACTTGCAGCCCATCATGCTCGGAATGTACATGAGTTGGACATTAAAACAGCATTTCTGAATGGTCACTTGCATGAAGAAGTGTATGTTTTTCAGCCCCGTGGCTTTGTGCAAAAAGGGAATGAAAACCAGGTGTGCAGGTTAAAGAAGGCATCATATGGTTTAAAGCAAGCACCACGTGCTTGGTATGAGAAGATACATGCCTATCTAGTTGCACATGGTTTTGAGAATCGTCCAACTGAAAGCACCTTATATGTTAAGCGTGCTAATGATGTGCTTCTGATCATTGTTGTCTATGTTGATGACATGCTGCTCACTAGTCCTATTGAGAAGCATATTGCTGATTTCAAGGCTGTGTTGCATGCCTCATTTGAGATGTCTGATTTGGGGCATTTGCATCACTATTTGGGCATTCAAATTAGGCAAGTTGATGGTGGACTGGCTTTGTGTCAAACGAAATATATTGACACATTATTGCAGCATTTTGGCCTTGAAGACTGTAAGCCTATTGCCACTCCTATGGAGACAGGTTTACGATTGAGTCTTCATGATGCTGGAGATGCATTTGATGCTGTTCTCTATCAGTAGGCTGTTGGATGCTTGATTTACTTATGCATTACTCGGCCAGATATTCAGTTTGTTGTCTCACAGATGAGCAGGTTTATGCATTGCCCAGGAGTCACGCATTGGAAGGCAGTTAAGCGCATCTTTCGCTACTTGAGTGGTACTCGGCTACTTGGGTTGTTTTATCCCAAGGGGGGATCACTACCGCGAGATTTGCATGCTTTTTCTGACTCAGATTGGGTTGGTTGGTATGACACTCGTGTGTCCACCAATGGTTTCTGCTTCATGCTTGGTAGCTCATGTATATCTTGGTTGAGCAAGAAGCAGCCTATTGTGGCCACTTCCAGTTGTGAGGCTGAGTATAGGGCAGCTTTCACAGCGATTGTTGAGTGTGTGTGGCTCAGACGCCTTATGGCTGATTTGGGTGTTGGCCAGTCTTCTGCCACCACCATCTTCACTGACAGTCAGAGCGCATTGGAAGTTGCGAGGAAACCTGTGTTCCATGCTCGCACTAAGCACATTGAGGTGCATTATCACTATGTCAGGGAGAGGTTCTCTGCTGGGGAGATCAGCTTGGCATATGTGCCCACGCAGGAGAACATAGCAGACCTTTTCACGAAGGCTCTGCCTAGGGAGAAGTTTGAAGCTTTCCACAAAGCTTTGGGCTTACTTCCTTTTGTGGAGTAATTTCCACATAGCTTGGCACTTCCTTATACATGAGTGCCAGCTCCTTGTTCACCGCATCACTCCCAGGGGGGGATTTGTTGATATATTTAGGTAGTGATGTGTGTGAACACACTAGGACCGTCGGGGCACTTTTTTCCCTCTTTAGGAGGTTTTTTTCCCTCGACTTGTATATATGCCTATTGCCCTAATGGGCTACTTATCTTTTGTACATTCCCTAGTAATACATTCAGTATTGTGTGTTGTGCTCCAAGCTTCTTCTTCTTCCTTGTGTTGTTTGCATGCTTCCGCAGAAGTCTAACTCCAACAATACACATACACACATACACACACATACACACACACATACACACACACATACACACACACATACATACATACACACACATATATGCATACACACACATAGAGAGACATACACACACATACACATACATGCATACATAATGCATATGCATATGCATACATACATACATACTTACATGCATACACACACATACACACACATATGCATACATAGTACACATGCATATGCATAGATACATGCATAGACATACACACACATAGACACATACACACACATATACACACATATTTACACACACATACACATGCATACACACACATACACACATAGACACACACACACATACACACACACATACACACATAGAAACATACACACATAATGCATATGCATATGCATCTGAAGAGACGTGGTGGATGTTATCTGAAGATGAGTTGGTGCTACTACAACTAGCCTCACACCAGCCAACTGAGACTTCAGAGTTGATAAGTAGATGCTTTGACCTTCCCTCAGGTAGGGTCTCATTCTCATACTGTTATTCCCTAGCTTGAGCAAGGTATATCTTTTGTGGATGCTCTTCCCTTTGGAAGTACATAGTCATTTTCACTTGTCTTCCCTTTGCAGAACTCTAATGTCATCAAAGGTAAGTCGCCTATACACTTCACTCCTGATTGTTTCTTCAAGGAAATGTGCACTAGCATTGGTCCGCTTGACGATTCTAAGATTGTCATTGACAAGGGGTCTTTTGCTCAATGTCAAAGTCAACTATCGGAGTGGGTAGTTATTGCCCTATGTCACGGTCCTTGACCACCTATGGATGTGTTAGGCAAATTTAGTATCTACCCAATGGATATTTTCAGTTCTTCTTTGATGATTCAATTAGTGTGCTTAAGATCATAACAGAGGGCAAATTTGGTATCTAATTGGGAATCGAGAGGGCTAACAGTTAGGCAAATTTAGTATCTACCCAATGGATATTTTCTGTTCTTCTTTGATGATTTAATTAGTGTGCTTAGATTCATAACAGAGGGCCAATGGATTATCCGTAACATGTGTTTCTCATTCTTCAAATGGTTTCTGGGATTCAACCCACGTGGTCCTAAACCTACTCATGTGCCTGTTTGGATTGAACTACCTAATTTTCTGGTTGACTTTTATCCTTGGATTGAAGGTCTGTGTGCTCTCATAGGGAAGGTCCTAGGTCAACAACCTAGAGGCACCATTAATCCCAAGTGGGATCTGTAGATTCTCGTAGAAATTGACATTAATCAACTGCTTGAAGACTCATTGAAAATCAATGTTTCGGAAGGTCATCTATTGCATGAACAAAAAGTTTTTTTCAAAAACTTGCTTAATGCCTAATTTAAATGCAACAGATTAGGGCATTGGGTTTGGGACTGCCCTCTCCTGAAAATGGGTAAAGTTAATGAGGAAGCTAAAAATGCTGATGATTAGCCAGTACACAGAGAGCCAGTAGCGTCTACAGTCAAAAAACTTCCTTTTAAGCATAACAAAAAAGGATAAATTGTGGGTTAACACTTTTGATGTGTTGCTTGAAGAAGTTTCTAACCCACTCTCTGTGATAGAAAATAAGGGTGAAGCTTCTGAGCGGATTCCTGATAGAGCAACATTTTCTGGTGATGACAATGGCCCTGTTGGCATTAATGTTGGAGATTCATCAAACAAGGTCGACTTGGTCTCACAAAAGGATTGGATGGTTGTTAAAAAAAAAAGGTGTGTTTTGTTTGCTGATTATTCGAACAATTCTGGTTTTTGTTCTAGATTGGGGACTAATAGCTAATAGGCCCCCGATGATGGCAGATTCATTGAGGAGCTTGCTAAAATTGATGAGGCTGAAATTAATAGTCTCCTATGTCATGATAATGATGTTCATGTTCTAAATCTCTGCCAAAAAGAGAACATAGCTCTTTATGTCAGAAATTCTCTAGATATAAGAGGAAAGATAGTCTTTTGAAAGCAAAAAGGAAAGACATCCTAAAAAAATCATTTTCTTTGAACACAATCACTAGGAATCTTAAGAAATGACTATGTGTGCCCTCTTTGCTCTGACTTCCTTTTGTATTTTGACCATGAATAATCTTACTATCATTTCCTATAACATAAAAGGGATCTCTGATCCAACTAGAGCTAAGTGCTTTAACAAGCGGATGTATGATCTGTCTCTGTTGCTTGATCTTATTTGCCTTCAAGAGCTTAAGCTTTTGGGGGCTAAGTTGAATTTTCATCTTAAGAGCATGTCTATTAACCATGATTGGTTGATTTCGACCCACGCTCAAGGTAAGGGAGGGGCGGCTATATGTATTAAAATTAGGTGTAGTTAGCTTGTCAAGGAAAAAATATAGAGCCCCACTAATCAATGGGTTGGTTTTTCCCTATGCCAGCCTTTTGAATGTTTGGTTATTAGCCTCTATGCCTCTGACTCGCCCCATCAGAGGTCCCTTTGCTGGTCAGAGTTGTCCCTTATGATTGGCCCCCTTATCATTGTTGGAGACTTCAACATGGTCACTGCCTTTAGTGAGAGATTTGATAAAAAAGGTACCGTTATAGTTGGTCATGAGTGGCAGGAATGGATCAGACTTATTACTAAGCAGGAATTAATTGATATTTCTTCCCAAATGGGCTTCATGTGGAACCATAAATGAAAAGGCTCCCATTTTTTGTAGATAGACTTGATCGTCCTTATATTAACCTTGCTTTATCTCGTCAGTTTTGGGATATGAAAGTTGATCTTAACCAATCATTGAACATATCTGATCACCTTCCTTTGAGGGTGTCCCTTAAGCTTAACTATCCTAAGACTAGATCGGGTTGGCCTCACTTAGATCCTGCTCTTGTTAAAGTTCCTTGTGTGTTAGAAAAGTCCAAGGCATCATTACCCATTGCTTTAGGCAGTACTCTAACCCTTGTGTTGCTTGGGCACACTCGGTTAGAAAGATCCAAGCCCTTCTCACCCACTATAAGTCTCTCAAAAGAGCTGCTAGAGCTAAGAGAAGAACTGATATAATCAAGGAGGTAGACCTTTTGGGTTCCTCTGTTAGACCCGTTAAAATGGATTTGATTTTCTTCGTCTAGGAGAGATTGAAATTTGAAGAGTACCTTGAAGCTAGGAGCATTCTTTCCTCTTCAAGAGGGTAGGGAATCTTGATAGACCTAACAACAGTATGTTTGCTTTATTGAAAAAGAAGAAAAATAAAGATTTTGTTCCAATGCTTATGAAAAAGTCTGGTGGTTTTGCTATCAATGATGAGGAGAACTTGTAGGAGGCTACTCACTTCTTTACTGATGTTTTCTCTAGTTCTCCCAAGTGGGGGAGGATATCCACAGAGCCAGGGCCTTCATCGCTCTTAAAAGGAAAAAAACTATTCCTCCTGGCATGGCTTCCTTGCTGGACCTGCCCCTCACTACCGATGAGATTAAAGAAACCATAGGTAAATTGAAACCCTACAAGACTCCTAGCTTTGATGGGATTCCTAACCAGTTTTACATTGCACTGAAATATTTCCTCACTCCTTTTATTCCCTTGATCTAGAATGAATCTATTAGCAGAGGCTCTCTTCCTATTAAAATCAATACTGAAGTGATAAAGCTGATTCATAAACAAGGTCCTAAAGAGGATTTGAATAATTGGAGGCCTATCACCTTTCTTACCAGTATCTATAAGATTTTTGCTTCTCCCCTTGGTAGGAAACTTAGCCTTATGATGAAAGACATAATTCTTCCTGCGTTAAAAGGCTTTATCAAAGGGACATTTATTCTAGATGCTATTATTTCTATGTGGGAAGGGTTTGAGTATGCTAATGAGTCTAACCAACCTTTTTATTTCTTTATAAATGACATTTACAAGGCTTATGAAAGAATTGAGTGGGACTTTGTGCTCCAATCTCTACATGACATAGGAGTGGGTAAATGGTTTATAAAAGTTGTCAGTACTCTTTTTGGTAATGCTCACTCTAGGGTAGCTTTGAATGGGAACCTGTCTTCTCATTTTGGTCTTAGAAGTTCCATCATGCAAGGATGCCCCCTTGCTCCTCTCCTCTTTGCCATAGCTAGTGATGCCCTTGGATGGATTATTAAAGATGCTATTGAGAATAAGCGATTTGAAGGCATTTCTATACTTGGATGTGATAAACAACTATGTCTCCAAGTCTTTGCTGATGACACTAATATCCTCATTAAAGTTGAAGAGCGATTTGCCAATTGTATTTTAGATTGTCTTAATACCTTTTGTTTGGCTAGTGGTTTTGTTATTAATCACAATCAAACTACTTTTAAATCCTCTTCTAATCTTGTTCCCGAGTGCATTGAGAACATTAGTTGTGAATTCATCAAAGATGGAGAAGTTTTCAGGCTCCTTGGTATTCCTATGGGTTTTCATATTAGTCTCCATCAAAGGTGGGAATGGGTTATGGATAAATTCAGGAAGAAGTTGTTTATGTGGTATGGTTGTCACTCTTCTCTATCTCATAGAGTGTTTTTCCTAAACCATAATATTCTCCCTACCCTGGTCGACTGCCTGTCGTGTTGGGTTTCTAAGAAGATTTCTGTGGGGAGGGTTCCTAACAAGAAGCACTTCCACCAAGTTATTTGTTTGTTATTTGTTTGTCCATAAGATCATAATAAGATCCCTAAAGTTGCATGGAAAATTTGTTGCCTGCCTAAGAAGGAAGGGGGTCTGGGCTATTTTTGTCCTATTAAGATGTCTACTAACCTAGTTGCAAAATGGATTGTTCGGTCTCTGACTTCTGAGGATTTTTGGGCCATCTTTATTAAAAGAAATGTGAATAATTTCGCTCTGTTTGATTACAAAGTTTGGAAGAATCACTCTATGTGGAACATTTAGGTTTCTCCCCACAAGTAATCCCCTGTAGGTTCTCTTCTTTGCTGCAAAATGGGGAAAGATTGGATGGAGATTAAAATGTTGTGTTGCCCAAACAAAAAATTATTTGATCATTTTGATTTCTTTTGGCAGGAAAATATTTGGACAGGTTGGCTATCTCTATGGAATAATGGCTATCTTGGGATTAGAGAGCACAAATGTTTCAAATTGGGTTTCACTACCTGGAAGGATTTCACCCTAAATGGTGAAATCATGTCTGAAGATCATATCTCAAATACACATTGCTCTTCTAGCTGTTTGCAGGTCCTCTTGAAGCATAGGATGATGCTAATTAGGAGGGTGGACCTCAGTGTTCAGAGGAAACCTGTAAAGTTACAAGACATTGCTCAAGACATGCTAAAGAACTTCAAATCCAGAAGAGGGAGAATCAATTTGATCCTGTTCAAGCTTAACAGACTCTAGAAAGTTAGTTGGAATGCTCAAGAGTGGTCTCATAGATTTTAGTGTATTTGGCTCCTGCCTGTGAACATCAAACACTCCTTTCTCCTCTTGCTTGATCTGCACAATGCGTTGTGGTGTGGTGCTAAGGACAATAAATTGAGCATTAATAATGTTGTATGTATTTTTTGTGGAAGTGTGGAAGATCTCTCCCACCTTTTTATCAACTGTTTACATGCTCAATGTTTTTGGATTTGTATCTTACCCTTTTTTGAGAAACATAACTTCTAGCCTGGCTACAAAGAACTTATGCTAGGTGTCTGCAACAACTTTGATTTTGTCTTATGGAACATGTGGAGAGCCAATATTATGTGGAGTATTTGGAAGAGCAGAAATATGGTTGTGTTCAACAACAAGAATTCCATTGGTGCATCTGTATTCTCTTTAGTGTCTCGGCTGAAGGCTATGAGCATCAAAGCTCTTGCTGCCACTCTTGATGCTCTCGAGGAGGGTTTCTCTTTATCGAGGCATCTGTACATTACTAGACCTAGCCAATGGAGAGACTCCCTTTTAAAATTGTACTCAACCACTAGAATTGAGATGGTGGAATTGTGTCTATAGTTGATTTTTGTCCTCTTTATTGCTAGCTTTCTGGCTCCCTTGTACTATTGCCACTAGCTGTAGTCCGTGGTACTGTACCAGATGCTGTACGAAGCTACATTCTAAGTCGGTGATTATGGCCAAATGTTTTTTGGCCTTGCTTTGTAAATGGTGGGGGTAGTCTTGCCTCTGTACATTGATATATGCCATTATTAATCAATTTCTTGTTCCCTAAAAAAAAGGGTATACACCCCCTCCCCCCCAATCCTCTCTCCCGTAGTCAAATACACTCACAAATGCCTCATTGGCTCCTTCTCACGAGACCTTTTCCTTTTAGCCACTCCGTTGCACTTGCAGACACTACTGTCTCACTTACGGTACTTTACATCTGATTACTTTAATGACATACTTGATGGTAAGATTTTTTGATAATATACTACATATAATATGATTTCTTTAGTGACATATTTTATGGTCCGATTGATTGACAATATACTACATATTATTTGAGAAGTACTAAGTTGGTGGGACGACATTGAACAAAAAGTCGGTAGTGATGTTGATTATGTGTGTTCGTTTGGGGTGGAATGTGCAGCTCTGATATGACCTAAAAACGGTATTTTTTTTTTTAATATAAAGGAAGTTCGGCAATAGCCTACTCTCCCGGACTTGAATTAAATTAAGAAACAAAGGTACAATAGAAGGGGACTAGTGCCCACGGGACCCCCCAAATCCCACAAAGCAGGGGAAGCTTGGTTGATTCCTAGGTTGCATTACAAAGAAGGTTGATTACCCTCTCGTCGCCCTCATGCGGGACCCACTTGGGTTTGAGCTTGTTGTTGGTCAAAAGGAGCACTTGATGATGCTTGAATGGGGGGGATTTCTTACAGTTAGAAATCCTTTTGCCAAGGAGGAACAAGGATTTCTCAATCGAACACTCCTTGGGGGAGTTGCCAAAGTTAAGAGCACATCTTTCCCGCCAGATCTTCCATAGGACCTCCCCTCTGGTGGCATTCCAATGAGTCACGGAGAAGCCGATCGCTTCACCAAGAAGAGCTTGCTCCCAATTGATATGTTTCTGAAGTCTTATTTTCTTTCCGACAATCTACCAGAGCCTGTTGGAGTTGGGACATGTGAAGAAGATGTGAGAAATATCTTAGATGGACCGGTAGCAGTGTTTGCACCAGGGTGGTATCCCACAAATTTTGCTAGCCTTAAGGTTGGTCCAGATTCCATGATGAAGAATTTGCCATAAGAAGATATACTTCATGTCTCATCGTGTCCACGACAGGCACCACTTCATGTTGAGGTTGACCTGATAATCAATGGATTCTTTGATGTTCATCTGAGCCCAAGCTCTAATGTTGTTGTTTTTTTTTTTTAATATAAAGGAAGTTCGGCAGTAGCCTACTCTCCCGGACTTGAATTAAATTAAGAAACAGAGGTACAGAAGAAGGGGACTAGCTCCCTCGGGACCCCCCAAATCCCACAAAGCAGGGGAAACTTGTATGAGTTCTAGGTTGCATTACATAGAAGGTTGATCACCCTCTCATCGCCCTCATGTGGGGCCCACTTGGGTTTGAGCTTGTTGTTAATCAAAATGAGGACTTTATGGTGTCTGAAGGGGGGGGATTTCTTACAGTTAACAATCCTTTTGCCAAGGAGGAATAGTGATTTCTCAGTCGACCATTCCTTGGGGGTATCGCCGAAGTTGAGGGCACACCTCTCCCGCCAGATTTTCCACAAGACTTCCCCTCTGATGGCGTTCCAGAGTGTCGCTGAGCAGCCGATCGCTTCTCCCAAAAGGACTTGTTTCCAACTAAGCTGTTTTTGAAGTCTGATTTTCTTTCCAACCGTCTGCCAGATTCTGAAGGAGCTGGGGCAGGACAGGAAGATGTGTGGGACATCTTCTATAGCCCGGTGACAGCGTTTGCACCAAGGAGGGACTCCGCAAATTTTGCTAGCCTTGAGGTTAGTCCAAATTCCACGATGCAGAATTTGCCAAAGGAGGACAGACTTCTTAATCTCGATCAGAGGGTGCCAGATGCCCATGAATTTCATGTCCCATCGAAGTCGCGTCCAAGACATGCACCACTTCTTGTTGAGACTGATCTGGAGGTCAGTCGCTTCTTTGATGTTCGGGATTTTGAGTAAGTTATTTCCATTGTGCCATTTGGGACCAAGCGAGTTCGGTGCATCGTGTCCCATGAGAAGGCGAATCTTGTGCCGATCCCAAGCGAGGCATCTGCTTTGCAAAGTGTTCCATTCTTCGTAGGAGATGTTTTTGCAGGGATCAATATCCTCGAAATTGATCCAGCCGTTGGTGTCATGTTTCCAGAGGTGTTTCCATTTTATGAATCCTTTGTGCCATAGTCTCTTGGCATTTCGAATGTTCCACGACTCCACACTCCGGATGCCATGTATTGGGAACCAGATAGAGTCGTTTTGTCTGATTCCGGCCGCCCACTTCCAGTCCTCACTAATTCTTGTGAAGCTTTTGACTTTATTCCAGCCCTTCCAAAGGGAGCACACGAGATTGGAGCCTTTCGGGAAGACAGGGATTGGTGAGAATAGCAGGGTCATGATATCGAGGTTCTTCCAGTTTGGGAACCCCATGAGAACCAACTCATTCTTGTTTCTGAAAATCAGCTTGGCCCACGAGGCCTCCCTGTTGCACCATGCCTTAATCATCCATTTGGCAGCCAGTTTGTTGGCCATACATCCAATGTCCAGGATACCAATCCCCCCGCATTCTCTGGGGCTAGTGCAGATGTCCCATTTGATTTTAGGCACCCCCCTTCTGTTGTGATCGCCCGTCCAAAGAAAGTTTCTACAGATACTACTCAATTTAGACAGGCCTTGCTCGTTCGGTCTCCAGCAGGAAAGGAAATAAATGGTAGAAGAGAGGAGGAACGTGTTGATAACCATCGCCCGCCCAGCAAGATTGATTTGCATACCTTTCCAATAGTTAAGCTTGGTTTCGAGTTTGGCCAACACCCATTTTGGACATTTGGGAAGGTATTCAATTTGCAAATGAGTCTAAACAAGATGTGGTTTTCCTTAAGATCGACTTTGACAAAGCCTACGACAGACTGGAATGGGACTATCTTCTGCAGTCGCTTCAAGATCTTGGATGTAGCCAGAAATTCACCAAGATGATCGCGACCCTTCTTGGAAACGCAACGACCCAAATTAGCGTAAACGGCAAACTTTCGAAGGCGATCCACCTTAGAAGGTCAATTAGACAAGGATGCCCTCTGGCCCCCCTGCTTTTTGCCATCGCCACTGAGGGGCTGAGCAGGCTGGTCGCGCATCAAGTGGAGACTGGCAATATCAAAGGCCTCCGACTGCCCCATGACCACAGTCAAATCACCTTGAGACTATTTGCCGATGATATGAACGCGTTTGTTCACAATGATAATACCAGCCTGGAGACTTTCTGGAGGTGTCTTGCTACCTTTTGTGAGGCCTCTGGATCCAAAATCAACCACTCTAAGACCGCCTTTAGGGCCATTGTGGGACTTCAGCCAAATCATTCCGCAGGGCCAAATCATTCGTCTTCTGGGAATTCCTTTGGGGTTTGGCGTCTCTAAAAACGGTATTTTTGTTGCAGCACCTAAAGAAAGCATTAAAAACAGTAGCCTTATTTTTGGAGTATAATCTGCTCTTTAGTTTTGTTTGGATCCTCTTTAAATACTTTAATTAAATATGAAATCCATCCAAGCTTCGCGAGACACATGTGGTTGATTGATTTATTCACGATGACAAGATTCAGAAGGAATGTGAGATGCGCTCCTGCCTAGAACTTAATATTTATTAATGAAGGACACTTTTGTGATTGACAATGTATACCATTCCCCTTCTTTATCTTGTCCAATCGGGTTTTCGTTAAAAATGTATATCATAGTACAGACACATCCAAAAGCTGACGAGAAGTATTCATAGTAAAGTTCCCATTTTGACACACAAGTACACAAAAAGGCACGCAAACCCATTGTGAATACAAATACGCATTCTGAATACAAATACGCACACACATGCATACTCAAACGCGTAGATACGCTGACATATAGAAATACACACATAAATATATACTCAAACGCATAGATACGCCTACCAATAAATGCACACACACACGTGTTAATGTGTCCATGAATGTGTATGAGGGTGTGTTTATGTGCGAAATCATGTGCTCATATTCCTCGTGTATGGTCATTCATGCATACATACGAACATAATTGCATTTAACCTTGTGTTATTACATACATGAAGCATGCATCCATATATGCACACGTGTGTGCATGCACATGTGCATGCATACATATTCGGATGATTATTTATGTCCATATATTCATACATGCAGTCATATGTGCATATATGTGCATATATACACCCATATCTATATACATAAATACACGCATACGCACACACATAACACACTCAGTAAAGTAGATATGATATAGAATTTCGGTCTATCGGCTAGTAAGACCACCAAAGAGAATGAGAATTCTATGTAAAGGCAAGTAAGCCCATCCCAAGAGGAATGGAAAGCCTTGTTAGGTGGGAGAAGCACCATTTAACTCTTTCCAATACTCCAAAGAATACCATATTGATATGTTCTCTACGAGTGCCAATTTTCCTTTACCTCTCTTCACTTACTCATTATCTGAATCATCACTGAAGATTTCTAATTTTGGATCTATCAAAGGTCCATCTGTCCATTTTTTATACCAATCCATAGGCGTCATAGGTTTTGGACACTGACCTGTTTCAAGCTTTCCATTAAAATGTATCGCTTCTCTCTTTTAGATCTTAATGGATGATCATCAGGCAAGAATCATCGATGTCGAAGATAAATATTTTTGTTGAGATTCTTACCATAGATTGATCTCAACCAATCACCACAATATGGACAAGCTTTATTGTTGATGTTGACGCGACAAAAGCTTGACAAACTAAGCTGCGGAATTTTTCCATGCCACAACAAGAACTAAGCTACAGTGATGTTTGAACACCTCTATAATCATCAATAGCTCAGCAAGTTTTCTGAAACTCAAAACTTCACAACTATGTTTAGTGAAACAAAAAATTCACTTTTCAAAAAATTTCACCTTTCCTTCAAGCTTCAATTCTGATCTTGTTTACTTCAGTCGTTACAATTCTTTGTTAGGTTACTGTTAGATATACTTTTCGTCACTTAGATGCATAAAAAACTGTGTTTTGAACTCACCGGAATATCACCGGAACTTCATTGGACTGTCACCAAAATGTCACCGTAATGTTACCGGAATCAACTGCAATTTTGTTTGTAGTTACTTCAAATGATTGTTGATGAAGTAAGAAAGTAATACCTAAGATTCCTTCAGTGAATGAACACTATCTAAAGTTTAAGGAAAACTTCACCAGTTCTAAATGTCTTTACTTTCAGACACAGTATTGTGCGTACTTGTCCCGTTTCATAGAAGTATTTTGATCAACTTATAGCTGAGACTATTGGCTTCAAGATGAGATATCTCTTATGAAAAACTTTACACTATGTTGCGAGATCTAACTTGTAGATGTACCGAAAAATATTTACTAAGAAAACTGTAGCTATTAACTAACTTTCACAGTAACATGAAATCACTGAGATTTCTTCGCATACGAAGAATGTGCTCAAACTTCCACATGAACATGTGTTTTCTATTAGAGAAGATGTGTACAAAAATAGCTTGGCCTCACTTTGCTCATAGCTATGGAAAACTCTCCTACTCTGAGTAGTTATTCCTTACCATCTCTCTCAGATGAATACCCGATAGTTCAGGTTCTATTATTCATCTTTACATACACAATCTCTGGCGTCTTCTATATCACTATCCTCAGTTTCTATATGCGCTATTCTATTCCGGTTCTATGCACACTCTCTACTCCCTTATTCCCTCATATATTATGATCTTCTACCTCATATATATACATTTTGTTCCGAGATTCAAAACTCGTATTTCTGGAAGTTTCTATGAACTATATTACAGTCGTGAATTTGTCCCTTCACTAAGGCTTGATTTTTTGAATGCTTTGTTTCTGCTTCTCTTTGTCTTTCTTAGTCTTTATGTCTATCTGTATGTCAAATTTGTGAGTGATTCTTCAACAGCTCCCCCTCAATCACTAATTTGCATTCTCTGATCTTTCATATATTTTTTTTTTCTTTTATACCTGCCATCTCTTTGAATCTGCTTGTCTTTACTCCATCCAAGTTCTTTGTCAGAATATCTAGAATCTGATCTTTCGTAGGAGTGAATACTATTTCAATCTCCTTCTCCATTACCTTTTCCCTCAGGAAATGATATTGAATTTCTATGTGTTTTGTTCTTGCATGAAATACTGGATTTGCTGCAAGATACAACAAGCTCATATTATCTCCATGTATGCTAGGTATACCTTGATCAATACCCATACTTTTGAACAAGGTCTCCATCCATATCACCTCTTTTGTTGCTTCCACAAGTCCTTTATACTCTGCTTCAGTTGACGATAAAGCCACTATGTGTTGCTTCTTTGAACACCAGCTGACAAGCTTATCTCTTAGGTATATCATATACCCATGTGTCGATCTTCTGTCATCTTGACTTCCTGCCAAGTCTAAGTCACTGTATGCTCTCAACTTTATATCTGACGTAAAAGGATAATATAATCCTTCTTTTATAGTTCTTTTAGTATATCTAAGAACTCTTTGTCCTGCAACCCAATGTTGATCCTTCGGACAATGCATGAACTCTGAGAGCTTCCACTGCATAACTGAGATCAGGTCTTGTTAGTGTAACATAAATTAAGCTTCCCACTAACGACTGATACTTCCTCATATCTTTAAACTTTGCACCACCATATTTGCTGAGTTTATGATTAACTTCAAGCGGTGTTGAAGCTTCTCTGCAATTCTCCATGTTAAACTTCTTTAGTAAGTTTAGGAGATACCTTTCTTGCGAAACATATACACCATGATCTGTATATGTAACTTCCATTCCAAGAAAGTATGATAACTTTCCTAGATCAGTGATCTTGAACTCCTTTTCAAGCAATCTCTTTACCTCCTTGATTCCTTCATCTGAGGTACCTCTGATTATAATGTCATCTACATAAATACAAATGTAGATCATACCTTCATCTGTTCTCTTAATGAGTAGACTTGCATCAACCTTTGAGCTTTGGTATCCAAGGTCATTGAGATACTTCACAAGTCTGTAATTCCAAGCTCTTGGAGCTTGCTGCAATCCATAGAGAGCTCTTCTTAATCTGCAAACATGATGTGGGTAACTAGAACTTACAAACCCTTTAGGTTGTTCCATGTAGACTTCATCTAATATATATCCATTTAAAAATGCATTCTTTATATCCAATTAACTTAGCTTCCATCCTTATGCTGCTATAGCAATCAATGTCCTTATGGTTGACATCTTTGCCACCGGACTAAATGTCTCATCATAGTCTATGCCATGCGTCTGAGCATAGCCTTTGACCACCAGTCTAGCTTTGTATCTGGCTATCCTTCCATCTGCAAGTTTCTTAACTTTGTAAACCCATTTATTTCCAATCATACCATTTGGTTTTGGAACAAGATCCCAAGTCTTGTTCTCCTCACGAGCTTTAAACTCCTCTTGCATTGCTTCTTCCCATTGTTCTTTAGCTTTTGCTTCACTGTAATTCTAAGGTTCTTCATCTTCCTTTACTAAGTAAGCATAGTTCTTCTGAGTCAAATAAGAAGTGTCATAGGAATACCTTGTTGGTTGTTTCTTTACTCTGTTTGACCTTCTTAGCTCATATTCTTCATGTGTATTTGACTACACATCTTCATCAAATCTTGGTCCATCTTCGTTTCTCATACCTGATCCGATCTTGGACGTACTTGCCTGCATATGATCTTCATCTCCATTCACCTGCATATGTGATTTACCTTTTTCAGTTCTTCTTATCTCTTCATCAGATGTTTCATCATTATATTATTTATCTGTATACCAACTTTTTCCTTCATCAAATGTTACATCTCTGGAAACAATAAACTGTTTGGTTAGAGGACTGCATAACCTATAACCCATCTGTTTTTCATCATATCCGATGAACACATATTTTTCAGCTTTTGGTTCAAGCTTATGTCTCAGTTGTGATGGAACATAAGCATAAGCAACTGATCCAAACACTTTACAATGACCAAGTGTTGGTTTCTTGCCCCACCAAGCTTCATAAGGGGTCATCCCATTTAAAGTTGTACATGGTAATCTATTTACCAGATATATAGCTCTATTTATAGCCTCAGCCCAAAGATAATTTGGACAATTCGTCTCCTTTAGCATTGCTCTTGCAAACTCAACTAGAGTTTGGTTTCTTCTTTCTGCTACTCCATTTTGTTGTGGTGTATACCTGCAAGTTATTTCTCTTTTGATACCTACATTCCACAAATAATCATTGAACTCTCGAGAAAAATACTCTCCTCCTCCATCAGACCTTAGTCTTTTGAGTTTCTGTCTTGTAATTCTTTCAGCATATGCATGAAAATGCCTGAAAGCTCCAAACACTTCTGATTTCTCTTTCAAAACATAAAGAGTTATCCATCTTGTTGCATCATCAATAAAAAGAACGTAATACCTTGAGCCACTGATAGATCCTTCTTTTGTCGGTCCCCATACATCTGTATGTATGAGTTCTAGTAGACCATCGTGTTTATAACCATTCTTCTGAAATGGTAACCTATGGGCTTTTCCCATCTGACAAGCTTCGCACTTGTGAATCAAATGTTGATTCTTCATATTTGGTAATCCTCTCACAGATTGTTTTTCCACCATCATTTTGATTCCTGTTTCATTAAAATGTCCTAACCTCTTATGCCAGAGGTCTAACTTTGTAAATACCTCATCACCATGTGTGATCAAAGCTTGACCAACATTCCCTTGTACTTTAAGAGTAAAAAGTCTACCTTCCTTTTACCATGGACAATTTGATTATATCCATTCTCTGGATCTTCAACAAATACTCCTTCATTTGTAAACCTGACTTGAAAACCTTTGTCTACTATCTGTCCCACACTAATCAGATTCTTCAAGATTGTTGGAACATACAAAACATTTGTTAGTAGGTCAGCTCCATTCTTGCACTTTACTTTTCCAATTGACCTCACATTATGTTTTGTGTTATCACCTGTTTGTAATGTATGATTTGAAATACCTCCTTCAAGTTCTGATAACAATTCTATACTTCCTGACAAATGAACCAGAGTCAATATAGAATACCTTGAGGTCTTCATTCTCTGACATACTTATTGAGTTCATCATCAACGTTGTATGACTGTCATTCTGCATATCATTCGCATAGTTGTAGTAGGTAGTGTTGTGAGACTGATTCTGTCCCCAAGTTCTTGCTCCACCTCTACCATATCCGCCTCTTTGGCTTTGTCTTCCTCTTTGATATCTTCCACTTCTACCTCTGCTATTAGTATTCTGATTTTGACTTGATCCTTGAGAATTATGCCAGCAATCATGAGCCAAATGATTGCTTAATCTGCAGATCCAACAAGTCTTCTTGTTGTTAGTCTGATTACCTCTTCCTTTACCTCTACTTTTACTTCTTATGTTACCTCTTCCTCTTGCAAAATTTGCTTGAGTAGACGTCTCTTCTTCATCTTTTTCTTTACCTTTATCACCTTTCTTCTTATTCTTTGCATACATAGCTGAACTACGTCCTTTATCTCCGTCTATCTTCAAATCTTGCTCAAACGTTAAGATTAGTCCAAGCAACTGATTTAAATCTGGTACAAAATGATTAAAAAAAAGTTCAGTTGAGAGTACGAAAGGTTTCCACCTTTCATCTCCTCTCAGTCCTGCAAGCACTTGTGCTATCAACCTGTGATCTTCGATATCTTCATCAATAGATCCAAGGCTATCTGCCAAGTCTTTCATCTTAGTGACATAATCACTAATGCTTTGAATTTGCTTTTTCTTGAATGTTGTAAATTTTGATCATAAGCTAGCCTTCCTAGCTTTCGTCGTATTTTGGAAATGATCTTCCAATGCACTCCATATGTCTTCCGCTTTCTCTAGACCTCTAATGTGTGGTAGTAGATAATCTGTAACAGTATTGTAGATATACGCTCTTGCCATTGCATCTTTCTTCTGCCATAGCTTCAAGGCTTCTAACTCTTCTTTCTTTGGTTGACTGTCATCTTCGAAAGTCGGCTTCTTTTCTTCTCCTGTCACATATATCATTAAGTCCTTACTCATAAGTAAGGCTTCCATGCGCATTACCCATGCGGGATAATTATCTCTGTCCAATTTGTCAACAGAGATATGATCTGCCATAATCTTCTTGTTTCTGTTACTTTCGATGAGTGTAATGCCTTTTACAAACCTTTACCCTTGAGAATTACTTCAGAATGTTTCTTGACGTCATTTGTTGTTGATCATCTCAACTTTCACTTTTCTCATGAAAGTTCTTTGAATTTTCTTGTATCTTTACTTCCATTTGCTCTTTGAGAACCTTTTCTGCTTTTCAGAACCTTTTCTGCTCTGATACCACTTGTTGATGTTGACACGACAAAAGCTTGACAAACTAAGCTACAGAATTTTGCCACGCCACAACAAGAACTAAGCTACAGTGATGTTAGAACACCTCTATAATCATCAATACCTTAGCAAGTTTTCTGAAACTGAAAACTTCACAACTATGTTTAGTGAAATTCAAAAAATTCACTTTACAAAAAATTTCGCCTTTCCTTCAAGCTTCAATTCTGATCTGGTTTACTTGAGTCTTTACAATTCTTCGTTAGCTTACTGTTAGATATACTTTCCGTCACTTAGACGTGTAAAAAACTGTGTTTTGAACTCACCGGAATATCACCGGAACTTCACCAGACTGTCACCGAAATGTCATCGTAATGTTACCGGAATCAGCTGCAATTTTGTTTGTAGTTACTTCAAATGATTGTTGATGAAGTAAGGAAGTAATACCTGAGCTTCCTTCAGTGAATGAAAACTATCCGAAGTTTAAGGAAAACTTCACCAGTTCTGAATGTCTTTAGTTTCAAACACAGTACTGTGCGTACTTGTCCCGTTTCACAGAAGTCTTTTGATCAACTTATAGTTGAGACTACTGGCTTCAAGATGAGCTATCTCTTATGAAAAACTTTACACTATGTTGCGAGATCTAACTTGTAGATGTACCGGAAAATATTTACTGAGAAACCTGTAACTGTTAACTAACTTTCACAGTAACATGAAATCACTTAGATTTCTTCACATACGAAGAATGTGCTCAAACTTCCACATGAACATGTGTTTTCTATTAGAGAAGATGTGTACAAAAATAGCTTGCCCTCACTTTGCTCATAGCTATGGAAAACTCTCCTACTCTGAGTAGTTATTCCTTACCATCTCTCTCAGATGAATACCCAACAGTTCAGGTTCTATTATTCATCTCTACATACGCAATCTCTGGCGTCTTCTATATCACTATCCTCAGTTTCTATATGCGCTATTCTATTCCGGTTCTATGCACACTCTCTGCTCCCTTCTTCGCTCATATATTATGATCTTCTACCTCATATATATACATTTTGTTCCAAGACTCAAAACTCGTATTTCTAGAAGTTTCTATGAACTATATTACAGTCATGAATTTGTCCCTTCACTAAGGCTTGATTTTCTGAATGCTTTGTTTCTGCTTCTATTTGTCTTTCTTAGTCTTTATGTCTATCTGTATGTCAAATTTTTGAGTGATTCTTCAACATTTATAATCCTTAGTAGATATTGCTACATCATGAAAATGATAAAAGTATAATTAGATTAAATCATATTTATTTACATGCATATTGAACAAAAAAATTACATCAACACCTGAACAAACACCATATCCTGGAAGATCGTGAATGGTCCAAGCCACAATACCATGAACCGTAATATGTCTTTCATTGATGCTTTTGGATACATCAATGACATTAATACCTCTCCATAACTCTTGGAGATCGTCAATGAGAGGAGCAAGATATATATTCATATCTCTAACTTGTCTTTTGCCTGGGATTAAAAGTGAAAGCATTAAAAATGTTCCTTTTTAATGCTAAGATATGGCAGAAGATTGTAGTTTATGACTACCACTGGCCATGTTGACCATTTACTGGAGATTCTGTGGATTTTGTGCAAATTCAAGCCATGTAGAATCAATATGCTGAAAAGAAAAACTATCATCAGGAATTCTGATTATTCCATCAGTACTTTTGTGATCATGTCCCCAAGTCAAAAGCTTTGATAATTCGGGGCTTTGAAACATATGTCTAATCTGTGCAGCCAATGGAAAATGTCTCAATACCTTTTTTGGGATTTTACCTTCTTCGCCTTTATATCGAGGAGATTGACATTTGGGACATGTCAAAGAGTCTGCATATTCACCTCTATATAAAATACAATCGTTAGGACATGCATGTATACATTGATAATCTATACCAAGATTGTTGATTATCTTCTTCATTTCATCATGTGAGGTAGGAAGAATATTCTGACTTGGTAAAAACTTTTCAGATAATAACCTATAAGTTCATCAAAAAAATATATATTAAAAAAGGTAAATAAATAAATATACATATATATATGCATATAATTTTATATATTTGTATGCTTATGTGTATGTGTATGTGGATGTGAATATGCATGTGCATGTGTATACATATGTGTATGTGTATATGTATATATGTATGTATATGTGTTTTATAGGTGTATATGTATGTATATATACGTATGCATATATGTATGCATATATGTATATGTATGTATGTATACATGTGTATGTATGTATGTATGTATGTGTATGTATGAATGTGTATAAATGTATGTATGCATGTGTAGCTGTGTATATTTGATTTTGTTTTCAATTGTTTTTTGTATATTGTGGTTTGCAGATTTTCATATCTAGAGCATTGAATCGTCTAAGAGTTTCCCATTTTATAGTCAATCTATTACCTGCCTTGCTAAGCTGTTTATAGATATTAAATAGCAGTTACCAAGGAAGGTATTTAGTCATATGTAAAATGGGAGGATCAAATTTTTCACGAATATTTTGAAAGATGCATTAATAGTTTTAAAAGATGGGCAGACAAAAAGTGTTCATTCAATTCAAGTTCTTGTTCTTAGCTTATCTAAAGTAAGAATAAAAACCTGCATTGAATGGACACTTTCTGTTCGCCCATCCTTTAAAATTATTTTTCCATCCTTCAAATCTTCAAGATAAATTTGTTCCTCCCATTTTACATGTGGCTTAATACCTTCCTTGGTAACTGCTATTTAATATTTGTATGATTAGCAGCACAGGTATTAGGTCGACTAAAATATGAGAAACATATGTGTCAAGAAGATTCTAAAAGTTGGGTGGACAATTCTAAAGGCTAGATGGACAAAACATCTTCATTCAATATAGGTATGTATAATTTGACCTTACTCTCATAACATGTGTATGTGTGTGTATGTTTATATATGCATGTATTTATATATATATTACCACGTTGACCAGGTGATGGTGCTCGCTCAAAAGTACCATACTCTGCCTCATGTTCAATACATTCCAATCGTGGTCTTCGATACGTGCCATAACAAGAGTTACACCAACATATAATATTCTCTTGATAGTAAAATTCATCATAATTCCTATCGGAGGATACATGTGAAGTCGTTGCATGGGTAGGAGGTGGTGGACTACCCTCTGATTGATTAGAATCTACACATAATAAGAAACAAAAAATTATAAGTTATGTATCCATCAAATATATTTTAAATTAAATGTTTGATATACTTACAGTATATAGTCGTTGCACGATGAGGAGACGGTGGTGGAGTTCCATCTGATTGATCAGAATCTACAAATAATGGTATTTGATATTAATAATCTGATTATCTAAATACACAAAAAATTCACATATACATATTTACATATACACACATATTCACATATACACATACACACATATTCACATATACACTACTACACATTACTGTGGGATAAATGCATGTATTTTGTATGAGAGAGTGTATATGCATGCATGTGTGTGTACGTATATATGTGGATATGTATATGTGTGTTTATGTTATATGTATGTATATGTGTATATGTATACATATATATATGTGTATATGTTTGCATGTATATGTGTATGTGGGTACGTGTATGTGTATGTGTGTGTATATATGTGTATGTATTCTGATTTTTTTTCTCTTTGAGATTAAATTAACAGGATATATTGTATGGTGGAAAAAAATAAGAGGCGACCTAACATACCACCTGAGACGTGGCAGTTTTTTCTTAGACAACTACGTCTTCAGGATTCATTTCCTCAACAGAAGGTACACAAATTAATAGTTTATATTTATAATTTTATATATTTTAGTAATTTTTCACATTTAATTTATGTATTTTTTTTCTTAAATAAACAGGCTGCTGCAAAGAAGAGAGTGGAGTCGGGCCACACATCGCACCTAGGTCAAATGGGCCATAATGGTTTTGTAGCTACATTTGTAAGTATATGTGTTATTATGAGTATATTTTTTATTTTAGTTAAAATGCAAGCAACTAATCTTTTTTATTTGTTTCAATGCAGCGAAAGGATTATGG